>SJYV01011715.1:21172-56601 GCA_006410875.1 Neotragus pygmaeus
CTGCCGCCTGTCACCTGAGGAGGCCGAAGGAGCTGCCGGAGAGCGAGCGGTCGCCCTCCCGGCTGGCGACGATGACCTTCCACGTCTTCCCGCTGAGCTCGCTCTGGGTGAC
Organism: Neotragus pygmaeus; assembly: GCA_006410875.1. Classification (NCBI taxonomy): domain Eukaryota; kingdom Metazoa; phylum Chordata; class Mammalia; order Artiodactyla; family Bovidae; genus Neotragus; species Neotragus pygmaeus. Next base: position 21,285 of record SJYV01011715.1, read on the forward strand.
GCCCTGACGGAAGTACACGGCCCGGTCCACGCAGCCGATGCCCCAGACCTGCACGGAGAGGTACTGCTGGGCGGGCGGTGTGGAGCCCCCTTCCTTGGGGCGGGGTGGGGGGACCGCATGGGGCGAGCACCCCGGGTCGAGGACACATCTCGGGGTGTGCCCGGGAAGGGCCTGGGGGCTGTGCGCTGAAGCAGAGCCCAGAGGGGCCGGGGCAGGCGCGGCTCCAAGCCCCAGGGAAGCAGGGACCTCTGCCTGGCTCCACGACCTCAGTCCGACTCAGGGCTTTGGGGCACCAGGGTCCACAGAGGTGCCAGTGCTGGTGGGCGCTGCGTGGGGATGGACTCCCGCCCATGTTCCCATCCTCCACGTGGCATTTTGTGGGAAGGAAGCTGCTCCCCAAGTAAACCCAGAGGATGCTCCTGGTCTTTCTGAAGCGGCAAAATGGCCTTCTTGATTCCAACCTCATATTTAGGGGGAAGATGGCCGAGCAAGCCTCCTGCCCTCTATCGTTGGGTGCTGAGGAAGGTGGGTGTGTGGGTGGCTGAGGGGCCCAGAGGAGGGGCCCTGGCTCGGGGGTGCCTGAAGGCAGAGCCGTGGCCCCAGGAGACCTTGCTGTGGAAGTCACGGCGTCTCTGGCACTTGGTCATAGCCCGAGGCCTCTGCGATGAGGCCCATGGGCACTAGCTAGCCCCCACCTCGCCCCTGCCCGTGTGTGCCAGCCCACCAGGGCGGGGGAGGAGGGTGAGTGGGCACAGGAAAGGCCGCCACCCCCGCACCCCGGAAGCGCTTTTAGAGCAACGGGAAAGGCGTCACCTGCACCCTCGAGTCTTAAAAGTAGCCCAACCTCTCTCTACGAGGCGGCGGCTCCCCGTGGGAACCCTGCTTGTGGTGCCCGTGATGCTGCGAGACACCGCCGCTAGGGCTGGAAAACGTGTCCTTTACCTGTGCGCAGACACCTCTTAGCACGCCTCCCAGTCCCCAGGGTGAACGCCCCGCCCAGATCTGTGCTCGTGACCACTGCTCTGGGGCTCAGCAGGAAGCGGCCCCCCAGCTGCCCTCGTGGGCCTGCAGTGTGCGCTGGCCCTAGACCCCTGCCCTAGCGGCCTCACGAGCAGGCCCGGTGGAAAGGGACAGTGGGGAGCAGGGAGCACTCGCTCCGAGGCCACACACACACCTGGTCATTCAGGCCCACGTTCAACATCATCATTTCTCCAAACATCTCGATCCAGCTGGTGCCACAGGGGTTGTGAGAGTTGACGCCTCTTCGGAACCAAACCTGGGAAATCGGAAATAAACACTCCTCCCTGGAGGGCCCCGCTCAAATGGAAAGTTTGTTTTTTCTTTCAAGTCTCAGGAAGAACAAATGCGTAATCTGGCCCTTTGGTTCAGGCCACAGATGAGCACAGTGCACCGTTCAGCAAGGATGCCCTCGGGCCTCCCTGGAGGCTCAGCGGTGAAGACTCCCTCTGCCAGTGCATGGGACACAGATGTGATTCCTGATCCGGGAGGGCCCTGCCTGCCGCGGAGCAACTAGGCCCGAGTGCCACAGCCACCGGACCTGTCTCCAGAGCCGCACCTGCTCAGGCCCATGAGCTCCGGGGCCCGGGCTCTGCACCAGGGGAAGCCCCCGCAGTGAGGCCTGTGCACCACGGCTGGGGGCCGACCCCCGCTCCCTGCAACTGGAGGAAAGCCCCAACAACCGAGACCCAACACGGAAAAAATAAATGATTCTTTTAAAAAAGAAAGATGCCCTGGGATGAGAGATAGTGGAAGCAAGAAGAGATTGTGAAAGCAACTCAAAATAAGCTTATTTCACTGGACTTGCCTCTGATAAGGTAAAAATGAGCACTTCTGGACAGGAGGGGGAGGCAGTCAGTCAGCTGAGAGTTTGCTTCTGATATCTGGAATGCTGTGGCCTGTTGAGGGATAGTCCTTTTGTGCTTGGTACAGGGGTGCAGGCAAGGCGAGGGTGGGGTCACCAGAGAGCTCGGAGAGCATCAGTGACAATGGCAGAAAAATGCACAGGGCTCGACTGATGCGGCTGTGTTCTGAAGAGCAGAATTCTATGTTTTATTGTTTAACTATTGGCAGTGCTGGGCCTGTTGCCGTGTGGGCTTCTCTCGTCTGGCGAGCAGGGGCTATTTCTAGTTGTGGTACAAGCGCTTCTCATGCGGCGGCGTCTCTTGTTGCAGGGCATGGGCTCTGGAGCTCGAGGGCTCAATAGTTGTGGCCCATGAGCTTAGCTGCTCTGCCTCATGTGGGATCTTCCTGGATCAGGGATCGAACCCATGTCTCCTGAATGGCAGGCGAATTCTTTACCACCAGGCCACTAGGGAAGCCCTGAAGAGTTAAGGCCACACTCACAAGGACAAAAACCCACACGACCCTCAACATTAAACTGAGCCCTCAGACCCAGCCCCAGGGACCCTGTCTTACCTTCCGGTCCTTAGTGACGGCCCAGACCACGCAGACTCCCGTGGAGACATGCAGGATCCCATTTTCAGACGTGGGAGGCTCCACTGTGGACCAGGAACTTCCTACCCGACCCCAGGAGAAAGTGCAGGCAGCCCCCATCACTAGGAGCTCGGGGTGGGTGGGGGGTTGAAGCCGGGAGCCCCCTGCCCGCCTCCCCCAGCACAGCGCGCAGAGCCGCCCACCTTTGGGGTTGTTCCTGTTGATTCCTTCCCGAACCAAGGCCTGGCCCTCCCAAAGCGTCACCCACAGCAGGTCGTGGGGCCCACAGCTGATCTGAACCGCCTCCCCGGGTGTGTCCACCAGGGACCACGACGAGCCTTCGGGGTTGTGGTGGCTGACGTTCTCTCTGTACCACACCTGGGAGGCGAGGGATGCCAGCAGGGTCAGGCCAGGGCTCCGTGCCGGGTCGGCTTCCAGAATTCAGCTGTATCTGCATCAGCCTGTGCACAGCCCAAACGTGGGGGTCTCCAGAGGACCCGGGGTCTCTAGGGGACCATCCAGATCTCCCTCACTTTGTCCCCGCTGCCATCCAGAGCCTCGAGCCAGATTAGATGTCTCCTGCCTATGCTGGAATATGCGACACCCACACGTGGATTTTGGCGGTCCCAAGGGACAGACCTCTCTTGTCACCTGCTTGACCTGTGAGAACTCCAGCCCTGGCCTGGGTGTCCTGCGCCCCCTAGTGGCTAAATGCTCTCAGCACACCTGTCTCTAAGAGAAGCAGGGGGCTGGGTGGCTAGATAAGAAAACCCTCAAGTCTCCTTTTAAGGAATGTCTAAGCTGCAAGGAGATCAAACCAGTCGATCCTAAAAGAAATCAATCCTGAATATTCATTAGAAAGACTGATGCTGAAGCTTCAATACTTTGGCCACCTAATGCGAAGGGCCGGCTCATTGGAAAAGACCCTGATTGAAGGCAGGAGGGGACGAGATATAGTTGGATGGCATCACTGACTCGATGGACATGAGCTTGAGCAAGCTCCAGGAGATGGTGAAGGACAGGAAGCCTGGTGTGCTGCAGTCCATGGGGTTGCAAAGAGTCAGACACAACTGAGTGAGTCAACAACAACAACAACAACGTTCTCTGGCTTCCCTGGTGGCTCAGAGGGTGTAAGAATCTGCCTGCAATGTAGGAGACCTGGCTTCAATCCCTGGGTCAGGAAGATCCCTTGGAGAAGGAACTGGCAACCCACTCCAGTATCCCTGCCTGGAGAATTCCATGGACAGAGGAGCCTGGTGGGTTACAGTCCATGGGGTCACACAAGAGTTAGATACGACTAGAAACACACTTCACTTCAAAATGTTCTTTGCAAGGACTGATGCTGAAGCTCCAATGCTTTAGCCACACGATAAGAAGAGCCGCCTCACTGGGAAAGACCCCGATGCGGGGAAGGTTGAAGGCCAAAAGGGAAGGGAGCGACAGAGGATGAAATGGTTGGATGGCATCACTGACTCCGTGGACACGGATCTGAGCAACCTGGGAGACAGCACCGGAAGGACGGGGAGCCGCTGTGCTGCAGCCCAGGGCTTAGCCACTGAGCAACAACAGAAGCTCTTTCTGTCCTTAACCGGATGACGGGGGGCATGATCAGATATTTAAGATGGAACCACCTGCTTCTATTGCCCAAACTATGCTTCTCGTTTCATCTGGAGGGGGCGGCATGTCTCTGTGGTCCAGGAGGGCTGAGGTCCAAGGCCTTCCAACCCTGTCACCTCACCTTTTCTTTAAAAATTCTTTATTAGTGAGATTTATTACTCATTAATTTCTATAAACTTTAAATTCTATGCTATCTCAGCAGAGTACCATAATATTTTTGAAATATGTAACATGGTCTCGCTCATGATAATGACTAACACACTTCCAATGATTTAGTATAAACACTATTTTCCAAGGGAGAAAAGGGACACTGGATAGGTTATAACTCTCACCATCGCCCACATGCGTTCCATGTATGGGCTCTATTTGCACATGAAGTTTTGCTGGGTGCTTCTTCAGACAGTTTATCCAGTGACTAAACCAGCGGCTGGATCCACAGCCCCCCACGCTGCAGAACCAGTCCCGAGCAGCCCCACTCCCGCTGCCTGCTGGGTCTGACCCGACTGTCTGCCCAGCTTCGCCCAAAGCCCAGGTCCTGGTTCCACCTTTAATGGACCGCGGGAGCGGCACGGGAGCGCTGGCTCTCAAACCCGTTCTCCCCTCTCTCTGCATCCGGGGGCCCCGCAGTGGCGCTGCGTCCGGCCCAGCTCCCCAGCACCCTTCAGTGTGGCTACGAGAAAGCCACTTCAGGGTGGCATCGGCCTGGACCGAGCAGGACCTGGAGGCAGGCCTGATGAACGTCCGCTGGGACTGTTCCAAAGCCATCCAGAGAGTTTTGATCAGTTTGTGTTCAGAGTACTGAGGAGCCACAAAGCGTTAGACCGCCTGTGCCCAGGGCCGTCTGTGCCGCTGCCCCTGCTGCTGGCAGGGGCGGGGTTCGTTTCTTTGAATCACATTTCCTAGATCGCAAGCTCCCCGAGCAAAGACGCTCCTCTCCTCCTGAAACCTCCCCCCACCCACCCATCACCCACCCATCCACCCATCTATCCACCCTCCCACGCACCCATCCCCCTAGCAATCCACTATGCATTCATCCATATCCCTGCCTACCAGCCCATCTGCTCATCCACCCTTCCATGCATTCATCCACGTAACTGTCCATCCGCTTAGACACATACCCACCTAGCCACACCCCTCTGCATCCACCCACTTATCCATGCATCCTACCCACCCACCCTTAATATACTGGACACTCTGCTGTGTGGGAGGCACCAGAGGGCACTGGGAAGGAGCCTGGCCTCGCTCTGAGGAGCCAAGCCTGATGCAATCCAGCCCAGGGTGGGCGCCGACCAAGGCTCCTGGTGCTCGAGGAGGGACAGGCCAGGACTGGGCTCGCAGGGGAGCACAGAGGCCTCTGGGAGGACGAGGACCCAGGGGGTCCCCAGGACAGCAGGGTCGCAGGAGCGGGTACCGTGGGGCCCCCAGCGACACGCCACCTGCTCAGGCAGCCCCTGCTGCTGGGACAGGACGTGAGGAGGAGGGCCCGGGGAGCGCCCTCCTTCATCCACCCGGGAGGCCGGCAAGGGCAGCCTCTCCCCCACCCGCTCTGTGGGCGGCCCGGTCCACCACCTCCCACCTGCAGCTCTGGGGCGGCCTTACCTTTCCCTGAAGGGTCACGGCCCACACGGACAGGCGGCCCACGGGCTCGTCTGTGACCTCCCACCCGCCTACAGAGAGGTCGCTGAAGGGGTCGGGCAGTTGCTGGGGGTTGTCCTCCGAAGGGATCTGCATCGAGGGGGTGGGAGGCAGGAGGCCTCAGTGTCCGTGGCCCCTGGGACTGGGGCGGCGCTGGTCCGCTCCTGCAAGCCCCCACCCCGGCTGCCCGCCAGCCCTCAGCACGCTGCCCTCTGTCCTCTAGCCCGGCCCCGCTGACCCCACAGGGCGGGCAGCATCGGGCGGAGGGCCCCTCTGCCGTGTCCTCCCCTCCACCGGCCCCAGACTGGACTGCTGGCCCTGAGGGCGCAGGCGGCCCCTGCTTCGCTGTGACTCCATCCGCCACGGAGAAGGAGCTGACCCCAGGACACGGCCGTGGGGCGGGGGCTCCCGCGACCCTGGCCATTGCCCTGCCCCACCCCGGGGCCAGGCAGGCTGGGCCGGCGGCCCCACCTCATGGCATGGGCCCTGCAGAGAGGTTGGGCGAGGGTCTAAGGCCTTCCTCTCATTCACGGCCCCCGAGCACCCCAGTCCAGGCCTCACAGCCCTTGGCTGGTTTCTCTGGGTCACTGGAAAAATACAAGGGCCTGAGTGGCTCCCGCATGGGGTGGGGTGGGGTGGGGGGCGGGGAGGAAGATGCACCCAGATCGAGTCTCAGTCCAGGACAGGGCAGTCCAGAGACCTGGGCAACGCCCTGCTGTGCTGCCCTGGGCCACAGTCCGGCCCGGCTCCCACGGCGGCCACCCCCCGGGCTAGGCATGCGGGTCCACGCGGCCCTCCCCGCCGCGGGCCTGCTGTCTACATGCCCCCTGGTCCTGCAGGTCCCCAGACCTTGGCCCAGGTATCCTGAGACTTGTATCTCCTGTACCGGATCCACCTCCGGCGCCGCACGCAGGAATTCCACTTCTTGTCCCTCGTGTAGGTGGCAGGGAAGTCGATGGCATATGTCCACCCCTGAAACATCAAGGTGGAGGTGGGGGGCCTCTGGAAGTTTCCCGGGGAAGGGGGAGCGGGACGGAAGAGGGGCGGGGAGGCAGCGCATGGCCTGAAGCGTCGCCCCGTGGGCCCCATCCAGCAAGCAAGACCTGCGTTCACCTACCCCTTTCTCCGTGGGCTCCCCTCCAAAATTCTCATCCACGTACCAGTCCGACTCCCACTCCCAGTGCGGCGAGGGCAGCGCCACCCCATCCAGCGGCCGGTGCTGGAGCCCACTCACGTCACTCCACGGCCAGCAGTCACTCGGCAGGAGCGTCTCACAGAAGCCGCCCATGGGGTTCCAGCGCTGCGGGCCAGACGCAGACTGGCTTTAGGCCCGGGCAGCTTGGGGCACAGCCGTCGCGAGCTCCCGGAACCCGCCCCAGAGCCTGTGCAGACCCGGCCAGTGGCCTGGTGAGGACAGGACAGGGCGCAGGGCGCAGGCTGCACGGCCCGATCTCAGCAGAGTGAAGGCACAGGCGGGAACAGGCCAGGCGTCAGGGTGCAGGGCTGTCTCCCAGCGACCCCGCCACCCCTCGGACCCACCTGATTCTCATAGGCTTCCTCCTGGCAGCGGATGGGGACGTCGCTGGCACCCACGAGCACGTACACCCGGTGGTCACAGGCAATGCCCCAGCAGCAGTCCCTGGCTGCGCTGACCCGCTTGAACTCCAGCTGGGCGTCCCTGCACGGCTCCCAGTGCTGCCCGGCCGTGGACAGCGTGAACACCCTGCCGAACAGGTCCACCGCCCACAGTGCCGAGCTGGGCATGGCCGCGGGAGCTGAGGGGAGAGAGGCAGGAGGGCGAGGTCAGTGGGCACGGCTGCTCCGGACCCTGGCCCTGGGGACCGCCTGGCGAGGCAGGAAACCCCAGGGCGACGCTCCCTTGCTGCAGGGGGCTGAGCACCCTCCCCACCCCCCAGCAAAGCAGGGGCAGAGCCCAGCTTCAGTCCAGGTTCCTTTTCTGCTCTTTGCCTTTTTCTCCCTCTCAGGGTAAGGATTTTTTTTCCCCCCAAATATACAAAAAAGTCCAGAGGAAAAAATATATACCATCCAAATACCTACTGCCCCCAGTTTAATGAATAGTGTTATCATTTGGTCACAGTTTGGATCTTTTTCGTCTAAAGAATAAATGACAGGTTGCAGATCTAATGAATCCTTGAGAGGCCTCCCCAGACACCCCACCCTCTGGTGCACAGGGTCCCCCTCATGCTTGTGGGGCCCCTCGTGATCCCCCTTCCTCTGGGTTTGGTAGGGGCGTCCGCATAGGCCCAGCACCCCAGCCAGAGTCCTGTGTGGTCCTGTAGGAGCCCCTCGACTGAGCGGGTGGCAGGGACGGCAGGGGCCTGTCTTCCCCCGCCTCCGGTGGCCGCCTCCCCCCGCCCCCCTCCTCCTGCCGTTCTCCGCTGCTGTTGCTTCTTCTCTCGTTTCCCTTTCTGCTTCGTGGAGGGCGTGCAGGCCCACGCCTGTGGTCTGCCACTGACACCGTGCAGAGCCCCGTGGGGCTTCTGGGCACAAGGCCTTCCTGTGTCCTCCGTTTCTTTGACTGCAGAGGATGGCCTTCATTCAGCCTCCATGACCTTCCCTGAGCTCCAAGGGGCAGATTCAAGCAGTTGGTAATTAGCGAAGGAAGGAACTGCAAGACCAGGAAGAGTCAGTCGAGAGCAGCCTTGGGGCAAGGCCCTGGCTCCCCATCACACACCACAGTACCTCTAAGCTACCTTGCAGACACCGAAACCCCCTCCAGGTGGGAGAAGTTAATGATTAACCATAGTATGTTTCCCACAAGCATGCAGACCCCAGGCCACTGGACCCGAAGGTTGATGACGCTGAAGGCTGATAGTGGTGCTGACCTCACCACCACCCCATCAGCTTGTCCATGAGCTTACCTCACCCTCTTTGGACAATTACTGCAAAACTTGTCACTATGTTCCCCATGTAGGGACACATGTACCTGAGGGCATTTAGCCTGCTGTGGTCCCCTTTGCCTGGCAGAGCAGTAAAGCTGTCCTTTTTCACTTCACCCGGATCTCTGTTGTCGTTGCTCAGTTGCTAAGTTGTGTCTGACTCAGTGCGACCCCTGGACTGCACCATGCCAGGATCCTCTGTCCTCCACTATTTCCCGGAGTTTGCTCAAGTTTATGTCCACTGAGTTGGACGTGAACCTCTCTAACCATCTTATCCTCTGCCACCCTCTTCTCTGTTTGCCTTCAGTCTTTCCCAGCATCAGGGTCTGTCTCCAAGATCCAATGTGGCACTGGTGTACAGAGAAGCTGAGCTTTCAGCATCACCACTGACCGCCCCACACCCCCTAACCCTGGGGCTGACGGGGCTGCTGCTCCCTGGAGCGTGACTCCTGGAGCCGCGTCAAGACCACGTGGCCAGACCTACGGCAGCAAAACAGAGCAGCTGGATGAGGGCAGTTGGGGGGGTTACAGTGAGCAGCTCTGCCCGATGGAGCAGCCCCCACACCCAAGACCGTGCAGCGCCACAAAACGAGGGCTCAGCTTGTCTGACTTGGAAGCCGGAGCGACCAGAAGACGGAGCCTGGGCGCCTCACAGCTGGAGCCAGGCTGTTCTGCTCAAGACACCGGGGGCACAGAAAGCGTGACAACTGGCATGGCAACATGGGTGACGGAGCACCTGCTGTGAGCAGCTAGGCTCGTCTGGAACAATGTGTGTCTTACAAACATGGAGAAGCGAGTGTGGGCTGCGAGGAAGTGACCGAAGGATAAAGAATAGGAAGTCGGGAAGTGGAGCAGGCGCCAAACTTTGGAAAACACCCAGGACAGGCAGTGGCTACGTAAACAATGGAGAAGTGTGATCCTTCCACCTGGGACAAACGTCCAAATACATGGGAAGTCAGGACGCCAGCTTTCTGAAGCCATTTGAAAACTGGCAACTTCATCTGAGTGCCTGAGCTGGGACTCCTGGGACAGCTGTGGCACCTCCAGATGCCTTCTGCTCTTCCCTGGTCGAGCCTGAGGGTCCACTCTCCCCCCGAGGCATTTATACTGTGACTCAAGAGTCCCAGAGTCACACTGGACCCAGACTGTGGGAATTTGGGTCCTGGCCCCATTACCTTCTAGTATGACCGAAAGTCCACTGACTAACCTCTCTGTGCCTCAACCTCCTAATCTGGAAAAGGCAGAAAGGAGGACTGACCTACTTATGTAGTTGTTGTCAGACCTGAAAGAGGTAACACAGGCACAGAGCTATACCAGAGTGCTCAGCACCCAGCAGGAACTCAACGAGTGTTACTGAAATCACTTTACTTCTTGCCTTTTACTATCCCAGGCTGCCCATCTTCTCTCTCTTAAAAACAAACAAACAAAAAAATCAAAGCCCTTTCTGGTCAGTCAGAGTCCTTGACCTCTTCATTTCCTCTGCATCTCCCAGTGCCCTGCACAGAGTGAGTGTTTATTTAAAGTTACAGAAAATCACTGCCGCCTACATTCACTGACTCCCTGAGCTAAGATGGAAATACAGTTCCAGGGAAGGCAAATGTCACAAATACTTCAGGTTAAAAGAAAGGTCCTAGGTCACGCTTCCCTGGTGGCTCAGTGGTAAAGAATCCGCCTGCCAATGCAGGAGACACAGGTTTGATCCCTGGGTTGGGAAGATCCCCGGGAAAAGGAAATGGCAACCCAGTCCAGTATTCTTGCCTGGGAAAGCCCATGGACAGAGGAGCCTGGAGGGCTCCCAGAGTCAGACACAACTTAGCGACTACACAAAAATACAAAGCTTCTAATAGGTGTATAGGTATGCGATAAGGCAAGTATGTTAAGCTGTCAATAGTAAAATCTAGGTGGAAGGTGAGTATGTGGGTGCTTACTGTATAATTCTTTCAATTTGACTATGTTTGACAATCCTCTTCATAAGTTGTTGGGGAAAAGTAAGAGTTTTACATAGGGGAAGGAGGAATGTCAGTTCCCAAGGTGATTTTTTTTTTAATTAAAAAAATGTTTTATTTATTATTAGGCAGTGCTGGCTCTTAACTGCAGCACATGGGATCTTTAGTTGCAGCATGTGGGATGTGGTAGCATGGAGTCTTAGCCCTTGGGCCACCAGGGGAATCCCCCACGGTGACATTTTCAATGTGAACCCAGTCTTCTAAGACATTTCTTGGCTCACTGTACAAGTAACTGGTGAGGTCAGGCCCAGTCTGCATCTTGAGCTCAGTGAATGATGATGTTGAACTTAGATACACTTTCCTTCAGAGAAATGACTAAGCAGTCATTTCCAAACAGACATAATTGAGCCTTCTAAGCAGCTAACAAACAGAAGACTCACCTGGGGGTGATGTTTGTAAACTCCCTCTGGAGTGGAAAATCCTGGTGCCCAGCACTTCCCAGCTAAAGATGACAGGAGTTAGCCATCCTTGGTTAGTCCCACCTCCTTGGCCAAGATGTGGTCTCAATTTCTCACAAGCCAGTTTCTGGCTGTGAGGTGATGGGGTAACACATCTAGGGACATTGGGTCACTGGGTCAGAGGACTCTTGAATGGGAGGTTGAAGCGTTGAGTTCCACAATTCTGGGATTTCTTTGTTTTGTAGAAGTGAAGAGGTAGAGGCAACATCTCCCAAGAAAGTGACCTCCAATTCACCAAGAAATTCTGCACGATGAATTCCAGTTGGTGGCTCAGTCATTCTACTCAGAAGACTTGCTGGCCACCCTCAGAACCATCTGCCTTCCTGCGCGGTTAACTAACAGACTCCTTCAGAGGAGTGGAGGTACCCAAGGGAAAGTGGGGGTGGAGAGAGTAGGCAGGGGTGTGGGAGAGGAAGGGAGAGTCCCAGAGGAGAGCCTGAAGTATTTACTTCCCAGTTGCCTTAGGACTGCTTCCTGCAAGGTTTGCTGCCTTTTTTTTTTTCCTTTTTATCACACCTGTCGCACCCATCCCCTGTACAGAGAAAACCCTTTGCTACTAAAGCGGCTCACTGCCTGCCTGACAGTTGTGAGGGCTGCTGGGAGGTGATGTCAGGGTCAAAGAGGTGGGAGAAAACAGAAGGACAAGCAAGACAGTTGAGCCCTTCCTGAGGAGCTGGGTCCATCCTCTCCCACATTTGGCAGCTCAGAAAATCACCCCCGGCTCTCTGATCTGGGCGGTCAGCCTGGTTTCACTCTGGTTCCCAGTGGTGGGTCGACAGGTGGGCCCCTGGCCCGGCCGCCGGTAGCATCTCAGCGCCGGCCCTGGCCATCTGCCTGAGCTAATCCCAGGACAAGCAGCTTTGCTGTCGTAACTGCCCACAGGAGGAGAGACGGTCCGATCCTCTCCACCCTCCAGCCACTTCCCAAGTCACTCCAGGGCAGATGCTGGTTGGGGCGTCATGTTGCTGGGCGGGGGTGGGGTGGAGGCGCTGCGCCCGCGGGTGTGCAGCAAAGAGCACCAGCACAGCCCCCTCCCCATTCCGCACGCGTGGGAAAAACGCAGTTGCTGCCTCAGCCGCCCCAACCTGCAGGAGTGACCGAGGCGCCCGTCCCACCTCCCGGCCGCCACCGCACTCACCTGCGGGAGAGGGGCACCGCGCGGGCGGGGTCGCAGGGATTGCTGCTCGGCGGCCGGAGAGCGCCCCGGCCCTCCCGCGAGGCGGAGGAGACTGTGGGCCGGAAGCGGCGGCCAGGCCCGCGCCCATTGGTCAGCTTTGCAGTGACGCAGAAGACCGCAGGCGCGCTATTGGCTGCGGCCTACTGCGTCCTCAGCCGACCTCGGGGTCTCGGCGGGGTCGCGCGCCTGCCCACTTCCGGGGTCTGACTGAAGCGCAGCGTAGCCGCAGTAGTTCCGCGCGTTTTCCGTGCTCCCGCACACGGTGCACATGCCCCCAGGGCCTGGCCGGTCGCCTCCTGAGGCCGCCGGCCGCCCCCAGGGTCTACCCATTGGAGCAGGCGGTGTGTTCTCAGGGCCTCAGGCGAGGGGCGGGGCAGGGTCGGGAGGCGCCTGGGTGCACAGCCCTGCAGGGACTGGAGGAGCGGGCGGGGGTGGTGGCGCGAGCCGGCTTGTGGGCGCTTGGAATCAGGCACGCTCGAAACAGGGGTCCAGGTGGTTTCCACCTAATCGAAACGTCGCCTTGCCCACACATAAAGCTTTAGCCTACTTGGGAGAAATCCCAGGAACAGGTGATTTTGTGAGTACAACATGGTGTGGTAGCAATAACAAGTCACCGTTTTGTTCAGGTTCTGTGTTGCCAGTGTTTACCCTCAAAGACCTACTTCGAGGTAGCTTTATGCGGTAATGCCAACGCGTGAGTGCTTGATGGGTGCCAGGCTCTGGTGTAAGTGCTGTAGGTGGACCTTCTCAATTCATCTCTCCAACAATCCAGAGAGGTAGGAGATGATGTTTTCCCCAAAGTTGGGCTGGAGAAAGAAAAATGAAAGCAAAAAAGGAGATGCGATTGAGAAAAGGCCAGACACAGAGGCTGAAGCAGTACCAGTTGGACCTTGCTTCTCTCCCTTCTCTGGTCTTGTTCCTTTCTTGGGACTCACAGGGGAAGCCCCACATGGATTGTCTCCAGACGGAGAAAAAGCTGAAGCCTCTGGTTCACCCTGGATGGCTCTGCGGAGTCTCGTGTGTGATGAGGGAATGGCATGTGTGGACTGACTGAGACTGAGACTGAGAAGTGGGTTGTTTTGGATGGTATGTTTGTGTCCTCCCAGGATTCATCATTTGGAGAAGGCAATGGCACCCCACTCCAGTACTCTTGCCTGGAAAATCCCATGGATGGAGGAGCCTGGTGGGCCGCAGTCCATGGGGTCGTGAAGAGTCAGACACGACTGAGTGACTTCACTTTCACTTTTCACTTTACTGCATTGGAGAAAGAAATGGCAACCCACTTCAGTGTTCTTGCCTGGAGAATACCAGGGATGGGGGAGCCTAGTGGGCTCCTGTCTATGGGGTCACACAGAGTTGGATACGACTGAAGTGACTTAGCAGCAGCAGCAGGACTCATAATTGAAACTCGGATCCCTGAAGGGACATTTAGAGATAGGACCTTTGAGAGGATTAAGTCATGGAGGGGGAACCCTCATAAAGAGACTAGAAGGCCTCACAGCCCTGCCTCTTGTAATGCTATAGCAGAGGGTGGCTGTCCTCAAGCCAGGAAGCAGGCTGTCCCCTGACGCCGTATCTACTAGTGCCTTGATCCTGGACTCTCAGCTTCCAGAATTCTGAGAAATATTTGCTGTTTAACTCCCCAGTCTGTGGTATTTCTGTTGCAGCAGCTTGAGCTGAGACCCATAGCGTAACGGTCCAGCCAGACAGAGGGGGTGGTTCCTCAGAGGAGAATTGGAGTACCGTTAGCAGGAGCGTGAATGACCACTGGTCTGCAGAAACATTAGTCTTAAAGTAGAAAGAACTAGATCCTGTTCTGCGTGTGATGCTTTGTAGCTGCTTCCTCTCTGGCCTTGGGCTCTGCTTGAGGACAGGCCGTGGACTCGGGAGCTCTCCAAGGTCCTTGCAGTGCTGTGTGCTGTGAGAGTTCCGTGCCATTTTTCCTGGATTCAGGGTCTGACAAGTGGATCTTCTGGGGACCCGTGTTCCTCCCCCAACCCCACCCCAACTCCCCAGTCCTTCCAGCCTTTGCAGAGCTGACCTTTCAGTTACTGTCAGGAGGTCTGCATTTTTCTGTCCTCACCACAACTGATCATCCTCATTCTGGTTTCTGCTTTTTAAAAATCTCAACTTTCATTTCCTGTTTCTTCTCCATCCTAACTTTGCCACTTCTCTCCCCGGGGTTCAGATCCCAGGTCCTCGCTTGCTATGTGAGTCACTCAGCTCCTGTGTCCTTATCTACAAAGTGGGAATAACATCACCATCTGCACCTTTGGGTGGTGCAGAGGATGAAGTGAGGAAGTGCGTGTAGATCGCTTACAGCTGCCTGGCTCCCAGTGAGGACTCGTGTATTCCTAGTGTCATTATCTGGCTGGTGAACTTGGCCATTTGCATCACTGCTTTGTGGGAGTTCCAGAAACACTTTAGACTAAACAACTCTGGATCCAGCACCCTTCCCGATGATTGGTAGAGAGCTCCTTTCAGGATGATGGACATTACTGTGTATATTCTGCTGTTTGGGGCAGAGAGGCCTAGCTGGACTGATCCCAGGATGGGCTGACTGGGTGTCTCCAGCGGTTGCCCATCAACCATAGGAAAGAGCTGAGGTTCTTCCCGATGGCTTCTCCCACCTGGCTTCCCCTTCCGTGGTAGCCTCAGCTCTGCTGAACCTCTAAGCTTGAGACTTGGCAGAGCTCCATATGAAGGCCCTCCCTTGCTCCAGCAGACCCCTGGGCTTCCTCCACCCAGATCCCACTGTCCCACACGCCCTGCCCACCTTCCTTCTTCCACTTTCCACTCTCATGCCACCTTAAGTCTCAGATCAAAGGTCAGATCTTACCAAGCGAAAATAGACCTGCGTCTACACCCTCATACTTGGCACATTCTCCATTCTAGCCCCTCGTGTCATATCACGATTGTTTATCTTCTCATCTGTCTCCCTGACCACACCATGAGATCTCCGAGGGAGTGCCTCTCTTACTCATATTGGAATTTCCAGGGCTTTGTGATTGCTCAGCACACAACAGGTACTTGATTTTTATTAAAGGAATGAATATCCCTCCCTCAGTCCCCCAGATAAAAGGGTAAATTCATACACTGAGAAATGTTGGAAGAGCCTGAACGAAAGGGCAGAGATTAGCAGAACTGACTCGCACACATCTCACCCCATGGCTGCGTTTCAGCTCCCCCATCGGCAATGTGTGGGGCCGTCTTCACCCTCTCATGACGGTAGGCTGTCTCCCGTGAGCTAAGCTGAGGTGCTGAGGTTGTTCTTAAACTGCAGTGGCATCTCTGTTAGCCACTGATGTTTCCTTTCTCTGTGGACATTATTTTTCACTAGGAGTAAACACTTACTCACAAGCGGTACACAGTCTTTTCACTTTAATCCTGCTTACAGTTGTTCCTCCCTCTATAAAGCCACTCAGTCAAATGTTGGCCGTGAAACTGGCGCTCTTGGGGCGGGACCCTGGGCAGCCTCACTGCTCGGCTTGACAACCCCTTCTCACCACTCAGCCAGTGCTGGCCGGCCCCCGGGGTGGACCACACCATCCAGCTCCTTCCTTTGCTCTCTGCTGATGAAATGAATTTCAACACTTTCATTTTTCACTTGATACTTAAGAAATAAAGCAGCTAAAAATGTGGTATTTCCCCCATCTGTGGTAGAGAAAAACTTGCAGAAACACTGTGTAGAAAGTGCAGCTCAGACGTCACGTGCACGTCCAGATTCACACAGCCAAGGCCAGGCACCCGTGCCTTCACGTGAAGAGGGGATGTTTTGTATCTAAGAGAAAACCTACACAACCTCTCACAGACAAACAGCGAGCTAGACCTGGAGCCAGCGACAGTCACTGTCAGCCTGACCCCCGCCCAGTCATGCAAAGTCATGTAAACACAGCCGAGTCAAATGTTCACTTGACAAACATTTTAGGAGTGCTTACTCTGTGTCAGGCCCTACTGGGGGTTCAGATTGGTCAAGAGACCTCTTCATCTGGATGAAAAGGCCCAATTGGGGAGAGAGAAATACGTGAGAAGGCAGAAAAGGCTGTAACCTGTAGGGGTTTATTTGAGTTGGGTGTATAAAGGCGGCTAATCAAGGGTTAAGGAGGATAAACTGATGAGGTCAGTGGTAAAGTACAAGGGTCAGGAGTGGACCAAGGAGCCCAGGTTAATTTGCTTAACATAAGCTACACTCCAGCAAACAAAATAAAACTTGCACTCATGGGACTTCCCTGGTGGTCTGGTGGCTAAGACTCCCCACCAACGCAGGGGGCCCTGGTTCGATCCCTGGTCAGGGAACTAGATCCCACATGCCGCAACTAAGACCCAGCACAGCCAAATGAATAAACTTGCACTCATACCTTCAGGTCCCTAAGATTTATATACCTGTCGGAATACAGGTCTGTATATTTATCTGTTCTCCACCAGAAGGCTTTCAGGCAGGGCCCACCTTCCACTTGCCTTATGCTTTACCCTTTACTCCACCAGGCCACCCCTACTGGTTAGGAGCAGTTTGAGGAGCTTCTCACAACACTAAGTGAAGTGAAGTCGCTCAGTTGTGTCTGACTCTCTGCGACTCCATGGACTATAACCTGCCAGGCTCCTCCGCCCATGGGATTCTCCAGGCAAGAGTACTGGAGTGGGTTGCCATTTCCTTCTCCAGGGGATCTTCCCCACCCAGGGATTGAACCCGGGTCTCCCACATTGCAGGCAGACTCCTTACCCTCTGAGCTACCAGGGAAGTCAAATGGCACTCACAGAATATTCAAAACCAGACCACAATCTGTGTTAGACCTGCATAAAAAAGGAGTGTTCTATATATTTGACCCTAGGAATAAAATTTTTCCAAGCACACCAGTTGCACCTAAAATGTGCTTCATTGTCAAGACATTTACAGCCATTTACAGATGAAGTTTTTCACTAAGCTACTCCAGAGTGGCGTTTCCCATCCCAGACCCCATCAGCAACCTCTCTAGCATAGAAGTGGAGCCCTGCCCACGGCCAGCACCACAGGTATCATCTGCCCTGGAAGAAAAGCTTAAGGAAATTCTACAGGTACCTTTGAGAGTAAAAGCGATGCTCATTGGAAGAGATGTTATGACAAGAGGCACACACCGCGACGTGACCACGCTAATCAGAGGGCTGAGTGTATGAGGCCAAACAAAGCATCGTGAAGACAGTATAAGAGAACATCCGAACAATCTTGAGGGAAGGGAGGATTTCAACAAAAGAGGTGCAAAAAGCACCAACCTCAAAGGAAAAAATTAATACACTCAATTAGTTTGTTATTTTATTGCTAAGTCATGTCCACTTCTGTGTGACTCCATGGACTGCAGTGCATCAGGCTCTCCTATTCTTCAGTGTCTCTCAGAGCTTGCTCAAATTCATGTCCATTGTGTTGGTGATGCCATCCAACCATCTCCTCCTCTGTCACCCCCTTCTCCTGCCCTCAATCTTTCCTGGCATCAGGGTCTTTCCAAGTGAGTTAGCTCTTCACATCAGGTGGCCAAAATATTGGAGCTTCAGCATCAACCATCAGTTCTTCCAATGAATATTCAGGCTTGATTTCTTTTAGGTCTCCTTTGATCTCCTTGCTGTGCAAGGGACTCTCAAGAGTCTTCTGTACAAGAGTCTTCAAAAGCATTTATTATGGAAGCAACCTAGATGTCCATCGGCAGACAAATGGATAAGAAGGCTGTGGTACACATACACCATGGAATATTACTCAGCTATTAAAAAGAATGCATTTGAATCAGTTCTAATGAGGTGGATGAAACTGGAGCCTATTATACAGAGCAAAGTAAGTCAGAAAGAAAAACACCAATGCCCACGGCCAGCACCACAGGTATGTATATGTAATTAATGTATATGTAATTTAGAAAGATGGTAACGATGACCCTATATGTGAGACAGCAGAAGAGACACAGATGTAAAGAACTTGGACTCTGTGGGAGAAGCCAAGGGTGGGATGATTTGAGAGAATAACATGGATTATCATATGTGAAATAGATTGCCAGTCCAGGATCAATGCATGAGACAGGGTGCTCAGGGCTGGTGCACTGGGATGACCCAAGGGATGGGATGGGGAGGGAGGTGGGAGGGAGGGTCAGGATGGGGAACTCATATACACCCATGGCTGATTCATGTGAGTGTATGGCAAAAACCACCACAATATTGTAATTAGCCTGCAATTAAAATTTGAAAAAGAAAAAAAATAATTTAAAAAAAGAAAGCATTTATTCTCTTCAATTATTTTTTGATGAGTTTTTAGTTGGAGTATAGTTTATTTACAATGTTGTGTTTCTGCTGTACAACAAAGTGGATCGATTGTACATACACATATATCCACTCTTTTTTAGATTCCTTCCTCATATAGGATATTAGAGAGTACTGGGTAGAATTCCTTGTGTTATACAGTAGGTTCTTATTAGTTCTCTGNTATAGTTTATTTACAATGTTGTGTTTCTGCTGTACAACAAAGTGGATCGATTGTACATACACATATATCCACTCTTTTTTAGATTCCTTCCTCATATAGGATATTAGAGAGTACTGGGTAGAATTCCTTGTGTTATACAGTAGGTTCTTATTAGTTCTCTGTTTCACACATAGTAGTGTGTGAGAAGGGGACTACAGAGGATGAGATGGTTGGATGGCATCACGGACTCGATGAACGTGAGTCTGAGTGAACTCCGGGAGATGGTGATGGACAGGGAGGCCTGGCGTGCTGTGATTCATGGGGTCGCGAAGAGTCGGACGCGACTGAGTGACTGAACTGAACTGATACGTTAGTCCCAATCTCCCAGTTTGTCTCTCCCCCTTCAACTACTTTAAAATCAAAAACTTCTCTTGATCATTAAGAGGGTGAAAAGGCAAGCCACCTTGAGATCGACATATACACACTGTTACATTTAAAATAGATAACCAACAAGGTCCTACTGTATAGCACAGAGAACTCTGCTCAATATTATGTAGCAGCCTGGATGGGAGGGGAGTTTGGGGGAGAGTGGCTGCATGTATGGCTGAGTCCCTTTGCTGCTCACCTGAAACTATCAGGACATTGTTAATCAGCTGTACTCCAATATAAAATATAAAGTTTTTATATTTTTAAATAAATAAAATATTAAAAAACAAACCTCCAAATGGCAAACCACGAGCAGGAGAAGATATTTGCAACACCTGTTGCCAACAAAGAGCCAGGATGTAGATTATCGAAAGAACGCCTGTCAATCAGTATGAACAAGACAAACACTTGAAAAAAAAAGCAAAAGACTCGAATCAACTTTTAAGAAAAAAAAAAGGGGGGGAAATACAGATGGTTAGTAAATGTAGGGAAAAGTGCTCAACCTCAGCAAGCAGAGACGTGCAGAGAAAACCCACAATGAGACACCGCCCAGGAAGGCCACCGGGAATTGTAGGCTGATGCTATCACTGGAGAAATTGGTCTGACATCATCACTCATCTCTGATGCCGAAGCTGGGACTGGCCCGGGGACAACATTGCCTTAGATCGTACGCACAGCAGGAGCGGGTGTAGAATGGATAAATACATGTGGCCTGTGTATTTCCATATGGGATGTTATTGGTAACAACAAAAACAAGGAAGGACGGCCACGCAGCAATGTGGATGAATCCTGAACATGTGCCAAGTAAGCGAGCCAGACCCCACAGAGCCTTGTATGATCCTTTTATGGTGAAATTCAAAACTAGGCAAGAACTTAAGTATAACATTGGAGGATGTCCTTTAATGGTCAAAGTATCAAGACAGTGAGTACTGTAATGTTACCATAGCAACCAGGATGTAGATGCCTTTGGTGGCAGTAAAGGGACGTACTGAGGCTTTGGGATTGTTGCGAACATTCCAGTTCTTGACCCATGTGGTGATTACATGTTTTGCTTTAAAATAATTCACATTTACATCTATATTTTTCTCTGTGTTTTATATTTTACAATTTAAAAAGGTTTTTTCTTTTCTTTTTGAAAAGGATGTACAGTAAAAGTGACTGTCCTAGTTTTACATGAGTGGGATGACTTACCGATGACAGCATCACACGAATTTTTTTCTTTTGGCCTCAACCCTCAGCTTGTGGAATCAAACTCGTGTCCCATGCACTGGGGAGGTGGAGTCTTATCCACTGGACCACTAGCGAAGTCCCCCACACATGATTTTTAAAAAGGCCGTAGCTGGAACCGTCCGGAAAAAAGACAAGATGAGATGAGCTGGGAATCTGAGGCAGAGAGAGAACTCTGGGATGATGGTGACGCCGATGTTGAAGATGACGAGAAGCTTGAGTCAGAAGTCATTTCCAGAAAAGTAGTAAGAGCGAAGAAAGTTTTTTCAAGATAATTTATCCCAAATGTGACTTGAAAATAAGTACATGAAGCCAAGTTAGCAAATATTACAGACATGTATCTCATTGTCATCCTCAAAAAACTGAGCCCAAGTGAACCGCATCCTTTGCAGGTGCTTTTCTTGGGGAAACAGCAGGGTCCCCCGCGTTCACACAGCCCCCGAGCCCCGCCTGACAGCATCCTTGGGTTCCCGAAGGGAGAGTAATTTGCCCACGTTCACACGGCCGCTCAGGATTCTTGGGTCGCAAACCAAACCATGAAAGAGGATCCCTGGTGACGGGTTTTGTTTAGCTTGTGGAGTCTGCACCGGGCTGCCAAACCAGGTTCAGAAAACAGGCAGAAGCCAGGGACCCCTGGGAGCTCCTGGGGCCATCTGATCGGGAGGAGTGCAATGCGGCTTTCAGGGCATTAGGGTTTCTCTGACGGGGCGGTAGTTTAGCCGAGGCCAGGATACAGTGAAGGTGCGAGGACGCGGGGGAGGGAAGTGGACAAAGTGAACGTCATGTGCAGAGGCCCGGAGGCAGGGACTTCGGCCAGCTTTGGCCAGGGCGCAGGCGGCCTAGAGGGAGGTGGCCTCTGGGGCCATCGCGAACCCGTGAGCTCACACTGCTCTGCAGGGACCCGTTACTGTGAAGGGTGCACAAGGGTGGTTGTAACACGAAGTGGAGGAGTGACGTGTGTGTGTGCATGCTAAGTCGCTTCAGTCATGTCAGACTCTGCGGCCCTGTGGACTGTAGCCCGCCGGGCTCCTCTGGCCGTGGGGATTCTCCAGGCGAGAACACTATACCGGAGTGAGTCGCCCGGCCCTCCTCCAGCGGATCTTCCCGACACAGGGGTCGAACTCGGGTCTCTCCTGCCTCCTGCATTTGCGGGAGGGTTCTTTACCGCTAGTGCCACCTGGGCAGCTGGGGGAGTGATAGATCATGTCTTGCTTTCACTGACTTCACTGTCTTCTCAGGGTGGCCCCTGAGGTCTCTACCTCTCCCCCCATAAAACTCCTTCCCTGGAATGGGGGCTGACGTGTAACAACCTTCTAGCTGGCAGAATAATGCAGAGAAAGGGATTTTGCAGGTGTAATTACAATACCACATCAGTCGGGTCTGAAATATTCAGAACGAAGATTATCCTGGGTGAGCTTGGCTTATTTATGTAAAAGCCCTTTGCAAAGGGACTTCACTCTTTGAGGCAAGAAACTCTCTCTTCTGATGGCCTTGCAGAAGCAAACAGCCAGGCTGTGAGCAGCCGCTGGGGGACTGTGGGCAGCCTCTAAATCCAAGGGCAGCCCACAGTCAAGAAGCTGGCTCCCTCAGCCAGCAGCTTCCAGGAAGTGAATCCGGCCGGCAGCTTGCACGGACCGACAGCAGATCCTTGTCACTCTGACCTCCAGGTAAGATTGCAGCCCAGTCGATTGCAAACTCGTGAGACCCCCAAGCCGATGACCAGTGAAGCCGAGCCCAGACTCCTGACCCAGAGAAACTGCGAGATCATTGATGGGGCGCTGTGTTCAGCTGCTAAGTCTGTGGTCTTCTGCTGGGTAGCACAGAAAGCTGACCCAGTGGGCAGCTGCCGGCATAGAGGTGTGCCGTTCTTCCTCCTACTTGTTTCTGTGGACCAAGGGACAAAGCCACTGGCCCCCCAGAAAGCGGGATGTGTCCACACTGGTGGTCACTCGGGAAGCAGGAGGGGTCTGCCCTGGCACTCACACAGATCAGCCAGGGAGCAGGTGGGCTCAGCAAGGTGCTCCCGGACCGGACCGTGCAGCTGTCTCCCCGGGCGTCCAGGAGGGCTCAGCCCTTCGTTAGGCAGCCTTGTTAATTTTCACGCAATACTAACAGCGCAAACATCACTCTTTAATAACAGTCACAGGTCAGGGCACTAATCCATAATGACAGGACTGCCTTAGTCAAACATAAAAACCCAGAGATGCATTATGTAATGGCCCAAGAATTTTGCTTGACTTTTTCCATAAGAAGTTACAGAATACCATCAAGCAGGACTACAGATGGCATCGTTTTAGGGGAGATGCAAGCTGGAAAAGAACTGAAACCTAAGTGAAGGGTTTGAGCTTTCAAATCTGATAGATGCAGCAAATGAAGTTTACTTATAAACAGCAACTTTTAATCTGATGGCCCTGGGAAGAGTGGTCTAGATCCAGCTGCATCCAGGAATTCCTCCATCTGTAAGCAAAATGCCTTAACCTAGCTGATGAGAGACGGTGTTCTTCTCTGGGGCCTTCAGTCCTGGAAAAGTATCAAAATAAATATAGCTGTAACCTAAAAAAGGTATTTGAAAAAAAAAGAGAAGGAATAGAGAAGATGTTAGTTAAATCCATGATGTTGCTACTTGGGGTAAAAGGTTGGCTTAGTAATCATTGCATTAATATATGCTTTATTTGTTGTCTGACGTGTTTGCAATATTCAAAAGAATCTAGCCATGTCATACTTATAACTACAGGTTACACTGTTTAATAAGAGAACTACTTTAANTTAAATCCATGATGTTGCTACTTGGGGTAAAAGGTTGGCTTAGTAATCATTGCATTAATATATGCTTTATTTGTTGTCTGACGTGTTTGCAATATTCAAAAGAATCTAGTCATGTCATACTTATAACTACAGGTTACACTGTTTAATAAGAGAACTACTTTAATGTATTTGCAATTGTTATTTAGTTGTGCCCAAAAAGAGAGATTTGTAAAATCTGGTTCACTGAACAGGAATTGAGTTCAACGGAGCGCACGGCACACGGGCACTCCTGGGAAACCACCAGCAAGGGAAAGGAAACTGCTGTCTGATCTAGAGGGGGGGGGCCTGGGCTTTCAACCAGCAGGGACAAATATACTGGTCAGAAAGAGGACAGAGGTCATGGGATCTCGAGGGAGGAGAAAGCTCTCCAGGGAAAAAAGCAAATTGCACAACAAAACAGAAGGGTGAGCCCACGTGGGGAAAAAGTCAACCCTTGTCAATTACACGTATGCGTGTTTTTGTTTAGTCGCTGTCTTAGCCAACTCTTTGTGACCCCATGGACTGCAGCCCACCAGGCTCCTCCGTCCACGGGATTCTCCAGGCAAGAATACTGGAGATCCTTCTCCAGGGGATCTCCCTGACCCAGGGATCGAGCCCACATCTCCCGAGCCTCCTGCATTGCAGGCAGATTCTTTACCACCGAGCCACCTGGGAAGCCTTGCATACACGTGTAACAAGAGCGATGACAATTCCCACCTTAAGCCATTCGCCAAAACTTCCGGGCTGGGGGCGGGGAGGGTGGTCGGGCTGCACCTGCGGTCAACGCTGCGTGTGCCGCAGACCCGCGCAGGGTCCCCGGCAGCACCTGGGGCTCCGAGGCAGCCCCACACTCCGCTGACAGCCGCCCACTCAGCTGTTGTGTCCTCTCACAGAGAGCCGACCAAGTACCTCATTTAACTTGGGAGTAGCTTGGACTGCAAGGAGATCCAACCAGTCCATCCCAAAGGAGATCAGTCCTGGGTGTTCACTGGAAGGACTGATGCTGAAGCTGAGGCTCCAATACCTTGGCCACCTGATGTGAAGAGCCCATTCATTGGAAAAGACCCTGATGCTGGGAAGATTGAAGGTGGGAGGAGAAGGGGACGACAGAGGTTGAGATGGCTGAATGGCATCACCGACTCGACGGACATGGGTTTGAGCAAGCTCGGGGAGTTGGTGATGGACAGGGACTGGTGCGCTGCAGTCCATGGGGTCGCAAAGAGTCGGACACGACTGGGCGACTGAACTGACTGACCTCGTGAGGAAACTGAGTCACAAGTGGGCTCCTCCTTAGTGGTCCAGGACACGCAGCCTCGAGATGGGAGAGCAGGCTGTGTCCCCTTTGAAAGAGAGACTACACCGTTAGACCTGCCAAAGGCCACAGGCCCTGGTTCCTCCAGGTAGGAAGACAGAAGGAGACTAGTTTTAGGAAAGGTAGCTGCTTCTAAATGAGAGGTGAGGGTTACCGAGTGGGAGGCACCAAAGACCCACTCCTACGCTGCAGCGTCCAGCTCAGCTGATTGTGATTGTGTGAACTGCAGGGAAAGCCCAGCCTTGGAAGTGGGTTCCTGGGGCAGGGCGGCCCGTGGGGAGCCGTGGAACCCTCCACGCCGTGCCACACCTGTTAGTGCTTTGCACGCCAGCAGCTGAAAGTAGTGACAGTCGCGATCACGGGACACGCCTCTGGGCTCCTCTTGCCGGCTCCACGCACAGCCCGGCTCCACGCACAGCCCCCGGCGCCCTCCTCCTGGCAGAGGGGAGCCACCCAGGAAAGGAAAGCAAAGCAGGGAGCGGCGGGCCCATTCGAGGGGCGCCTGCTTCCTGGGGCCTCGCTCGGCGCTCTGCTTGCTGACGGTCCTCCCGGGCCAGTCCCTGCTGCCGCCCTCGGGGACTGGGAGAGCCTGCCCCCTTGGGTCCTCACCTGCCGGCTCCGGGGCTTGGGCTTCTGCTTCGTCTCTGAGACTCTTCTGTGACACCCTGGACCGTCGCCCGCCAGGCTCCTCAGTCCATGGGATTTGCCAGGCAAGAGTACTGGAGTGGGCTGCTGTTTCCTTCTCCAGGAGGTCTTCCCCACGCAGGGATGGAACCCGTGTCCTGTGCTGGCAGGCACAGCCCCCGGGGAAGTCCCTGCCGCTCCTTTCTGTGTTAGGTGCTCAGTCCGGGCAAGAATACCACTCCTAAGTTGTGGCTTTTATCAAAGATCCCCTGGGCAGTGGTGGTAAACGGGCTCCTCTCCAAGAGCCCCAGCTGCCAGAGGTGGAATCCGGACTGTGGCTTCTTCCCAGCGGTGGCGACTGCAGGCTCAGAACCTGAGAACCCTGGATTGTGAGGCCGCATTCTGTGCCCCGCGGCCGGCCCTGCCCCACTCCTCCTGGCCTTCTGCCCGCGATGGCCCCACCCCCGGGGCCTTCTGCGTCCCTCATTCATGTCGCCCCTCGCCTCCTGGTCTCTTCGGCTGGAGCGTAAGGGCGCTTTTCCCGGCCCCATCCGCGGGCTCCCTCCTCCCGCCCGGGGCCCCTCGCTGAAGCCAGCCATGTCCACTGTGCAGGCGGGGGTGAGTCAAAAGAACATAACATAATGGAAACCAAGAAAAGAGATATTTTCACCATAGTGACGCTCTTCAAGCATCAAATGCAGTAGTAAACTTACTGTTGGATGGAATCTGAAAGGGTGTGTATTTTGGTGTCTGAAGAGATGTTTTTGGGAAAATGAAGAGAGATTTATCAGTGCACAAAAAGATAAAAGTAAATAGTGTGAATAAGACAAATTCTAGAAGCACAGAGCAAAATCTTCTTTATCAAGAAAAGCACTGGAGAAAGTTAGACATGAGAAGGGGAAATACCTTCAGGAAAAAAGGATCAAGGGAAAACTACATATTAGAACTTCTNAGTCTGCCTAGTAAATCTCTCCTGAGCACCCACCATGACCCCAGGCAGCATAGCAGCCCTTCTCCCAGACCACACAGCCAGCTCCATGCTCACTCTAGCATAGGGGTTTTCACTCTGCAGTGTAGCTGTTGGCTGATCTCCTACAGGTCTATTGGTTGTCACTGGAGAAGAATGAATGACATGAATGAACAAACAAACAAATAAACACATATTGTAAAAAACACCCCAACAACACAAGGACAAGAGGATTCAAGCTGCTGCCTTGTCCAGACTCATGCCACTTCCTAGATCCACCATTATATTTCCTTCTGAATATGATTTGCCTTTACTTTTTAAACTCATTTTTAGCCTCCTTTCCTTGTCAAATGTTTACTGTCCTTCACAATTAGGGTAGTTAGTACTATCTGTGTCCACAGGCTATGGCTGAAAAGGCGAGTATGAGTAATGGCCCATACCCCAGTGTCAGGAAAACAGAAAGGACAGGTATTTGCTTCCTAAAAGGTCTTTTGCCATAATATCCAGAAAGAGTAAGATGACTCAAAATAATTGCAAATAACAGTCTCCTGCACAGAGAGACTGGTGAGTCGTCACAAGAATGGAAGAGAATCTGGTCAATGGAGTAGTAACATAAAAACCATATTGATGACTAGACTGCTTCTACAGATGAGCAAATTAGGACACTCTAAACTATTATGTCCCCATACACATATCTACACTTTGGTCAACAATTTATTATACCATATAGATATGAACTATGATTCCTATAAACCATTTCTCCTTTGAAGGGAACCTTCAGATCATTTTGCTACATATGAAGTTCCCATGTAAATTTCTGGGAATTTATCCCAGAAAATCCACATAGTTCTATACCATGAAAAACCATAAAGTGTAGGGGTAGATGAAGCTGTCTAGTTTTATCTAAAAGTATCCGGTTACAAGAAGCTCTGACAACCTTGAATTGTCTCTTTTCTAGATCAAATCCTGCTCTCTCTTATCTCCTGTTCATTTACAAAGTAACATGGAGTAGACCTAGTTAGAAAACTGAATAGAATGTCTAAAAACAACAGCCTTTCGCATTACTGAAAGGGCCATTCCTATAAGAAACGTAAAGCTATTGTACAGCTACCTAGGACTTCAAAGTACTCACCCAGTGCCTGCTCTTTTTGTCAATTTTATGACATATTAGCATATTGCTGACTCTGCTAAGCTGAGATGAGGAAGAAAGAGTGAGAATAAAATGGCTAAGAGAGACTTCTGCTAGTTGATATCCACCCGAGAGAGAGACACTTGTGCTGGTTACTGACATGACATTTAACAACTCACTGCAAAGTAAATGATCTTTTAGGTGAAAATTTTTTTTTTTTTTTTTTNATGTGAAGAGTTGACTCATTGGAAAAGACCCTGATGTTGGGAGGGATTGGGGGCAGGAGGAGAAGGGGACTACAGAGGCTGAGATGGCTGGATGGCATCACCGACTCATTGCACATCAGTTTGGGTGAACTCTGGGAGATGGTGATGGACAGGGAGGCCTGGCGTGCTGCAATTCTTGGGGTCGCAAAGAGTCGGACATGAATGAGCGACTGAAATGAACTGAACTAATCAAGTTGGGTTTATTCTAGGGATGCCAAGATTCTTCAATATATGCAAATCAACCGATGTGATACACATATTAACAAATTGAAAGATAAAAACCACATGATAATCTCAATAGATGAAGAAAAAGGCTTTGACAAAATTCAGCACCCATTTATGATTAAAACTCTTCAAAAAATAGGCATAGAAGGAACCTACCTAAACATATATGGCCATATATGACAAACCTATGGCAAACATTATTCTCAATGGTGAAAAAATTGAAAGCATTCCCCCTAAGATCAGGAATAAGACTAGGGTGCCCACTTTTACCGCTATTATTCAGCATAGTTCTGGAAGCCCTAGCTACAGCAATCAGAGGAAAAAGAAATAAATACAGATCAGAAAAGAAGAAGTAAAACTCTCACTGTTTGCAGATGACATGACACTGTACATAGAGAACCCTAAAGATGATATCAGAAAATTACTAGAGCTAATCAGTGAATTTAGCAAAGTTGCAGGATACAAAACCAATACACAGAAATCACTTGCATTTCTATATACTAACAATGAAAAATCAGATGGAGAAATTAAGGAATCAATCCCATTCACCACTGCAATAACAACAACAACAAAAATATCTAGGAATAAGCTTACCTANAGTTGCAGGATACAAAACCAATACACAGAAATCACTTGCATTTCTATATACTAACAATGAAAAATCAGATGGAGAAATTAAGGAATCAATCCCATTCACCACTGCAATAACAACAACAACAAAAATATCTAGGAATAAGCTTACCTAAGGAGACAAAAGAACTGTACCCAGAAAATTAAGACATTGATGAAGGAAATCAAAGATGACACAACAGTTGGAGAGATATGCCATGTTCCTGGGTAGAAAGAATCAATATTGTGAAAATTACTATACTAACAAACTCAATCTACAGATTCAACACAATCCTTAGCAAATTATCAATGGCATTCTTCACAGAACTAGAACAAAAAGTTTCACAGTTCATATGGAAACACAAAAGGCCCAAATAGCCAAAGCAGTCTTGAGACAGAAGAATGGAACTGGAGCTGTCAACCTTCCTGACTTCAGATTATATTGCAAAGCTACAGTCGTCAAGACTATGGTACTGGCAGAAAAACAGAAATATAGACCAACGGAGCAAGATAGAAAGCGCAAACTTAAACCTATGCACCTATGGATATCTTATATTTGACAAAGGAGGCAAGAATATACAATGGGACAAAGATAGCCTCTTCAATAAATGGTGCTGGGAACACTGGGGAGCTACATGTAAAAGAATGAAATTAGAACACTTCCTAACACCATACACTTATTTAATTTATGCAGAGTACATCATGAGAAATGCTGGGCTGGAAGAAGCACAAGCTGGAATCAAGATTGCCGGGAGAAATANCCTCCTCAGTCCTCCTGGCCCGCCGGTTTTTCAAAGCCAGCACCGTGTGGCTTCCGCTTCTCTCTGCGATTGCAGGAAACGGGCGTTGTAGGGCTCACCGCAAGAGCGGATTGAGGCCCTCCCCGCCCTGCAGGGCCCTGAGCGATCACGCGCTGGGGGGTGGCCCACAGAGGCCCCCTTCGGACCCCAGGCCGTGCCCTCTCCTCTCGGCGTGGGAGTTGTCCTTCACTTGCCCCCAACTAGAGAGATGCCCAGGTGTCACCAAATTCACTGCTTTGGTAAAGCGTCACAAGTCCACACGGCGGCAGATTTCAGAGAGAAATCCCTTCTGTCAGCCTGAGTACCTTTCAGTAACATCTGGCAGAGGGTGGAAATTCTCCCCTGAAAGATACTCTGTCATCACAGAAAACAGAGCGAGTCCCAAAGAGCAGGCGGCGTCTTAACGAGCCTCTCCATACTATGTGGACACTGGCTTCTTGAGACTTTTTCAGTGTGGACCCTTTTTGCATCTTTATTGAGTCTGTTGCGATACTGCTTCTGTTTCTTATGTTTTGTGTTTTTGGCCACGGGGCATGTGGGATCTTAGCTCTGGGCCGGGGATCAAACCCGCATCCCTTGCGTTAGAAGGTCAGGTCTTAACCACTGGACCACCAGGGAAGTCCCTGGGTCCTTTGATTCTGTAAAACTGGGAATGGCCTTCGGGAATGATCCAGACCTATCCCTAGCCTGAGGGGCACACCTCATGGCCTCTGGAGCAGAGGGAACTGGGTGTGAACCCTCACCCAGGCAGGCGACCTTGAGCTCCGTCAGACGTCCCTGGAACACCCGGCAGGTTCCAGGCACTGGGGTGCAGAAATAAGACACAAGTGGCTCAGTGGACCCGACTTGCTGGGGGTGGTACCTGAGTATCACAGCCTTGATATGAAGCGGGGGTCCCTGCAGGGTCCACCCACACTCAGAGTGGGACACCCGTGGACTTGGCTCTGGAAACGGCACTTGTGTCGTGGAAGGTGAGGTGACGGAGAGGGACCCTGTTATAATCCTGAGGGATGCTGAGCATCTCTGTGTAGGGAAGCCAGGCTTCCAGAGGCGAGGTGACTTGTCACACGGGGAGCGTGTGGGACAGGCAGGGTGGGGACGGAGCACGCTTCCTCCCGCAGAAGCACCCTGCTCTGCCCCTCTGAGCGTGGCAGTGACGAGAGGCGCACCTCGCGTGTGGTCGCCACAGGCGTGCGGACCTCGTGTGTCAGCCGTGCTTGGCCTGGACACGCCAGTGACGTCTTTTGGTGCCGCAGGGCTCAGAGAGGTGCTGGGTACAGCTGCTTGGCAACTAACTTAGCTAGAAACTTGCCATCCACAACTGACTCTGTTCTTATGAGTTACTGGGAAATTCTGACATCAAGAGATGATGTCTGGTCCACTGCACGAGTGAATGTTCCTCCAGGCAGGATTATGCGGAGGGGGCCACCTCTGAGAGAACGAAGGCTGTGACGGTGCTTTGCTTTTAGGTCTTACATTATTTATTTTCGGCTGCAGTGGGTCACCGTTGCAGCGGACGGGCTTTCCCTGGTTGTGGCGGATGGGGCT
Organism: Neotragus pygmaeus; assembly: GCA_006410875.1. Lineage (NCBI taxonomy): Eukaryota > Metazoa > Chordata > Mammalia > Artiodactyla > Bovidae > Neotragus > Neotragus pygmaeus. The sequence continues at coordinate 51,864 of SJYV01011715.1, forward strand.
CCTGTCTCACTGCCGTGTGGGGGCTTCTCTTTGCGGTGCCTTCTCTTCTTGGGCAGCACAGGCTGTACAGCTGGCAGACTCAGTCGTTGCGGTTTGAAGGCTCAGTTGCCCCGTGGCACATGGGATCTTCGTTCCTGGACTAGGGTTCGAACCCATGTTTCCCGCATTGACAGGTGGATTCTTAACCACTGAACCACCGGGGAAGGCCCAGTATAGATTTAAACACAGTTATACATCCAGGCGGATCCCAGAGGTATTTTGGGTTTTGGTTCACCGCAATAAAGTGATTCACAATTTTTTTTTCTTTCCCCAGTGCATATAAAAGTCATGCTTACAACACCCTGTAGTCTGTTAATAGCATTATGTACAAAAAAAGATACATACCTTAAGTTTTCTATCGAAGCATAATTGCTTGACAGAATTTTGTTGTATTCTGTCAATCCTCAACATGAACCAGCCATAGGTATACATGCATCCCCTCCCTTTTGAACCTCCTTCCCCATCCCCATACCTTAAAGATACTTTATTAAAAAATACTAACCGTCATCTGAGCGGTTAGTGAGTCACCGCTGTGGCATCAAAGACTATTGATCACAGATCACCATCACGAATGTAACAATAACGAGCCAACTTGAAATACTGGGGCAGTTACCAAAATGCGACACAGAGACATGAGGTGAGCGTGTGCTGTTGTAAAACTGGCTCTCACAGACTCGCCATGGGCTTCACTTTCTTCAATTAAAAAAAAAAAAATGCAGTGCCTGCAAAGTGCCCCGGACGAGGCCTTGCCTTTACTTTCAGAAAGACTCACCACGTGACTTGCATAAAATTGTTGCCTGTGTGGTATAAAAGACATCTGTGCTTAATTCATAGAATATTTAGAAAGATTTGTCTGGTAGAACTGTAAGGCTTGCCACAGGTTACCATCAAGCCGGAAACTCAGTGTTTATCTAAGAGAAACATGTAGTAAATGTTTGGTAAGGGCTTTCTCTGAGCCAGGCAGTCTATAATCAGTTACAGTCTTGGATTTTGAAATGATATTTGCTTCCTTTTTTTTTTGCCACAATCCCAACCATGTGAGACTGTAACTTCTTGAATGTGTGAGCAGCCCATGTGATGGGCTGTTAGTACTTCTCAACGCCTGCCGGGAAGGGCACCATCCTGGTTTTGGTGTCCTCTGACTACAGCTGAGGACAGTTCTTGGTGACTATCAAGGTCTGCAGGGAGGACAGTGGCAGCTTCGCTGCCCCCAGCCAGGGGACAGCGCGTCCACTGCCTGACCACGTGGACCCAACCACGTCCCCTGCCGAGGGCTCGCAGCAAAACATGCACACACACCAGTTAAAACCATATTCTCACTTCTGTGGAACTGGCAATGCTAAGATATACCTTTTTTGGTTAATGTACTCATGATGTAAAAGTGGATTAGCAGAAATTCAGTGATCTGAAAAATATGCACAGGAGAGAGGTATTTTTTTTTTCTTCTATTTTTAAAAATGTTTGACTTTGCTGGGTCTTCGCTGCGGCGCGGGCTTCTCTCTAGCTGTGCCCCCTGGCAGCTCACGGGCTGCTCACTGCTGTGGTTCTCCCGCTGCAGAAGCACGGGCCCTAGGGCCTGCAGGCTTGCATAGTCACGGATTCTGGGCTCCAGAGCACAAGCTCAGTAGTTGTGGCGCACGGGCTTAGTTGCTTCTCGGCACGTGGGATTTTCTTGGAACAGGGATCGAACCTGCTTCTCCTGCACTGACATGCAGATTCTTTACTGCTGTGCTACGAGGAGGTATGTTTCCAAGTCTTCTTCAAGAAGAATGTGTTTCTGTTAAAATGAGCATCCGGTGGCTGGCTTTTCTAGTGCACCTGGCATGGAGGTGGGTCTGGTTTGTTAGGGTCAGGAGCGCTGGATCTGGGATCCAGAGACCCACCTTCCATGGCTCGGGGACCATGGAAAGGCCCCGTCACCTCTCTGCCCAGGTTTCCTCGTTAAGCGGTTGGGGGACGCTGGTGCCTACTTCTCGGGATGGCCCTGGGATGAACTGAGGTAGGAGGTGGCTTGGAGGTGAGGTTACTCCCGGAAGCGGGTCTTGCTTCCTGTTTCACACAGAGGCCATCGGAAGAAAGCGTCCCCTCTGCCCACCCGCCACCTGCACAGGCACCCACGTGTCCCAGATCCCACCAGGGACCCCAAGCCCTTCCTCCCACTGCCCCGCAGCATCTGATTGTTCCCACCAATTTACATACCTGCTGTTCCTTCACCTTCCATTCAAACACCTGCAAACTCGCAACACACAAGAGCTGGTCCTTTTGGGCTCCTGTGGGTAGACTCTCCCACCTCCTCCTAGACCTACGCACCTTCCAGCCCGGCCCGCTTTGAATACCAGTGTAACATGGCCCAATCCTGCTCACCCAGCCCCCAGCACCTACAGCTTTGCAGCCCGCCCACCGCCACCCCCACCCATTAAAGCATCAGCTCCATGAGCTGGGCAGTCACTAGTGTTGGTGCCTCCTGGGGTAGAGTGTCTGCTCCAGAACACCTGGGGGTGGGCGGCACTGAGATGGTCTCAGGTCTGTCTTCGGAGGGCAGTGCCTCTCAAGCACACGCTTCCCTTTGCTCGGCGTCTCTCCATGGTATGGAAGTTTCAGGTGCTGCTGGGCTTCTTTGCCTCCTTACCTGTCCACCCTGGGGCTCCCCCCTTTTTTTTTGATACCTTAAAAAAAATCATTTATTTGGCTGTGCCAGGTCTTAGCTGCAGCATGTGGGATCTAGTTCCCTGACTGGGGATCGAACCCAGGCCCCCTGCATTGGGGGTGCGGTGTCTTCTCTGCTGGCTCCTCTCAATCCATACCCAGGCCCTGGCACCACTGTCACCTGAGCCAGAAACTTGAGCATCTGGAGTCTCCCATATCCACTCTGGAAGTTGCCAGGTCTTAACAGGCTCTCCACCTCCCTCACATCTTGACTCTCCTCCTGGTCTCCCCAGCTGTCCCTTCCCCACTGATTCCCCAGCCTCCTTTCACTCCACGCCGCTGCCAGTCATTTTCCTAATGGTAAATCTGAGGCTCCTGCTGTCCTGTTTCAGCTCCCAGCAATTCGGCCTCCCCCCGGGGCTCCGGCCATGCAGGTGACTTGGTGTCTCAGCAGGTAGTGGCTGCAGCTCTCTGGGCCGCAGTTCACTTCCAGGCGTGCTTATCCCCAGGCCTTCCTTCCAGGTGAGGCAGCCCGGGCCCACGGGCACCTCTACATGGCCGCTCAAGCCTCGCTGCACCGCCTTTGTGAGTATTCTGCTGGCTACTCCTCTTCTGCATCCCTGACCAGTTAATCTTTGTTCCTTGCAATCTATGCTGGGGTGGGGAGGCGGAGCTGGGAGAGCAGGTCACCCCTGGCTCAGCCACGAGTGATGCGGAAGGGCCTGCTTGTTGGGTAACCCCACGTCCTCTCATTCACAGATGTGGCTTTCCAAGCTCCAGCAGAGGCACCCACGGGGGTAGAAATCTGTTATAGGAAGAGAAGGGAGCCAAAGGCTGTGGTTCTGTGGAGTTTGATCTGTAAACAGACACTGGAGAAAGGGAAAATTAACCCTGAAATTGAAGGGACATCTGCCAACTTGACTGGAGTTGGATAGGAAAGGCTTAGGGGAGGGGCGCGGGGGAAGGATGCCCCCCACCTTGTGTCCACAGCTGGCCAGTATCAGGGGGCCTGCCAGAGCCTACTGTCCCTCTCCTTGGTGAGGCTTGGGGCTGACCCTCGGTTTTCCCTGGGGCGTGGCCGGGGGGCTCTTGGTTTCACTGCTGTCACTCCGGTTGGTTACAGCTCAGACTCCTGGGAAGGCATGGCCTCCCTAGACCTCTGCTGGCCGGAAGTCGCTGGCCACTCGAGTCCAGCCTCCATTCTGGACTGGGACCCCCTCCCTCACCCCCATCTGGCTGCCCCTTGTCCCTCCCCACGGCTTGTTGGGAGGCCCGCAGTTGAGCAGTACTGGGATAACGTGTGGAACTACACTCCTGGTAAAGAATCACGATGCTGTCTTACGAAAAGTTAAAAATGAGGTGGGGTCTGAGAGCTGTCCCTGAGCTAGATCAAGGAGCTGGTCAGGTGAGAGAATGGCCGGGAAACCCCCGATGCTGCAGAAGGCGGGGAATGGGTTGCAGAGGGAACCATGCGCTGGCTCAGCGTATGCGTCTGTCGGGTTCAAGTTTATTACCAAACTATTCAGCGCTGGCGTGCGACAGGCCCAGGGCTTCCGTGAGGGCGTGCGGCCCAGAGGCCTTGGCGGTCCCGTTTAGGTCCCTCCTCTCCTNAACCATGCGCTGGCTCAGCGTATGCGTCTGTCGGGTTCAAGTTTATTACCAAACTATTCAGCGCTGGCGTGCGACAGGCCCAGGGCTTCCGTGAGGGCGTGCGGCCCAGAGGCCTTGGCGGTCCCGTTTAGGTCCCTCCTCTCCTCGGAGCTGTCTCCGGACTGTGAACCGGGGGTCAGTACTTCCTGGGTTGCTGGTAAGACTGTGAACCCAGGAAGAGCAGGGGGCAGCGCCCGCCGTTCCCAACAGGGCAGTACATGTAATCAGAGGCCACAGCCCCATACATGACCAGATTTATCAAAATAAGACCGAGGCGCTGGGCGCCAGCAGGCCCGGCTCGCCGCAGCCTCCACTGACCCTGAGCGCTGTCCGACCCCGACCCGGGTCGCTCCGGAGGCTGAGTCCCCGGTCCTCCGCTCCTGGCGAAGACGACCAGGCGGCG
>SJYV01011716.1:0-12353 GCA_006410875.1 Neotragus pygmaeus
CAGGATGCCAGCTGGTGGGTGACAGGGTTGTAGGAGACACACTGGATGGAGTCATTGTGCCTGGGAAGTAACAACTGGAGATGATTACACGGCAGACCACAAACACTCAGCGGCTCCAGCAGAAGCCTGTAATGACGGGCCCACAGACAGCGTCTGTCTGCAAGCTCTGCTGCAAGTGACCAGTGGAAAGCACAAGCGTGAACGCCCCACTCCTGGCCTGCCTCTCAGCCACCATTTTCCTCTCTACACGTTACCCACCCACCAGACTGGCCACCTCCTCCAAGATAAACGCACTGAACAGTTCTGCTGTGTCAGCTGGTAAGAGGATGAGGGAGAGCCCCCAGCCAGGCGCACTGGGAGCACCGCATTAATGGCCATTCCTCTTATGCTTTGTGGAGGCCTGGAAACACATTCACTCGCACAGGACGGAGGTACAATGAAGACACTGTTGTAGCCCAAGACCTGGAAACACCTGCGATGACCGTGAAGGCTGAGGGAGGTGCGCCCCACGCGTGGCACCTCAGCTCCAGGCTTACTCCACCTGTGAGCCATACTTCACTCGTGACCTCCTTCATTCATTTATTCACTCATCCAAATGTTGATCTGTACACACATGTTCACAGCAGCATCATTCCAACCAGCCAAGAGGTGGAAGCAACCCAAAGGCCCATCAGCAACAGATGAAGGGATAAACAAAATATGGTCTGTAGATACACTAGGATGTCATTCAGCATTAAAACATATGGGAATTCTGACACATGCTACAACACAGTTAAACCTTGAGGACGTTACACACGGTGAAATGAACCAGTCACCAAAGAACAAATACTGTAGGACTCCACGTTTATGAGGCACCCAGAGTAGTCAGATTCACAGAGAGTAGAACTGTGGTGCTTAGGGCTGGGGAAGGGGGCTGGAGGTGGTTGTTTTTAGGTGAGGAGTTTCCGTTTTGTGAGATGAAGAGGCCTGGAGGTTCGCCGCACAGCGACATGGATGTACTTACTTAGCAATACTGACCCACACATTTAAAACATGCTTAGGATGGCAAATTGCATGTTATGTGTGTTTCACCACAATTCAAAAGAAAACCATCATTTGTCGAGTACCTACAATGGGCCGGGCAAGGCACCAGGTACCAGAGACACCCAGTGAACAAAACACAGGCAGTGTCTGCCCCCATGGAGCTTCCAGGCTGATGGGAGGAATCTGTCACCAGAGTTAAGTGCAAAACTACAGCTCTGAGGGGCTTCCCTGGCGGTCCAGTGGTTAGGACTCCACGCTTCCACTGCAGGGGGCACGGTCGGAGAACTAAGATTCCGCATGCCACACAGCACCCCAAAAATAAAAGTACAGCTGTGAGAAATGCCAGGAAGGAGACCCGACCGAGGCCAGAGGGGCAGGGAAGGCTTCCAGAAGAAGCCGTGTCTGAGATCTGCAGGGGATGAGCAGAGCCTCAGCACAGAGAGGGGCCTGGAGCACACAGAGCCAGGTTTCGGGCTGGCCGCCCTGGGTGGATGTGAGGCTCTTCCCTGAGGTGGGGACGCTGGAGGGGGGCAGGCAGGGGCCGGGGGGCCGGGGGGAGCATAGAACGTGTGACGTCAGACAAACTAAACTGAGCTACACGGAGGCACCAGCCGGCTGCGCCAGCAGAGCTCCAGACCGCTCCCTCCCTCACTCACTCCCCGACCTCCTCAGCACACAGCCCCACAACTGAACTGCCGTCACGCGGAAAGAAGTCCTTCCTGCCCTCTTTTCTAAGGGGCTGGTGCTCAGTCCTTCAATAAGGGGCCAACTCATAAGACCGTGTGCCTAAACAATCACTTACGTGTACTTCAGAATGCCTTCCAATTTTGACGTCCAGATTATAACGCTTTTGTCAGCTGATCCAGAAGCAAAACGTTTGCCTGAAAGTGTTTTTAAAAAGAAAATAAATTTCACTTGTCTTTAGGCCAGCATTTTGCAGACAGTATTTCTTAGAAAGCTGCTTCTTTCTGGCCCCTAAGAAGTATCAGTTGCTTCTGCAACCCTTCTTATCAGTGCTGGGTGGCAGCGCTTTGGAGTCAGGAAGTTTGAGATCATTTCCAGTTCTGTCTGGCACTAATGGAGATGTATGGAGAGCCTGTCGCAAGCCAGCGTCACGTCCTATGCTCAGAATTAAGTCCTGATTAAAGCATACGTGATCCCTACCTTCATAGAGTTTGTCTGGTGGGTAAAGCAGGCATTAAATTAAATTACTCCAATTCAAACACAATGTCAAGAGAAAAAAAGCAGCTCTATGAAAGAGAATACATGGGGACCTCATTTCCCTGAGAAGGGGATCATTCATTAAGACCTGAAGGCTGAGGGCTTCCCCTGATGGTTCACTGGATAAGAATCTGCCTACAATGCAGGAGACACGGGTTCAATCCCTGATCTGGGAAGATCGCACATGCCACAGGGCAACTAAGCCCACAGGCAACAAAGACCTTTATTTATTTTGCACAGGCAAAAATAAATAAATGGAACTATTAGGAAAAACAAACAAGACCTGAAGGTTGAGCAAAGCTTAGCCAGGTGCAAAGAGAGCGGAAAGGCCCATCCATATGGGTCAAACAGATGTGCAAAGGCCCTGAGGCAGGAAAACACTGCACATCCGGAGGGCTGAGAACAGCCAGCCTGGAAGGTTGTGGAGAAAGGGCGAGGTGGGTGGTGGAGGGATCTCTGGGGGCTTTGGGGCCACATTAAGGCCCTGCTCTCTGTCCCAAGGAAAGGCTTCAAGCAAATGAGGGCCGGGTGAGGCTTGCACTCTCACCCTACCTTGGCCGGGCGGCACCACTGCAAACACTAGGCCAGAGAAGCTGCTCTTGCTTCTTCTCCCTGTCACTGCTCCCCGACCCCGGCAGGCAGCAGGGCAGGGAGAGAGTGGGCTCCGGGCTCGGTCTGAGCGGGAATTCCCCGTGACGTCACCCGCCAGCTGCGGGAGCGCCAGGAGCCACTGAGCATCCCCAGGCCCTCGTTTCCTCATCGGAAAAGTGGAAGCAGCAACAGTGTTTACCTCTCGGCTATTGTGAGAACACAAGGAGATGACAGTGCTTAGGAATGGGGCTGGCCTGGGATCGATGCTGAACAAGATCAGCTCCCATTCTCACTGTTATCTCCTCACATCATCTGGTATCACTTTCCTTGAAGGAAAAAAAACTAGTTCTTAGCACACTTCTGTTTCATGGCTGCTTATTAAATATTTAGTAAACTTAAGGGAGAAATCAGAAACAAGCAAAGTCATCATGTTTTAAACAGCAAAACCATAATTCAGTGTATCCTTACTTCTAGATCCAAGGGGGAGGGACTTTGTTATCACTACTCAGTGTTATGAGGGACGGCATAAGGCACTGGGAAGAATGTGGGCTCTGCAGTCAGAGGACCCAGGTCAGGCCTGGCTCTGCCAAGTCTCCTGTAACGTGCTAAGCCGCTTCAGTCGCGTCCGATTCTTTGTGATCCTGTGGACCGTAGCCTGCCAGGCTCCTCTGTCCACGGGCTTCTCTAGGCAAGAATACTGGAATGGGCTCCAAGCCTATTTTCTCACCCCTTCCCTGGCTACTGGGGGGCCAAGTGAGATGACATGTGTGGCAGGACTTTGCAAAACGCTGAAAAATGCCCCTGATCGCAGAGCTTGCTCTGACATCCCCAAGGGCTGTCACGGTGCTGAAGGCCAGAGGCCCTAGACTTATAAATTCTGAGACCTCACAGGTTGCCCCCTGGTATTACTGAGAACTTGAACTCAAGTAGGCACATAAGAAAACAGGACGACCGTGGGACAGCACGCCTGACTATCAGGCGAGAACCAGCACCGTCTCTGCCACTAACTTGCTGTCATGTGACAGAAACTCACGTGACTTCTCCCGCTCATGATGGAGGTCTAAGGTGAGGAGCAGGGACTGCGTCAGGCTAACCCTGGGCGCATGAAATTACACATGTACATGCAGTAGATGCATTTTTGAGAGGGGTCTGTAGCTTTCATCAGATTCTCAAAGAGGTCCGTCATCTAAAGGAAGTGAAAACCCTGGAGCCTGAGCGATCTCCGCGGTCCATCCGCACCGTGCCCCTGGTCCTGAACCTTCCCAGCAGCGGTCACAGAGGCCCGTCTCTAAGCCTAAGGCCACAGGACACGGGAGGAAGTCGAGACTCAGAGAGTCAGCCACCACCTCCAACTCACAGAGCTTTTGGGGTTGGAACTGTCTTATCCCAAAGCCCATGTTCCTCCCACAGACACCCAGCTGTGGGAAGCATGGATTTACTTTAACTCCCAACATCAGTTTCACACAGCCGGTGTGACGACCATCTCTCTTCTTCCTTACCACCTGGTCCCCTAATTCCAATGACCCTTCAACTCCACTAGAACCTCCCTCTCCACTGCCCCTCAGCCCTGTGGTCCTCTCTCCCCTCATGACTCGGCAACAGTTCAAGGTCAATGTAGATAATCACTCGTTTGCATACATCCTCTGCCCTCGCACTTCATCTTCAAGAGGAGCCTGCAAACCTACCACTCTGGCTAAATCCCCCTCTCCACTTACTCTGCCTCTCCCGTATCTATACAGCTCTAAGTGATGGAGAAAAAGACATCATCACACGCTGAGTTCACTTTCAATCCACGATCACCAGCTTCGGGCGGGCCTTTTGTGTGGCCGGGGTCTCACGACACCTCCTAGGGCCACTTACTCAGGGCCTTGGGCAGGTGGAGACTGACCTTCTTCCTTTGCCCTCAACTCTGAGACACCTCCTTCCCCATCCTCACTCTCAGATGTTGCTGCTTCCTGCTTCACTGAAAGGATGGGACAGAATTCCGTTGCCAGGACCTGCAGGGACACCCCCAGCTTCCCGCCATGCCCATCTCTGCCCTGGATCTCCTCTCCTCCTCTCACTCAACCGCACTGCTCCGGCATTTCCCACTCTCCTCCCTACAGCATCAACTGTCTTCAAATTCAGTGTGTCTGAAACTGAACTCCTGACCTCTCACAGTAAGTTGCAGCCTTCCTCATCTCAGTGGAGGGCAACTCCATCCTTTTAGTCCCTCGGGTCAAAAACCTGGGAGTCACCCTGACTCCTTCCTTCACACCCCACAGGCAACAGTCAGCCAATCCTACTGGCTCTGCCTCCCAGCTCTATCCACTCCTCACCACTTGCTCTGCTTCTACAGAGATCTGAGCCGCCATCACCCGTGTGATAAAATCTGCCCGGATGACAAGATGACGATCCTTCTCTTGTCCTTCTCTTTTACCCTCACTCCCTGCAGGCTGTTCCCAGTATTGAAAACAGAAATCTGATCAGATTTCTCCTCTGCTCAGAGAAATGGTTCCCCATTTTCAGTGAGGATCAAAATCCTGCGGCAGCCCACATCAACCAGCCAGCCCACGCCTGTCACCTCTCTGTCCCTCGTCCCCTACTGCTCCCCACCGATGATCTGTCCCAGCCCCAGGAAGGCACAGCCACCTGAGGACCTCTGCAATGGCCGTTCCCTCTACGAGGAGCTCTCCTCCCCCTGGTACTAGCTGTCCTTACTTCCCTAGCTCCCCACCTTCAATCTTTGCTTACTGGTCCCCATCTCAACAAGCCATCTGGACTACCCTGCCCCATCCTGCACCCAGCGCCCTGACCCGCCCAGCACTCTAAAGCACTCTTGTTGTGCCCTTTTTCTCCTTCCTGACACTCACCACCTTCCAGTGTATTGTTTAATCTACTTATTTAGTACATTCATTGTATGTCTTTCCTCATGCTCTCTCCCCTTCCCCTCCTACAACATAGACATGAGTCCCACAAGGGCAGAGATCTTTGTTTTGGTCTCTGAAGTATCTCAAGCAGCTAGAACAATACTTGGCCCACAGATGGGTCAAGAGGTCCGTCACCTAAAGGAAGTGAAAACCCTTTAGGTCCATCTGCACTGTGCCCCTGGTCCTGCAGGAGCAAATACTTAAATGATGGAATTAAGCTGAATGACTGAAGTCTTAGAGACTGACTGTCTTCTGAAACCGGAAGTGGTGCTTGAGCTCACTAACGATGTGGGCATGGCCAAGGAGAGAGACGAGCGACTGTGAGGCCAGGACAGAGACTGAGGCCGAGCAGGCGCTTACCATCCTTCGCGTATGCCACACAGTACACTGTGTCCTTGTGTCCCTTTAGGGGCTGAAGCAAGGTGCCATCAGATGTGTCGTAAACCTGGTAAAGAAGAGACGAAACTACAGATTACCCACGTGGCACCCACGAGTCAGAATTCCTGCAGGTCGCTGCTACTATTTTTATTTTCATACCAAAACATGTGTCAATATTCTCAGTTTGTACCAAGTAAAAACTACATTGAGAAACCAGACTGACTGTGAAAGTTGGGAAACCCAACAAGTAGAGGCCACGATTCTGCACGTTATGTGGCTGGAAATGTACCATTAATGCTCGGGAAACAAAAGTTCAGTTCGTGGAACTTCCCTGCAAAATTCACTCCCCTGCGTGAATCTGGATCTGCGACCAATCAAGCTAGACTCTCCCAGAGAAAGCCAACACAGAGAGCCCAGTGCGAGCAGGAAGAAACGCCAGTGCAACCCTACCCCTACCGCTGACATCGCAGAGAGGCATTTCACACTTGCTACTCAGAGTTTGAGAGTCACAGACCTGGACTCAGGGTCTGCAAGTGGGAGGGAGTGTTCTAAAGCCCAGCTGTAACATGGACGTAGAATTTTACAGCTGTGTGCATCTATAAATTTTGTGGAGATTGAAAAAAAAACACACCGTCTGGGAAATAAAGGCAAGACCCTCCAGAAAGGATCCGTGTTGGAAAAGATAACCTATTGGAAAAACCTAAAAGGATTTGGACTGTTTACCCTGGAGAGAAGAAGTCTGTGGAACAACTGACTCAGGGCTTTAAGATTATGTGGTTTCCCCGCGGACAGTGGAAAGCAGGCTGTCTGCACATCCAGAGACGACAGAGAGAGAGGAAGTGGATTTACGCAGGAGGAAGGGGCGAGCAGGCAAAGGTTCTCAGGTCAACCATAAAGTGTTCTCTGAAAATGACTTTTATACACTGGGACAGCTTCCAGTGGGAGCTTATATTCTTTGAAAGTATGAAAAATAGGACAACATCCATATGGAACTCTTTAGGAAGAGCCTGTGCCTAAATACTGGGGTCAGGCTGTCTGGCTTTTCATGGAGGGAGCCCCTTCAGTCCTGTTGTTTGAATTTTTTCAGGGCGACACAAATGTGAACTGACAAATGGCTCCGTTTCAAAGGCATTTTGATTAATTATTTTTCAACTCGTTCACGGGGGTCTCAAAGTAAAAAGGGAAAGATTAATGACTCCGAAAGAGGTATTGTTCACAGGTTCCTAGCTGACAGACAGTTTACCTACCTGTTTTAAATAGCCCATTTCCTTCCCTATTAAAAAGTAATGACTGGTTTTTCCGCCCTTGCCTTTTTTATCTTAAAAACCAGGTCAAATTTCAGAGCACTTACACGAGGGAGAGGGGGAAAAAAAGTGCTTAAAAAGGAAACGCAGACCAAATCTTACCAGTAATCTGTTTCCCGCAGCCACAATCAGCTGGGTTCCATCGGGCTTGAACGCGAGGTCATATACACTAAACAGGAGACAAGGCAAAGGGACAATTAGGAGCCAAAATGACGAGGCTGGCTAATGGCCAGGAAAGCAAATGCTATGTCCATTACAAAGCATGGCTTCTGTAGGAGGAAGAAAAATAATAGCCAAGAATTGCGTTTGGTTGCAAATTCCATTCAATCACCACACCTTCCACTGCAATTCACTTGGCAGCTAGGGTTGTCTCCCACTTACCACTTGTCCAGAAGCCAGAGGCCAGGCTCGATCCAAAGGGTCAACAGTGGGGGGCACTGTCTCATCATGAAACCATAAGGGCTACACAAATGAATGTGTGAGGGCCAGAAAATCCACAGGTCATTTACTAAAATACCATTACTTCCTCCAACTAATCCGATATTTATCAAGTGCCTCTTCCATGTTTAGAACTAACAGCTACAAGATGACAAAATCAGTCCCTCCCTGCCATCATGAAATGACCACCCTGTAGGAAGGCAAGGCTCAGACACACTCACAAAGAACCACGTGTCATCAAGTCTAAAGCACACCTTTTTTTCCACATTTTAACATTTCTGATGCTGGGATGCATCTTATAACTGATAATGCGTCAGTTTAGTTGGCAGCATACTTTGCTCTCTTAAATCATACAGAAAATAATATTTTACAAACAGTGACCTCTTAGATTGGATGGAGTATAGAATAATATCGTGACAAAGGCTTTAGGAGATACATTAAAGCATATATTGTGGGATTCCAAGCAGGAAAACAGTGTTCTGATTTGGAGAGAGGATCAGAAAAAGCTTCACGAAGAACACAATCTGTGAAAAAGGCAGGGCTTTCGAGACAGGCAGGGGGAGCCTGGGCAAGCGCAGCATTTCAGGCAGAGACAGCTGAGCAAAGACGGGATGGCGGGAACAGCAGACACCCAAATAACCGAATTTGACTGAAACGTGTGGCCATGTGCAGGGTGACAGGGAGCAAGAGATAAGGCTGGAGCAGACAGACTGCAGCCATGTGACAAAGATTCTCAAATGCCCCCGGGCAGACGATTTTATTAGTTCCAGGGACCCTATGAAGAATGGGTCAGACAGCACTGCTATGATGGCCTACTGTAAACGCTAAGCTGGGGTGCATTAACCTGGCACCTGTGAGGGACGAAAACTAGACACCTTGGGGATTCCCCGGCGGACCAGTGTTCAGACAGAGATTTTATTGCCAAGGGCATGGGCTTGATCCCTGATCAGGAAAAGATTACGGGCAGGAGGAGAAGCGGGCAACAGAGGACGAGATGGTTGGATGGCACCACCGAATCAAAGGACATGAGTTTGCGTAAACTCCAGGAGATAGTGAGGGCATCCCTGGTGGCTCAGACAATAAAGAGTCTGCCTGCGGTGCACGAGACCAGGGTTCGATCCCGGGGTCGGGACGATCTCCTGGAGAAGGAAATGGCGACCCACTCCAATATTCTTGCCTGGAAAATCCCATGGGTGAAGGAGTTTGGCAGGCTACAGTCCATGGGGTCACAAAGAGTCGGACACGACCGAGTGACTTCACTTTCACTTCTCCAGAAGACAGTGAAGGACAGGGAAGCCTGGCGTGCTGCAGTCCATGAGATCACCAAGAGTCAGACATGACTGAGGGACTAAGCACAGGGAACTAAGATCCCGCAAGCCTCAAGGTGTGGCCAAAAACACACAAACAAAACACTCTGGTAACTACTTAAGAGCATTTACCACAGAGACACCTCGTGTTTATCTCTTCAAATGCATTATTTTATGTCGGCCTCACAATTCTGTGAGGTAAGAATTACTACTCGACTACAGGTGGCGCCAGGGGAAAAGAATCTGCCTGCAATGCAGGACACCCAGGTTTGATCCCTGGGTTGGGAAGATCCCCTGGAGAAGGAAACGGCAACCCACCTCAGTATTCTTGTCTGGAGAATTCCATGGACAGAGGAGCCTGATGGGCTACAGTCCATGGGGTCGCAAAGAATTGGACACAACTGAGCAACTAGAACTTTCACTTTCACTCAAGGACACTGTAGCTCAGAGAGGTCAAGTATCTTGCCCAGCATCACAGAGTCAACAAGTGAAAGGGCCAGAATTTTAACTCAGGTCTGACCCTCCTTCCACTCTCCTGAGTTACTATCAATTTTCACAAATTTTGGCTGCTCTCAATACTTTAAAAACAGTGGCTGATATTTATTAAGCACATTTATTTACATGTGTGCAAAGTACAGTTTAAATGCTTTACACGTTAACTTCCTTAATTTTCATAACAACCCTATATCTATTTCACAAATGAGAAAACAGGTAAAAAGAAATTAACCTGCTTGAAAATAAACAGCTACTGAGTGGACTGAGCATGCACTCAATGCAGTTAGAGCCAGAATTCAAACCCAGTGCTCAGTTGCTAGCTATCAGCAGCTTGTACTATGAACACTTTTATAATAGAGTTAAAAGATAAGTTAAAAAAATTTTTTTTAACTCAAATCTCTTTAAAAGTACAAGTGAAAGATACAGTGGAAAGGCTATATGTTTCAAGAAAAGAGCAGTACAGAAAAGAGGAATACCCTAAGGAAAACAGACAATTCCTTGTGTTTAAGATACAAATAAACATCTCCTACTTCTGTTGCCTGCTTGACTCTTATAGGCATTTGAGCCTGCTTTTCCCTGGAACACTGGGAATAATGAATGTAGTGGTTCAGAGCACTGGCTCTGGAGTGAGGCAGAAAACTACCCCCATCACTTACTGTGTGACCTTGACAAATTATATACCCTCTCTGTGCTTCAGTCACCTCCTTTGTAAAACAGAAATAAGTACAGTACCTATGTCAGCAGGTTGTTGCGAGGTGACAATGAGATAAAAAATAAGAAGTTCTTAACCAGTGCTTGGCACAGAGTGAGAATTAGCTATTACTGGTACAGAGTACAAAGAGAGCAACTACTTCCAAAGGGAGCCTTAAGGATGATCAGGACTTCACTGTGAGATGAAGGCATGCTTTCCTCACACACAGAGGCCCAAGAAAAGACAGAGGGGGAATAGCCCTGTTCCAGAAGCTAAAACAGAGGCTTCATAATGAAGCTGAAAAGATCATGAAGTAAGATTTTGAAAGTCAGGCTGTGGAAAACTCCCCAGTAAATCAGTATTCCCCCAAATGCAACCTTATGTGATGAATTTCAGTTCAGTTCAGTCACATTCGATTCTGCTACCCCAGGGACTATAGCATGCCAGGCTTCCCTGTCCTTCACAAACTCCCAGAGTTTGCTCAAAGTTATGTCCATAGAGTTGGTGATGCCATCCAACCATCTCATCCTCTGTCATCCCTTTCTCCTCCTGCCCCCAGTCCCTCCCAGCATCAGGGTCTTTACCAATGAGTCAGCTCTTCACATCAGGTGGCCAAAGTATTGGAGTTTCAGCTTCAGCATCAGTCCTTCCAATGAATATTCAGGACTGATTTCCTTTAGGATGGACTGGTTGGATCTCCTTGCAGTCCAAGGGACTCTCAAGAGTCTTCTCCAACAGCACAGTTCAAAAGAATCAATTCTTCGGCGTTCAGGTTTCTTTATAGTCCAGTTTTCACATCCATACATGACTACTGGAAAAACCATAGATTTTACTAGAAGGACCTTTGTTGGAAAAGTAATGTCTCTGCTTTTTAATATGCTGTCTAGGTTGGTCATGGTGTTTCTTCCAAGGAGCAAGAGTCTTTTAATTTCATGGCTGCAGTCACCAACTACAGTGATTGTGGAGTGCAAAAAAAAAGTCTGTCATTATTTCCATTGTTTCCCCATCTATTTGCCATGAAGTGATGGGACCAGATGCCATGATCNAAAAAATAAAAATGAAAGACCATGGAGCCTTCAGGAAACAAACAGTTTGACACAGTTGAGTTTAAGGAAGCAAGTGGGAAAGTACAAGATGTAAATCTAGGAAGATAGGCAAAACCCTGTGTTCCAAACTTTCTTATCTGGGGATAACGGGGAGTCACCAAAATTTTAGCATGTATTTCATAGGTCATTCCCTATCTATTTAGCATCTGTGTTAAATAGCTATTTATACTATAAACATTAATTTGAAGGACTGATGCTAAGGCTGAAGTTCCAATACTTTGGCCACCTGATGGGAAGAGCTGACTCACTGGAAAAGACTATGATGCTGGAAAAGATTGAAGGCAGGAGGAGAAGGGGACGACCAGAGGATGAGATGGTTGGATGGTATCACTGACTCACTGGACATGATTTGAGCAAACTCCAGAAGATAGTGAAGGACAGGGAAGCCTTGTATGCTGCCGTCCATGCGGTCACAAAGAGTCAGACATGAATTAGCAAAACAACAACTGTCTACTATCAGTTCAGTCGCTCAGTCATGTCTGACTCTTTGCAACATCATGGACTGCAGCACACCAGGCCTCCCTGTTCATCACCAACACCTGGAGTTTACTCAAACTTGTGTCCATTGAGTCAGTGATGCCATCCAACCATCTCATCTCCATTCACATCCCCTTCTCCCGCCTTCAATCTTTCCCAGCATGAGGGTCTTTTCCAGTGAGTCAGCTCTTCACATCAGGTGGCCAAAGTATTGGAGTTTCAGCTTCAACATCAGTCCTTCCAATGAATATTCAGGACTGATTTCCTTTAGGATGGACTGGTTGAATCTCCTTGCAGTCCAAGGGACTCTCAAGAGTCTTCTCCAACACCACAGTTCAAAAGCATCAATTATTCGGCACTCAGCTTTCTTTATAGTCCAACTCTCACATCCATACATGACCACAGGAAAAACC
>SJYV01011716.1:12885-29711 GCA_006410875.1 Neotragus pygmaeus
CATATGGAGTGCAGTACTTTCACAGCATCATCTTTTAGGATTTGAACTAGCTCAACTGGAATTCCATCACCTCCCCTAGCTTTGTTCGTTGTGATGCTTTCTAAGGCCCACTTGACTTCACATTCCAGGGTGTCTGGCTCTAGGTGAGAGAACACACCATTGTGGTTATCTGGGTCATGAAGATCTTTTTTGTATAGTTCTTCTGCATATTCTTGCCACCTCTTCTTAATATCTTCTGCTTCTGTTAGGTCCATACCATTTCTGTCCTTTATTGTGCCCATCTTTGCATGAAGTGTTCCCTTGGTATCTCTAATTTTCTTGAAGAGATCTCTAGTCTTTCCCATTCTATTGTTTTCCTCTATTTCTTTGCATTGATCACTGAGGAAGGCTTTCTTATCTCTCTGTGCTATTCTTTGGAACACTGCATTCAAATAGGTATATCTTTCCTTTTCTCCTTTGCATTTAGCTTCTCTTCTTTTCTCAGCTATTTGTAAGGCCTCCTCAGACAACCATTCTATCTTTTTGCATTTCTTTTTCTTGGGGATGGTCTTGATCACTGCCTCCTGTACAATGTCACGAACCTCCATCCATAGTTCTTCAGCCACTTTGTCTATCAGATCTAATCCCGTGAATCTCTTTGTCACCTCCACTATATAACAGTAAGGGATTTGACTTAGGTCATACCTGAATGGTCTAGTGGTTTTCCCCTACTTTCTTCAATTTCAGTCTTAATTTGGCAATAGGGAGTTGATGATCTGAGTCACAGTCAGCTTCCGGTCTTGTTTTTGCTGACTATATAGAGTTTCTACATGTTTGGTCACAAAGAATATAATCAATCTGATTTTGGTATTGACCATCTGGTGATGTCCATGTGTAGAGTCTTCTCTTGTGTTGTTGGAAGAGGGGGTTTGTTATGACCAGTGCATTCTCTTGGCAAAACTCTGTTATCCTTTGAAGGCCAAATTTGCCTGTTACTCCAGGTATCTCTTGACTTCCTACTTTTGCATTCCAGTCCCCTGTAAGGATATCTTTTTTGGGTATTAGTTCTAGAAAGTCTTGTAGGTCTTCATAGAACCACTCAATGATGGTTTAGTTGATAAAATAATGAATTTAGGTGATAAAAATGGAACAGAACATTAAACAATATTGAATCATAAAGTGAGACAGTCATTCTCTTTCGAGACTTTCAAATCTCACAAGACACAGGGCAAAGTCTTGGTTTGATGCTATTCATCTCAAGCACCTCTCCGACCACACTTGCTAAATCTCCAGCTTTAAAGACAGTACCCTTGAGGCTCAAAGGTTCCCTAGTAACAGTATCTAGGTACAACTTGTTAACCTCTTTTTGTTTCTCCCTGCCTTAAGTCCTACAGTTATCTTACATTTACAGCGATTGCTACCGGTTTTCATATACGGAGTAATAAGGATTCCCTGTAGGATGTAAAATCATATTTAAAGAAAAATAAGTCAGACAATTTTGAGAAAAAACAAACAAGACTATAGGTAACATGCGGATGTGGCAAAAAGTTGTCAAGTTGGGAAAACACCGAGGAGCCCAGAATGGATTTTTGAGTAAGGCAACAAGATCAGATTGTGAGGACGTGTGAAGCCGCCTCCAAAGGCCGCTATCTCATACGTGGTACATCCCCTCGCTCCCATTCCAGGCCTCAGTGTCTCATCTGCAAAGGGGTGGGAGGGCGACCTTGGAGGCGCCCAGACCCGGGGCTCAGTGCCCTCAACCCAGGCCGCAGGCCCGTTGCCCTTGGCAACCACCAGGCTACACGCCAAGGCGCCCGCCATCCCTGCTGGCCCTCGGCCTCCCGCTCCTCCCGGACAGCCCCGCTCCTCACCACTGTTCGACTTTATCTCTCCACGTCAACACGGCCCTCATCGCGGCTTCCCTGAAGCCTCGGGCCCCTCCTCCCCGCCTCAGCAACAGGCCTCACTCAGCCAGCCACTTTGTCTACCTGCGTTACCCCTGGCAACGCACAGGCGCAGTGAGCTGCGCGCGCGACAGCGTTTCGAGTGCGCATGTCTAAAAGAGCTGGAAAGGTGGAACGTGAACCTAGAGGCGTCCGCGATTGGTCGGAACGGTGCGTCTTCCGGGGGCGGCCGGAAAGCTGCTGAGGAATCGGACACTTTCACTGCACTTATCTGTTGATTCCAGCCTAGCGCTCCGAACTGAAGAAAATTGCACCTCCTACTCCGCTGCACACCCAGAGCGACGCCGCTCTCGGCCTGTTGCTGCCGCCGGAGCCCACTTGAGGGGCACGTCTGGGATGGAGAGTCCGAGCCTGGGGGACTGCGGAGCTGCCCCCTCCGTCGTCGACCGTGAGCGCCTAGTCCCAGACCGGCTGTGTGACCTCCGGCAAGTCCTTGTCCCCTTTCGGGCCTCAGCTTCACCACCTGTATAACCAGTATTTGGGGGGGGTGGGGTGC
This sequence comes from Neotragus pygmaeus, assembly GCA_006410875.1. Classification (NCBI taxonomy): domain Eukaryota; kingdom Metazoa; phylum Chordata; class Mammalia; order Artiodactyla; family Bovidae; genus Neotragus; species Neotragus pygmaeus. Next base: position 15,325 of record SJYV01011716.1, read on the forward strand.
GGAGTAGAAGGTGGGTGGGCCTTTCTCAGCTAGGGTGGATGGAGCCTTGGAGGCCGTCAGGATTAATTCCTGCAAGCAGAGGCTGCACGAGGTTGCTGGGAGGTTTTCTGGTGCAAGGAGATGACTGCCTGGGAGTCAGTCATCTGACTGGAGGAGCATCAGTCATCTTGGAGGATCCGAGGAAGACCTTGGAGGAGATGTCGTGTTAAGCAGCTAGCGGCGCCCGAGAAATGGGTGCTGTGAGAAAGTAACGCAGGAAGCTGCAGTCCCTGTTTGGGTGCTTGTCTATGCGCGGGATGGGGCTAAGATGACGTACGTACTCCCCCTTTCAAAAAAATATAATCTTCAGGACTACCTTAAAAGAGGTATCACCTCCTTTTTACAGGTGGATAAACAGACTTTGAGAGGCTGAGTAACTTGCTCTTGGATCACACAGAGAGTAAATGAAAGAGCTGGGATTTGACTACATATTCGGTTGATTTTAAAGTTTGTGCTGTTTTCACCAGAATTCAGTTTGCTTATCACCAAAGCTGTGAAGGGTAAAATTTCTCAAGATCCACCCCATGTCCTGCAAATTATTTAACCCCTAATTGTGTCAGAAGACCTTGATTCTAATTCTAAATAATCACTGATTCATGCTTAGTTTCCCTGTTTGTAGAAAAGAAGTTGGTTAGACAGACATCTCTAGACACTCATCCAACTTTGAAAATGTATGACTGAGTGATTAGGATACCCTCTACTGGAGTTTTTCAACAGTAGTACAGGGACAGAAGTATTAGACCAAAATTTAAGTAGACATGGGTTCTGGAATCATTTCTGCAAGTAACAGTCTTCCTGTTACTCAGTTTTATCAATAAAATGAGAGTAATCCTTATCCTGCCTACTTTCACAAGGTTGTCAGATCAAGAATGAACGAGCATTTGAAAATTCTATATCAGAAATTCTTTACCTTTTTGAGGGCTACAACTTCTAATGAAAGTAATGGATACTTTCCCACCACCCCCAAAATGCACATATATTAAAATTTTTACCTCACTTATTTGGGGGGGAGAGTGAAAGAGGGTATCTAACTAACTCCTTTAAGCCTTTCTGTGTATCCCCAGGTTAAAAACTTGGCTCTTGGTTCATATATTTAAATTTATGCCAGGTGTCACCAGAAACCTTTATAATGGCGCTATTCAATGATTAACAGAAAAAATTTTTTCTACCAAATTGCTTGAGTTTTTCATTGTGCAAAGATTTCCAACCCTTTTTAACCCATTTTGGAGGACGGGAAGGTGTTGAAAAATAGGAAGATAACTCTCATAGCATGACTGATCCATACTGACTCTAACCTCTCCCATAGTCCATGTGGTTCCTTCTCTGTTACTGACTGAAACTGAATAAGCAGAATCAAATTAATTTTAAATAAGCTAATCACTTGCACTTTGTTTTTTGTTTTTTTTTTTTTCAGGGAAGAAGATGTTGCTCTGGGGTCAGAAACAGTGGGAGAGGATGAAAAACAAATGGTGATGAAAAGCAGCAGTGAATGTAATCTCCCGTTACTAGAGCCTATTGCTTCTGCTCAGTCTGGTGGGAATGCAATGACAGAGCCCCGAAAGTCTGTACCGTGTGGATGGGAAAGAGTTGTGAAGCAAAGGTTATCTGGGAAGACAGCAGGCAAATGCTACGTATATTTCATCAGGTGAGCATGCAGGGTCCCAAAGACAGGACAGCCAAATAATTTTGTCCAGACAGATTGCAGGAAAGCATAGCAGAAATTCTGACTTTTTTCTGTCTTTACCATAACACCATTGTGGATTCTGTTCCTTCATTGTCACTGGTCAGTTATATCAGGTGAGCTGGGGACAAATACTTAACATTTTCTCTGACTGCGAATGGTTACTGGGAAGACTGGTTGAGTTATATTTGTAAAATTGTGTTATATGATCAAAAAGGAAGCTATTTAAAAGCACCATTCTAGCAGTTTTTTATTTTAAATAGCAATGTCCATGGCAAAATTTGGAGGTTATTTATAAAACATCTGAAACGTGACACAGTTCTTTTTAAAAGTCACTTTTATTTACTAGCAGTAAGTGTCCTTTAATATCATTTTCTAGCCCACAGGGACAGAAGTTCAGATCCAGAGTTTCACTTGTTAATTATCTTCACCAAAGTGGAGAGACTTCTCTTAAGCCAGAAGACTTTGATTTCAGTGTACGTCCCGAAAGGAGCATCAAGTCAGGATGTAAAGGCCGAAACACAGCAGCTCTGACATCCCAACTGCAACACCAAAGTAACAGTTCAAACCGGAACCTCAGGACACGGAGCAGGTGGAAAAAAGATGTGTTTCCCCTGCCAAGTGCTGGTTTGGAGTTGCAGGATAGCGGAGAATTACCTAACTTGAAAGAAGATGAGGGTGTCCATGATGTTGCCTCCAGAAAGATTAGAAAGTCCAAAAGAAAGGTGACTGTTTTGAAAGAGATTCAAACTAAGAAAACAAAAATAGGGCGCCGCAAGGATCTTCCCGATCCTGTCCAAAGTGATAGAGCATCTCAAAGTGAACCTGTTGCACAGGAAAGTCACCTTGAGGGAACTTGCTGCATCTCTGATGCCAGAGCCCGCGACCAGGCCCTCGGTGTGACCACTGAAGAGGAGAGGCTTGGTAAAAAAAAACCATCATGTTTGGGACCAGACGTTGAACAGATCCCTTCTGGCATCGTAAGCAAATTACGTTCGGCCAAAGAAGCGGAACCCAACAATAAGTGTGAGGACACCTTTTTAGAATCTGAGGAAATAAGAATCAAAGTAGAAGCTGCAGAGAGGAAGGAGTATTTGCATATGAACATTTCAGAAAGTGGCTCTGAAACAGACGACAGCTCACAAACAGAGAAAAACCCTACGTCTGCGAAAGTATCTCAAGGTATTCAGTGCACTTAAGTGCTGTTAAAGGCGTGATGAGGAGTTTGCACTTCCTGCCCGTAGCCAGTTAGGATGTGGGAACAGAATGAAGTTCTTGAGCCCTGTTAATCAGACACATCCTACCATTTGGTGCTAGTGCTTTGACTAACTGATGTTTAAGCCCTTTGGCTTGGCAGAGAAAGAATCGGCGGGCTGCCACTCTGATGCCCCCAGCAGAGGACAGTTGGGCCACAGACAGTTGCTACCGTGACTCCCAGTACAGCACCTGGGACTCAGCAGTGCTCGCCCTTCTTCCCTTTTGTCCAGTAATCGTAAAACTTTAGAGGGGAAGAAAAGGCTGCCCTCGTGAGGTTTGAGGAAGACTCCTTTTATATGTCAACTGTTTGAGATGTAGCCAGTATCTTCTCTTTGCACCCTTGTTACTTATTACTGATATGTGACTTCCGGTTTAATTTTGCGTGTATCACAATCATTTTTATTTTCTGTTGTAATGCTACTCTAAAATGCTTTAGAGCTCTAAATAATTCAAAACTAATCACATAGTTCATCTATTATTTGTAATATGCTCTTAATACAGAGTTCAGAGCTTAGCAGTTTTGCCTTTATGATGCTTCAGTGAATAGGAGATGAAAAGGAGACCTTTGAGCAGCCCTATGTTAGTTATTCATTATGCCATTATGATATAATGAATAAGTCCTTTAAAGAAGAACGGTAATTTTACTTGAAGTCCTGTGGGGAGACAGCGTGGTCAGACCCGTAGAGCAGGTGGTTAGACTTGGTGCCCTCTCTTGGTCCCCCTCATGGTTTTATTATGTCTTTGCTATGCTTGGAGTTTCTCTGCCTTAAATAGAAGACGACCACATACACCTAGGAACTGCATAAAAATTCTTCAGATCTGTCCTTTAAAGACTTTGAGCTTCCTAAAGTCTTGAAGTTTATGTAGATTTATTGCTAGTACAATGAGCAAATAAAATATTGAAAACATCCTTTAGTGACTAAAATGGAAGCATTCTATTCATTGCATGCATAAAGTCTATTCTTAACATGAGATGATATGGTTACTATAGGTAATAATAGGTGTCTGACGGAGTAGTAAAGACTTTCCCATTGTCTTAGTTATAAACTGCCAAGTGAGCTGAACTTAGTCTCCTATTAATAAGAAGGCTTAGACAGCATATACTTTAGGAATCCGCAGAAGAAATTAGCAAGTAGGTAGTAAGAGCAGTTGCTGTTGTTCTAATTCTTTTTACTTTCCACTGGGCTTTGCCTATTCAAACTAGAATAGCAAAAAAACCCAGACTAATTACCTGGAGACATGGATACGTATCCCAGTCTATAGTCAGTCTCGCTGTTGTTCACATAGTTGCTTAATTTCTAAGCCTTAAGAGTCTTCATCTGTAAAATAACAATTGGTAACCCTCACTAGTCCTGTTCTTCACATCATGAATGTTGTAAAGTAAAATGGGAAGTGAAAAAGATGGCTTCATGCTAGACAAACACAAGGTATTATTAACTGACATGCAAATTTAGAGGGTATGGCTCTAGCGAGTATTAAATGTGATGATTTTAGAAACTTGAGAGGCCTAATAATGGTGGTTAAAGAGGCTTTATTAAATTCAACATCCCAGTAGATAGTGGCCTCCGGTGTTGTAAGGTCCAAATCTTTGGGTTTTCTGCAGGTTCTGTTTTACCTGTATCCTTTTTTGCTGTTCTTATGATAAAGGTATTCACTGCAGAATATTTGAAAAATACAGAAAATTACAAGAAAAGTTAACAACAACCATTATAGAATTTTGGTTTATTTCCTTCTAATCAGTATCATTATTTTTTCTTTTTTTTTTTAAATTGGGATCATGTGTTGAGTATTGCTTTTTTCACTTAAAAATTAATGACATGGGAAAAAATTCATGATCCAGTCTTAAAATATTTTAATGACCACATTGTACAAATGTCATAATTTAAAATATTCAATATTATTTCCAGTTTCTGAAAATAGTGAACTCTGAACATAAATCAAAGAGAACTAGTAGAGTGGTTAAAGGCATAGACTCGGGAGCCAGGTTGCCTGGATTAGAATTTTAGCTCTAACCACTAATAGAACAAAGAAGTATAACTAATAAGAAAAAAAAAAATTGCAGCTCTGACACTTACTAGCTGTGTGACTTTGGGCAAGTTACCTAGCGTCTCTGTTCCTCAATTTCCCTATCTTCAAAGTGGAGATAAAATGTACCTGCCTAGCTCCTAGGTCATCAGTAGGATTAAATTGGTTAATTTTTGTGAAGCTTAGAGTAGTGCCTGGGGCATTCTAAACGCTTTTTAGTATTGAGGTGAGGTGAAGTCGCTCAGTCGTGTCCGACTCTTTGCGACCCCGTGGACAGTAATCTACTAGGCTTCTCTGTCCATGGGATTCTCCAGGCAAGAATACTGGAGTGGATTGCCATTTCCTTCTCCAGGGGATCTTCCTGACCCAGGGATCGAACCCCGGTCTCCCACATCGAAGGCAGAGGCTTTAACCTCTGAGCCACCAGATTTCAGTGGACTGGTATTTGCAGTCCTGAATATTTCCGTAGACTGAACCATGGGATCTATAAACAATGTTCACACTTCCTTTTCAGAAGACACCGTCCCACGAACACAAATAGAAAAAAGGAAAACAAGCCTGTATTTTTCCAGCAAATACAACAAAGAAGGTATCCCTTTTCCCATCAGAAAGCCAGACTTTAAATCTGCGTCAGGGGTTCAGCTCTGATACAGTGTGTCTGTTTAGCTCTTAGCCCTCCACGACGCAAGGCCTTTAAGAAGTGGACACCTCCGCGGTCACCTTTTAATCTCGTCCAGGAAACTCTTTTTCATGATCCGTGGAAGCTCCTCATTGCAACTATATTTCTCAATCGGACCTCAGGTTTGGGATTGTTTTCATCTTTGTCTTGGTAGAGACTCTGTGTTGAGAATTGGTTAGGAGGCCTGGCCTCAGGTTTGATTTTGACCTCAGGTGAGGCCTTCTTTTAATCTTCAAAATTTTCACTTATGAGAAAGTTAGACTAGATAACCTCTAGCAGCTTTTTTTAAAATAATTAAACTTTTTTTTTAATTAAAGGATAATTGCTTTCCAGTACTATGTCTGTGTCTCTATTACCAGCCTTTTTTTACATTAAGGAGCAAATTGTCATTTATTTTCTGCTTCCAAATTATTTGTGGTCATCAGTGAAAATCAGTTACTTGACATTCCTCATGTCTCTGTCATGTATAAATGCGGTTCTTTTTCACTGGATGCTTTCTTTAATGTCATTGGCATCTTTGTGTTCTGTACGCGTTTATACCAGTTATCTGATGATCTGATTATTTAAACACTGACATCATGCAAGGCCAGATTTCAGCGTAATCTGGACAACTAACCAAACAGGTTGATGATGTTAGGTTTTGACCCTGAAAATGATTGCTATTTATTTAGGTAACGTCTTCTTGTGCACGCTAGATTGCTCAGTCGTGTCCGACTCTTTGCAACCCCATAAACAGTAGCCTGCCAGGCTCCTTTGCCCATGGGATTCTCCAGGCAAGAATATTGGAGTGGTTTGTCATTCGCTTCTCCAGGGGATCTTCCCGACCCAGGGGTCGAACCCAGGTCTCCCACACTGCAGGCGGATTCTTTACCATCTGAGCCACCAGGGCAAGTTTCATATAGAGGGTTTTTTGTTTTTTGTTTTCATTCTTTCTTGTTAAACCACCGATTAGAAGACATTGGTTTCACAGATGGCTCAGTGGAGATGCAAGAAACACTTTTCAGTTTCATGTGAGATTTGTAGATAAGGAAGTACCTGCACCTAAAATCAACCCATCCGGAGGCATGTAATTGCATCCTTATTTTTACTTCCCAGGCAAAATGGCCATCCCTGTGCTCTGGCAGTTTCTGGAGAAGTACCCTTCCGCTGAGGCTGCAAGGACCGCAGACTGGAGAGATGTTTCAGAACTTCTCAAACCTCTTGGTCTCTACGATATTCGAGCGAAAACCATTATCAAGTTCTCCGGTAACTTTACTCATACACCCAAAGGAGAAAACATAAAAATGTGCCTGTTTAAGAGAGAGCCCCACCTTAAATTTCAGTGTCCCCAGTTGCGACATTAATAGAGATCTTTCAGCCCAAGCTCCAAAGGCATCTGAAAATCGTTCACTTGCCCCAAACCACAGTATCTCACTGACCCAGGAGATAAGTCTTTGCCCAGCACTGGGTCAGGCTGTGTGAGCAGGATTAGGGGAAGAAGGCAGTGAGGCAGAAAGCCCAGCTGACCTCCGGGGCGTTACCTCTGTCCAGCTGAACCAGCTCAAGACAACAAGGTGAGTCTCTGGTAGATGAACACAGCCGACAGGACTTGTGATGCAGGACTTCAGAAGGAAGCAGTCACCACTGAGGCTGTTAGGAGACGTGCTTTCCCGTCCCTTTCTCCTTTTTAGGGAAAGGTTTTTCTAGAGGCTGACCTGATGTGTGGGGTGTTGTGTTCTCAGATGAATATCTGACAAAACAGTGGCGGTACCCGATCGAGCTTCACGGGATTGGCAAATACGGCAATGACTCGTACCGAATTTTTTGCGTCAATGAGTGGAAGCAGGTAAGGCCCAGCTCCAGCATGTTCTATCTCGGGGGCAAAATAAGTCCACCGTGGTGGTTTAGACTATTTCTTGGCCCTAACTCGCTATTACGATCACAGCCAATTTCACTCCAAGCTGGAGGTGTAGTGGAGGCTTGGGGTTTATTGATGGCAGGAGAGGGTCTAGAGGTTTTCCCAAGTTGATGAAGATCTCTCTGGCCTCTGAGTGACCCCATCGGTGTACCTCTGCTGGGCCTATTCCTGTCGTTCCCATTCACGTACCATCTCTAGGCCCGATGTGGTTTTCCTCATGTCACAGCCGTACTCGCCTTCACAAGCCCACCCCTGGAGAGCAGGCAGGTGTGGGATTAGGCGGTCTCAGTTTGTATGGTCAATGGGTCCTTCGTCAGCTGCCCATTCTGTCTAGCATGCCCAGCCAGCAGGCATCCGGGAGGCATCCTGGCCACTGGTAGGCACTGCCTCAGAGCCTGGCACACTGCCCCCTCAGTCTGTGACTTGCCCTGAAGCATTCAGCTGCTCGGTCTAGCCAAGCCCAACCCTGCCTCACCAGGTATTGTGACCTGAACAGTTCGTTTAAAACTCTCAGAGTCTATAACCTCCTTCTGGAAAAATAGCCTATTAATATTTGACTCACATTATCACCACCTCACACACTGAGTCCTGGGGAAGATCAGTTCCAAACTGGAAAGTATCTTGTAAACTGTGAAGGATTCCTTTGATGTAAGGTATAATTCTAAACATTCGTGAATCCCGTTAGGTTACAGATTATTATAATTTTTCAGGTATATTATCATAAGATACTGTTCTCCTACCATATCTTTTTTTTAAAAATAATTTTAATTTATTTTACTTATTTTTGGCCGCACTGGGTCTTCACTGCCTTGGGTGGTCTTTCTCTGGTTGCGGTGAATGGGTCCTAGTCCTCACTGGGGTGTATGGGCTTCTCATGCCGCCGACCTCTCTTGTTGCGGTGCCTTCCCTTGTTACAGAGCACAGGCTCTGGGGTGCCTGGACATCAGTAGTTGTGGTGCGTGGGTTTAGTTGCTCTGCATGTGGGATCTTCCCAGACCAGGGATCGAACCTATGTCCCCTTCATTGGTAGGTAGATTCTTATCCACTGCCACCAGGGAAAACATCCCCCCCCACCACTGTATCTTTAAAAAGCCAATTGAATAAATACATTTCTGACCAACTTACATAAGGCATCTGTCTCCTGTGTTGTGTTTCTTCCAGGTACACCCTAAAGACCATAAGTTAAATAAATATCATGACTGGCTCTGGGAAAATCACGAGAAATTAAGTCTATCTTAAAAACTCTTTGAAGTCTTCAGACTTGTTTTTTATACATCGCTTTGCACTTTGATTCTTCGGAGCTCCATTAAGCACAACCATCTTTCCAGGCGTATAGATTTTAATCAGCCCAACTACTACCAACCTACTGTGTGTTTTCTTAATGTGTGTACCACTGGTAGATCTTTGCTACTGAATGTGCTGGAACATGTTTTAAGAGTTTTTTTGTTTTAGGAAAAAATAAATTGTTATTTGACAACAATCCTAAAAATGTATATGTATATGACTTTCCAATAATGAAATGTGATTTGAAGTTGGAAAAAAACTCTTCTTAGTTACCGATAATATAAAGCAAATTTCTGTCAATCTTGTTTGAGGGAAGATTAGACTTTCTGCTTTCTTTCTGTAGAAAATGATACCATTGCTGTTTAGTTGCTCAGTTGTGTCCAACTCTGTGCAACCCTGTCTGACTGTAGGTCACCAGGCTCCTCTGTCCATGGAGATTCTCCAGGCAGAAACACTGCAGTGGGTTGCCATTTCCTTCTTTAGGGGATCTTCCTGACCCAGGGAGTGAACCTGCGTCTCCTGCATTGGTGGGTGGATTCTTTATCACTGAGCCACTAGGGAAGCCCTATTAATAAAAGTATTTTTATTAAAAAACACCTTCTGTGAGGGTGATCTGGCTGTGTCATCTGTCACTCCATTGACTGCCAGGGTTGATTTGACTGGTTGACTAGGCGAGCTGCATATTCAGCTGAAGGGGACAACCTTCCCCAATCAAGGAGGACCGTTCTTTGATCAAGGATATATGAGTACCTGCACTCCCCTGCTAGGACCTCCAAACAAGCTCTCAAGATCCATTTGTAGGAGAACATAATGTATTCAAGCTTCCAAGACTCCAGACATCCGAAAAAAAAAACGCTAACTGCCAAGGAAAAGTAAGATTATTTTGTCATCGTGTGTGTGTGTGTGTATAGGCCCTTTCCTTCTATTTTTTTTTTTTCACTGTACCAGGTCTTAGTTGCAGTATGAGGGATCTAGTTGCCCAACCAGGAATCGAACCCAGGCTCCTTTCATCGGGAGCACAGAGTCTTAGCCTCCGGGGAAGTCCGTGTCATTATGTGTTCTTGAGGACTCTGCTTACTTTTAGGAATTGGAGATTTGACCCCGGCATCCATTTGATAACCCAGTGTGAATACCTGCCTGCAGTTATGTTTCAGAGTCTTGGTTTCTGACTCATGCGTTCACTGTGATCCCCATGTGAAAACTCAAGCATTTACCCATCTCTCACCTTCCAGCTGGAGGACAGGACCTTTTTAGTTTTATGCCATTTTTAATACAGGTATTATCATGGTATAACCCAGATACTAAAACATTTACTTTAGAAGGAACTCATAAAGGAAAATCTAAGTTATCAAGCCTCAGTTATCAATCATTTTAAGATGAGAGGGTAACAGGCAGGGAGGCCAGGGGTTTCCAAACTGAGGAAATAGGCTGCAAGTGTCAGACATTTTTTCTCTCTTATGTGGCAGGAGGAAACAAATAAGTGTTAAGATTTTTTCCCCTTCTCTATATGAATTTAAAAAGAGGTTTCTCTTAAAATTATGTGCTGCCATCATGACACCTGGTTCCACCTGAACTTAGCTTTTCTGAAATGCATTCTTCTTGAGCCAACCAGTGCATTTTTCTTATGGAAAAATTTGTCTTAAGCTATGTTAATGTACTATGTATTTACCCTGGACTCTGTCTTCAAGTTGGTTCCACCTAAAGGCTCAGAACCAACTTTACAAACCAGTATGTTATACATTGTTCTCCTGATCTATGTTAATGAAACTATATTTGCTTGGAAATCTGCCTTTCTTCAAGATTCATGTCAATGGTTTTATGGCCTGAGATGACTCACCTGGTGCCAATGTTATCTCAAAATACATGTTGTGGGTGAGGGGCCTGGTGGCATTCTCTGAGTTTGAGACATTCCCTTACCCTAATTAGCAAACTGCTAGTAGCTATATAACATCCAGCTAAAGACTAGCAGGGGGTCACTCTTTCTGCCCCCTTCTGATGTCTATGTCAGAAGCTTTCTCTATCTCTTTTATAGTTTAATAAACCTTTATTACACAAAAGCTCTGAGTGATCAAGCCTCGTCACTGGCCGCGGATGGAATTCTCCGGAGGCCAAGAATCCCAGCATCTTACGTGGTTCAGCAACAACCTTCTAAAGGCATAACTTGCAAATTAAGCTGATTGAATAAATGAAAAATAAATTGTTAGGAAAACTGCTTTTGTTGTAGGGTAGAGCATGAGCAGTACACGGAGACGCTGCTGCAGAGCGCTGGCTGTTTCCACTTCAGTGAATGAGTTCCATTTTTTAGAGGATGGGTTTTAAACAGAGCAGGAAAACTGGCCACACACCCACCCGCGAGGCAAGCATCCGCTTCATAACCTCCCTTCACATTTTTATGTAACACACCATAGTAGCATTTACTAAGTGCAAAAGTCTGTGCTGGCTCTGTGGGGACCTTCACAGGAAAGAGAAAAGTATAAATAATAATGAAAAAAGAACAGAAAGGGTAAGGTGTGGGGACAAGATACCCAACACTGTGGTGAAGAGTCCAGAGGGTCCCCTACAAACCTGGCCACAGCTGAGGTCAGAGGGTAAGGCAGGCACCAAAGTTGGGGTTCAGCAGTGGCAGGGCCCAGGTCCCATCACAGCATCTCCATCAGGATTGAGGGCCTGTGGACATGGCAGGGAAGCTCCGCATCAGGACCTCAGGCTATATCAAGCCCTGCCTTTTCCCTTTTCCTGCAGATGACCTGGTCTCTGTACCTGTTCCCTCTTCTCTTTAGAATGGGTCAGTTATGATTACTCAGTCAATATATGAAATAGTTTACATGGAGTCTGGCTTACAGAAGCACTGCATTAATGTGGCCCGTAGGGGTGGTCCGAGGGAAGACCTGGATTGTTGAGAGGGTTACAAAACTAATGCATTTTAGGGACTTCCCTGTCAGTTCAGCGGCTAAAACTCCACCCTCCCGTTGCAGGGGGCCCAAGTTCGATTCCTGGTCAGGTCACTAGATTCCACATGCCGCGGTGAAGTTCCAGCACAGCCAAATAAAACACTTTAAAACATAATAATGCATTTCAGTAAGGATGATATTTTATACAGAGTAAGCCCTCAAGTGTTTAGGTTTTTTCTAACTTTTTATTGAAACAAAATTTGCTCCCCAAAATTGATTCAACCATTTTTAAAGGGCACAATTCAGTGGGTTTTAGTACATTCACAATGTGCAACAGTCATCACTAACTCCAGGATGTTTTCATCTCCCCAGCAAGAAACCCCTTACCTGTTCATTTCAGCCCCTGCAGAGTCGGACACGACTGAGCGACTTTACATAGTTTCTTTATATTTTTAGTTCCTCAAGGAGACATTTGTCCTGGTATAACCACTGCAGCCAAGGGTCCCAAAAGCCAGCCTGTCACAGCAGCATGTATCAGTACTTCCTTCCTTTTTAATGGCTAATATTCCATTGTTTGAATAAGACCACCTTTTGCCTATCCACTGGGCAGGTCAAATTTTGGTTTGGCCAAAAAGTTCCTTCAGGCTTCTTCAGCTCCTATGGAAAATTCCGAGCGACCTTTTGGCCAACCCAATGTTTCTCAGGTTCTATCATTCCAAAGCAGGGCATCGTGTATTTCGGGGACCAAGCATATCAAAAACACTGGTATTCGTCCAGGATTCACTAGGGGTCTACCGGGAGGAGGGAGGGCGTGTTCTAAACACGTGGAGACCTGCTGAAATCTCTATGGTTTAGGAGGAAACCAGGGATTTATTACTCCACATTGAGGGGCCACGGGCCAATCTAAGAAATCCAGTGGGGTTTTGTTTGTTTGTTTGTTTGCGGAGCCAGAGGCTCTGCACCATTTGCTCCCGGCCCCTCCCAGGACCCTTGCAGGGAGCCAGGGTGTCTCTCTCGACCTCCAGGCCTGGCGAGTCTTCTCCGGGCAGGCCTCCTGCCACGTGGTGGCGCCCAGCCAATCAGCGCGAGGCGTCCGTAGTCCTGGCAACAGTTGCGTCCAAGCTCCGCAGGTCTCGCGTCTCTTGCAAACTTGGTTATTACTGCTTTTCAGATATCCCATATTCCCGCGCAAGCACACACACACACACACACACACACACACGCATATTCACATGCGCTCTTCAGCGCCGGCTCCCAGCGCCGGGACCATGGACGACTCTAATGAAAAGTACGAGGATGCGTTCCGGTCGCTGCTCCGTAAGCTCACCCTAAGCTCCCGGGAATCGACACCACCTCCAGGAAGCCCTCGACTCCCGAGTGGACGGGTGCAAGCGGGGTGAGGGCTAGGACAGGGACGGGTATCCCATTGTGCCGTCCCCTCTCTGGGTGCGGGGTTGCCAGGGAGTCGGGGGCAGGTCATGCGTGTTTCTCAGATTTCCCGGCCAGGGCTGAAGGAGCCGGCCGAGTCGCCTTGGTTTGGAACCAGAGGTCCAACCCATGTCCCCGGGAAAGGTGTCCAGGCCCTCTGGACTGTCTCTACTTCCTCACCAGACTTTAGTACATTCAGTACTGGAGAAGCGGCATGGAAAACAACATCAGTCTTCAAACTTTGCAAGATAGCCTGCTGTCCTTGATCAGCACCACAGCTTTAGAGGTGAATGACAGATATATGGATAATCCCAGAAGAAGGGATGAATACTGGGTCCAAGGGTGACACCCAGGAGTAAGAGATCTGCTAACCGCAGAGGAGGCGGGGGAGACAGGGAATGCTTCCACGGTCCTGGAAGAGGACCTGGAGTCCTGGAGTCCTCCAAGCCAGGAGGAGGAGGAAAGGCCTTCCAGACCAGGCGAAGAGCATGCACAGAGGCCCAGAGACATGGTGTCTAAAGAAAACGGCTCAGAGTTAAAGTGCTGCTGGAGATGAGTGGTAAGAGGGGTCAGAAGGGATAAGATCCCAAGAGATCTTGGGAGCCAGGAGATGGAGAAGCCACTGAGAATAACAGGATCAGATTGGGAGCATCAGCAAATGCAGAAATGAATTGGCAGGCTTGGAATGTTGGGAGTGGGGAGCTGTCCCAAATGCCCCAGCCAAAGAACCCAGGAGGACAGGTGAGAAGGGACTTCAGGGACTTGGGGCTGATTAGGTAGAGAACGTGGGAAGGGCAATCAAGGATGGCACTCAGGGTGGTAGCCAGGTTGACCTGGCAGATGGAGGTGCTTCCTACAGAGATAAGGAACCTCCTGGAAGAGTAGACAGGGACATGGAGATAAGTTCAGTCTCGCTTGAGTTTGAGTTCTTTGTCAGCCATACAAGTTGAGATGCTTTGGGAGCTACTGTAAGTAGAATGCTAAGTCTCTTCAGTCGTGTCTGACTGTGCAACCCTATGGACTGAAACCCACCAGGTTCCTCTGTCCATTGGATTCTCCAGGCAAGAACACTGGAGTAGGTTGCCATTTCCTTCTCACTGTATATAGAGTCAGAGCTAATTCCAAGTCATAAATATTGGTATGAGAGTCCTCTGCATATGGAGGGCCACAGAAATGAGAGTGGAGGAGACTGGGAAAAAAAAAAAA
>SJYV01011717.1:0-12563 GCA_006410875.1 Neotragus pygmaeus
TACTGACTGGATATTTAATTTAGTTAAGGAATAACTATTATTTTTTAAGGTGGTAATAATGACATGAAAATTATGTTTTAATTTTAAATGTCAGATATATATGATGAAATATTTATGGAAAACATAATACCTAAAAGTTGCTTTAAAATAATCCAATGGGTAGGAAGCAGACAATGAGTAGGGATGTAGGTAAAAATAAAATTGGCAAAAAGTTGATTATTGTTGAAGTTGGGTGATGGAAACATGGCAGTATATTATTTTCTCTATTTCTGTAAATAGAAATTATTTCATAAAAAATTTTATTCCATAAAAATTTTCCATAAAGAAGTTAAAACAAACGTCTTTAGCATATTGCATCAGCATCAGACTCAGATGTTCTACAACAAAAATCTATGCAGAGCTGAAAGTCACAAACTACACTTACAGGTACAAAAAACAGGTTTTATAGAGAAATGTAAAAAAAAGCAGAACAAAACAAAGAAACAGTCCATAGTACAGCTCCCCAGTCTACATGAATATAGAAAGTATAAACTGCCTCCACAGCTTTGGCAAGGGCCCCAAACTACCAGGCCAACAAATGAACCAACTAATAATAGTAATGCTATATGCAAGCTGCAAAGCAAAATATCTGTATACTCAGCATGGTCAACAAATATGTATTTAAAAACCAAAAGCAAAATATGTTATTTGAGCTCTTTCATTTAATAGAATCAAGTTATTCATGAGATACACACATACACACACACACACAAACACACAGATACATCTATGTACTGAAGAAAGACCTCAAATATACATTAATATTTAAAATGCCAGCTATAATGTATTTGTTAGTTCAAAAAAATAGCTTTTCAAATGAATTGTGATTTCAATTTTAAGGAAGCAAAGGGTTTTAAAAGAATTTTGGTGAATGCCTATTATGTTCCAGACACTATTCTAGGAACTCTTATTCATTTATCTCATGAGGTAGGCGTTATTATCACCTTTATACAGAGGAGGAAACTNTGTGATTTCAATTTTAAGGAAGCAAAGGGTTTTAAAAGAATTTTGGTGAATGCCTATTATGTTCCAGACACTATTCTAGGAACTCTTATTCATTTATCTCATGAGGTAGGCGTTATTATCACCTTTATACAGAGGAGGAAACTAAGGTTCTGAGAGTTAAACAATTTGCTGAACTCAAGTCCTAATTCTATGCTACTTTCACTACACGGGCAGGAAATCAGAGCAAGCTAACTAACCTCTTTAAGCACGAGTTTCCACGTATGTGTCATGAAGGAATGGAGAAACCCAAGGTCCTTCCAGATCTAAAATTCTAAAACCAATTAATAATAGCCTAAATTCCATCTACCCTCAAAACCCTACCCCAACCTCACAGATAAACCTTTCATACTGAGGGAATGATAAACCCAACCCTTATAGTAGGATGCCCTTTATACCTTGGCTGTAGTCTTAATATCCGTGATATTGACAAACCACTGCTTGCTGGCACGAATAACTACTGGTTTCTTAGTTCTCCAGTCATAGGGATAGCTGTGTACCAATTTTTCTTCTTTCAACAAATTCTTTGCAGCCTGAAGCATCATTATAACTTAAAAAACAAAAAACAACTTACATTAGACACAGTGAAAAAGTACTATGAAAACCCTAATAACTCTCTAAACCTCCAGGGAGTACAAAATCTGAGCCAACAGGTGACAGTAATAGCCACCATCTACTAGGAGCAAAGGCATAAGCTGGGAATCTACAGACAAAAAAAGCAGAAACTGTAAAACCTTCATCAGACACCAAAGTATGCCATTCCCATGGGCTCTTCTCAAAGACAACAGAACACACCTAGAACTCTACGTCTCAAGTCCAGAGTCACAATCTCTCATACTATGAATCTTAAAATGGTCTCCAGGTAATCCAAAGAAACCAGGTATACTGGCTTGAATTTTGTCCCCTAAGTCCTTGCCCCTACAACCTGTGACTGTGACCTTATTTGGAAATAAGGCCTTTGTAGATGCAGTCTGCAACTAAGATGGGGTCACACTGGACCTCCCTGATAGCTCAGTGGGTAAAGAATCTGCCTGTGACACAGAAGACACAAGAGATGTGAGTTCAATCCCTGGGTCAGGAAGATACCCTGGAGAAGGAAATGGCAACCCACTCCAGCATTCTTGCCTGGAAAACCCCATGGACAGAAGAGCATGGCAAGCTACAGTCCATGGGGTCACAAAGAGTCTGACACGGCTAAGTGACTAAACCACCCACACTGGATTAGAGTGGGCCCTAATTCCAATGCCTGGTGTCCTTGTAAAAAGAAGAAAGAATACACAGAGAAGGGACACACGGAGCAAATGACAGCAGACAATGGAGGCAGATTGGAGTGATACAGCTACAAACCAAGGAAAGCCCAGGATTATCGGAGCCAACAGAAGCTAGGCAGAGGCAAAGAAGGACTTTTTCACAGAGCTTTCGGAGGGAGCAGAGCCTGGCTGACACCTTGACTTCAGACTTCTAGCCTCCAGAACTGCGAGAGAATAAGTTTCTGTTGTTCTAAGCCACCAAATTTATAGTAGTTTGTGACAAGAGCCTAGAAGAATTAATATACCATATCTAACTGGCCTTAGTTGGTCGTGGTGTGGGCAAAGAAAGGTGTTCACAGTGTAGGTCAGTGATACAAGAGTTACAAGAGGAGTGAGAGTGTTTGATTCAGTCAACATCTAGCCCCAAGGTTGACTTCATCCTTCCACAAAACTAATACTTCTGGTGACTATCTCTATTGTTCTAAAACAACATCACTCCCTGCTGACTGCCCTGATTTGATTAAACAAGTAGGACAATTCAAAGTGAAAGATGAAAAAGTGCCAAACTCCATTTTAAACCACGGGGCAAAATAAAATATAATTTCAGCTTTTTGCTTCTGTTGAAAGTGCAAGATGAGAGAACTGTCAGCAAAGATTAATGCTGGCTGCTTCTCAGAAAATGCGTATTTACAATATCAACATTTTAAAAAAAGGAAAAAAACACAATATCAACATATACAGGACTCACCTGCATCTGTTCCCTCTTTAAGAACAGCTTTGTTTTGAAGTTCAGGACCCGCAGCATCTGTGAAAACTCCATCTTCATTCACTAAACAATCCTACAAAGAGTCGTTCTGAACAATTAAAATAAAGCATCAAGACTTTCTATCTTATGACAATATCTGGCAAAACAATATATAATGTATAAAACATCTCATTATAGTCTAGTCTTTCACTGTACTGAAAATTTAGGTGCCACTTCTTAGTCAATCAGAATTTGTGAATTTAAACGCTTAAATCACCAAAAAGGCGAGCTGTATTACTAAAGCACATACCTAAAATTTAATAATAAAAAGTAACAAGATATACCAAAAACTTCTGTTAACTTACAGATTTGTGGCAGTGTATATACACTGTGATGACTTTGAGACTCATCTTTAACTAAATGGAAAAACTTGCTAAGTAACTTATGTGTAAAATAAATTTTGAGAGGATGGTTTAGTCTGAGAAAAATGGCTCTTTTGAACTATCTAGTATCCCAGGTGGCTCAGTGGTAAAGCATCCACCTGCAAATGCAAGTGACACAGGAGATGTGGGTTTGATCCCTGGGTCAGGGAAGATCCCCTGGAGCAGGAAATGGCAACCCACTCCAGTATTCTTGCCTTCAAAATCCCATGGACAGAGGAGCCTGGTGGGCTACAGTCCCCAGGGTTGCAAAGAGTTGAACATGACTGAGCGACTTAAGCACGCATGCACATAAGCAAAACCCACTTGCCATTTTTCAGGGCTTGAAAGTAACTTGTCTATGTGACTTAATAGTTGGAAAAAAAAATGCTCCCATTTACTATGTATTCTTCAATATCAACTCTGTGCCAATTCTGTGCTGATTCTAGGAAATGATTCTTAATTAGTATGAGATAATGAGGTTTACTGCACAAAAGAATTTCACAACTTAACTATGAAGACAAAAAATTATCATTTATTATCAAAAAGTAAAGATGTTAGGGTTTATCACTTCAATTCTACAAAAGCAATTATTAAAAAGGGAAAAAAGAGGAGCAGTACCGTGGACAAGTTGTGTTGAGAAGCTACACTGTAGTCTTCCATGCCATGAGCCGGGGCTGTGTGAACCAGCCCTGTTCCTTTTGTCATGGTCACATGATTGGCAGGTAAAAGAGGAGACTCCCTCGCGGACATTAAAGGATGAGCACAAGTACCACTGTCCAAGTCCACACCTGTGGGGAAAGAAAACCACAACCGCGCGTCATTTCACACGGCGACTCTTCTACCTCTTGAAGGAAAGCTACAGACATCAGGCCGAGAACAGCAAAATCTGAGACAAGGCTGGGCTCAAATTCTGGCTTTCCCTTTTACTTCTTCTGTGACTTTCAGGAATCTATAAAATGTAAGTGATTACAGTTTGTATCTCACAGGTCTGCTGTGGGGATAAACTGGTTAATGCACGTTAAGCATTTTGGGTAATGCATCACAATACTTGCTGCACTATAAATGCTTTAAAGTATTGGTAATTATTAAAATTAAATATATAATCAAATGAACCCAAGAACATTTCTCTAATTTATGTACAGTCGTGTGCCTTTTAGAACAGAGGACAAAAAAATTTTAGATCAATGGGTCAACGGCCAGCAAGTTCTAATACTATCTCTGTGGGAACTCATTGCTGTTGCTTTTCATGTTACCCTGGAGAGGTAAGATCTGATAAATAATACCTGACAGTTACTGGGTATCCACTGTATACTGGACTCAACATAAACTCTTACCTCACCTTCATAATAGTACAAAACAGCTAACATTATCCCCAATTTACAAATCAGAAAACAAGAAAACACAGGCAATTTGTCTGAGGTAACATGGCTAACAAATGACTGAATTCAAGTTCAAAGGTAAGTCCAGCTCCCTTTAATAATATACCATACCCATCATCTATGAAGTTTTCTGTTGTTGTTGTTATCATGTAATCACTAAGTCATGTCTGGCTCTTTATAAACCCATGGACTATAGCCTTCCAGGTTCCTCTGTCCATGGGATTTCCCAGGCAAGAATACTGCAGTGGGTTGCCATTTTCTTCTCCAAGGGATCTTCCTGATCTAGGGATTAAACCTGCATCTCCTGCACTGCAGGTGGATTCTTTACTATTGAGGCACCAGGGATGCNAGCAGCACTGGCAAAATCCCTTAATCCTCTCCAATAATTCAAACTTACTTTTTTGGCTCCAACAGAGTAATAGAATCTCCCTTCAGGAATCGTGGACTTCTGACAATTTCTATAGCTATCTGACCAAATGAGCACTCACCATGTTTCTCCGTGTTTTCCCTGACCATGGCCCAGGGGCTGTCTCTTATACACATCTAGATGTGTATAAGAGACAGGGGTAGGGAGCAGCGATTAAGCGCCTTCTGTCCAGTAGGACCCTCACCTGAGCAGTAGGGGGCGCTCTCCTCTGAAGCTGCAGAGCCTGTTGGTTCAGGGAGGGAGTCACTGCACTGGGGCAGCACCTGGGTCTGGTTTCCTGCAGAAATAGCAATGATCAGAGGGACATGAGTTAAAGCAAACTCCGGGAGACAGTGAAGGATAGAGAAGCCTGGTGTGCTGCACTCCAGGGAATGGAAAAGAATTGGACACAACTTCCAGTGGTCATGTATGGATGTGAGAGTTGGACTATGAAGAAGGTTCAGCACCGAAGAATTGATGCTTTTGAACTGTGGTGTTGATGAAGACTCTTGAGAGTCCCTTGGACTGCAAGGAGATCCAAACAGTCCATTCTGAAGGAGACCAGCCCTGCGATTTCTTTGAAAGGAATGATGCTAAAGTGAAACTCCAGTACTTTGGCCAACTCATGCCAAGAGTTGACTCATTGGAAAAGACTCTGATGCTGGGAGGGATTGGGGGCAGGAGGAGAAGGGGACGACAGAGGATGAGATGGCTGGATGGCATCACTGACTCGATGGACGTGAATCTGAGTGAACTCTGGGAGTTGGTGATGGACAGGGAGGCCTGGCGTGCTGCGATTCACGGGGTCGCAAAGAGTCGGACACGACTGAGCTACTGAACTGAACTGAACTGAGCGACTGAATGGCAGCACATAATCTTTGCTGCTACATTCAATGAGAAGTGAGGTCTGTGCCTCCTTCCCTTAAAGTTCTGCTGAACTTCGTGAATTCCTAGTAAGTAATGCTGCTGCTGCTAAGTCGCTTCAGTCGTGTCCGACTCTGTGCGACCCCATAGACGGCAGCCCACCAGACTTCTCTGTCCCTGGGATTCTCCAGGCAAGAATACTAGAATGGGTTGCCATTTCCTTCTCCAATGCATGCATGCATGCCAAGCCGCCCCAGTCATGCCCAACTTTGTAGTGATAGAAAGGAGTTAAGGTAAAGTTGCTTGACTCTCAGCACTAGGTCTGAAAACTCTTGCAGCCTCCTGTGAAATCACTGAGGACCTTTGCTTTAGGGCAAGTCTGCCCTGTTGAGACTCTCGTCCTGCGGAGACTGTCCTATGCAGGTCTCTGGTCGCTCAGTTCAACCCAGCTGATCTTCCAGCTGCCAGGCTTGTCCTCATGAACCATCCTGTGTCCCCAGCCCAGTTGTGTCTCAGATGATGTCAGCCACAGCTGATACTGGGCTGCAACCTGATAAGACTCCATGACAATACAAATCAGAGCACGTCCCAAATTCCTTCCCAAACGCCAGGAAATCATGAGCAAAAGTAAAAAGGGGTTTTAAGATGCTAAGTTTTGTGGCAAATTTGGTTATGCAACAATAGTAACCAAACACTTATAATTACCATACTGCTAACTATTTACTGAAGACTAAGGAAGTGTTTGTTTGCAGAAGAAAAGTATATGCATTTTTATATACATATATTTGTATATGCATGTATACCAAGGAATGAGGCCACATACAAATACAAATGGCCCCATACAAATGAGGCCACTATACAAATAGTATAAATTTATATATACATATGCATAGCATCTTTATCCATAATGGCCCAAATTTGGGATGCCACCTAAAACATGTGACATTGCTTTTGAAACAAAGTAACAGGCAGAAGCTAGAAGGGATGGAGGAGGTTATTAGCAGAAGCCTGATGGGCTTGGGCAATGCTGTCAATGACAACTGAAAGGAAGTGAGGAAATACAGTGGGGGCTGAAGGAAAAATATATGGTGATATTTATGCAAAATAAAATGGTTGCCTTAAGTGACTAGATTTTGAAGTACTTTGTTACCAGGCAACAGTAACCAGAAACACCTTTCTTCAGTCTCAGTAACTATAGAGCAAAACAAGCAAAGCCAGTCACTAAATATTTAGAACATTTGAGTGGGGTGATTTAACAAACATACCTCTCAAAACTAGAGAACACACCTTATTCCAAGCACTTACAGGTCATTTTCCAAGGCTGATCATATATTATACAAAAAGTGAGATCCAAAAAATTTTCAATGGGTAAAATAATTAAAAATATGTTGTTTTTTTAATTAAAGTAGAATTAAGCTAAAAACAAAAGACATAGTAAAATCTTCTGTTGTTTGTTTAGTAGCTAAGTCATATCTGATTCTTGCAGCCTCTAGGGCTGTAGCTCATCACTATCCTCTATCCATGGGATTTCCCGGGCAAGAATATTGGAGTAGGTTGCCATTTCCTTCTCCAAAAACCTTCTGTAATGAGATATAATTTTCATGCATAAAATATACATATTTTGAGTATGTTTTCATAAGTTTTGACAGTTGCATGTGCCAGCATAACCGTTACCACAGTTAAAATTCAGAATATATATCCTATATGCTTCTTGCAACCAATAAAAGCCCCACAAACCCAGACCCAGGCAAATACTGATCTGCCTTTAATCATAAATAGATTAGTTGTGTTTTATGAGAATTTAATAAAATCACACAGTATGTAATCCCTTTTAGATGGTTTCTTTCACTTAGCATGCTTTGAGATTTTTTCTGTGTAGTTGAATTTATGAGTAGCTTTTTCTTTCTATTGTTAAAGTCTTACATTGTATGAATATGCCGAAGAAAGTTTTCCTTTCTTTCATCAAAGAAAATTAGAGTGGCTTATACTTTTTTACTCTTTTAAATAAACATGTCCGATTTTTCAGCCTAAATTTTTTGTGGACATCTTTTCATCCCTCTTGGGTAACAGAAATTTTGGGTGACATAGAGTTGCTAAGAATTGTTTTCTGTTATGTTATCATCAGCAATGTATAAAGGTTCTAGTGGATCAATAACCTTCTCCAGACTTGGAATTGTCAGTCTCCTTAATTCTAGCCAGTCTAATTGGTGAATTTACATCTCATACTTTAATTTAAATTTCTTTAATAACTAATTATATTTGGTATCTTTTCATTTACTTAATGGCCATTCGTATATCATCTTTGGGATCATGTCTTTCTTAATATTTTGCCCATGCTTAAACTGGATAGTTCTTTTCTTATTTTTCTACTATAAATTTTCCACTTATTCTTGTTACAAATCCTTTGTTAGATATATGTATTGCAACTAATTTCTCCCTATCAGTTGAATGCCTTTTCACTTCCTTAATATTTTTTTTAAAAAGCAAAAAGTTTTAATTTTAATGAAAGTCACATCTCAGTTTTTAATGGTTAATGTCTTATCTGACATAGGAAATGTTTGCTTATTCCACAATCATAATAATTTTTCTTACATTTTCTTCTACCAGTTTTCTAATTAAATTTTATATGGGAATAACCATTTATTTGAGCTACCGTGATGGACTGGGGTTTTTCTTCAGAGTGAGGATGGGAGGAATGGCGCTTATGAGGTGAAATAAGGATCACAGTTCATTCCCCCCACCCATGCAGATATTCAATTAGCAGATCATTTTTTGAAGAGAATGTATTTTCCCCTTTGAAATATCTCTATGCTTTCGTAGAATTTCAACACGTACATGGGTTTGGGTCTGTTACTGAACTATATGGAGAAGGCAATGGCAACCCACTCCAGTACTCTTGCCTGGCAAATCCCATGGATGGAGGAGCCTGGTAGCCTGCAGTCCATTGGGTTGCTAGGAGTCGGACACGGATGAGCAACTTCACTTTCACTTTTCACTTTCCTGCATTGAAGGAAATGGCAACCCACTCCAGTGTTCTTGCCTGGTGGGCTGCCGTCTGTGGGGTCATACAGAGTCAGACACGACTGAAGTGACTTAGCAGCAGCAGCAGCAGCAACAGCAACTGAACTTTATTGTGCTCTGTTGATCTATTTAGCTATTCTTATTCAATGGCCATGTTACTGTGGATATATAGTAGGAAACTTGAAGTTAGCATACTTCTTTTGGGCCCTACTTTTTCAAAATTGTTTTGTCCATTCCACTTCTTTCACATTTAAAGAAATGTTTAGAATTTGCTTGTAAAGCTCTACAAAAATATTGCTTGGCTTTTTATTAGGATTAGATTTTGTTTGTATATCAAGTGAAGAGAATTGACAGCCTCTTAAGATTTCTAATCCATGAACATGGTGTATGTCTTTATTTTTTTAGATGCTCTATGACCTTCAGTGCAAGCCCTTTAGATATTTTAAGTTTCTTCCTACATATTTAATAGTTTTCATACTATAATAAATGGGATTTCCCGCTAGATTTTGCTAGTATAAAGAAGTACCACTTATGTCTGATTTATGCTTCATTGGTCACTAGTGAAGACAGTCTGTCTACATGGATGAACTATATCTAAGTCTTCAATCTGCAACCCTAAGCAATGTGAAAATGCTGGTCCTGCATCTGACCAGCAGTTTCAAATTTTAAACAGCACACTAAATAATCATTTAGTTATTCCACTTTATTCAGTATTTTTTCTGATACTTTTATTGATTTTTTACAGTTTAACTATAATGTTTCTGAGAAAAGGTCTTTTACATAAGGGTTATAAAGTGACCTATTAGTTTTATCAGCTTGAATTTTCAAGCCTCTCCCCAAGTTTGAAATTATTCATTTAAATACACTTTTTCCCACCCTCTCCCTCTCTTCTCCTAGATATTTTTATTTTAGTGTAGATGCATAAATCACATAGGATATATTCTCCCTTTTTTACTCATTTTAACCACTGATTCTATCTTTAATTTGATCTACTCAGTTGTAGATGCTATCTGTTGCATTTTCCCCCATTTCATTATTAAACTTTTCAGCACCAGAATTTCTGTTTGGTTCTTTTTAGGGCTTTGCTTTGTTAAACTTCTCATTTTTTCATCTATTGTTTCCCTGATTTCATTGAATTGCCTTTCTGTCTTTTCTTACAGCTCATTCAGTTTCCTCAAAACAGCTGTGTTGGATTCTTTATAAGCTAGATTGCAAACATCCATGTCATTGACATGTATCTTTGTCAGTTTTGAAAAGTGACTGTTACTCTTTGGTGACGACTACTTTCTTTAATTCTTCAAGTTCCTTGAAATTTTGCATTGCTGCTTTTGCTTTAGATGTAGCAGACACCACATTAAATCTTTACTGATTACCTTCAGGTGGTATATACTGTTCTCTGGCCTTGTATAGACTCACTCTACATTTCTTGCTCCTCTTATAGAAAATATCTTAAGTTTTTATGTTTTCTTTGGTCCTTAAAACTCAGCAGGCTGCTGGAAACCTCTCTTTTGTTTTGCAGAATATTGTGCTACAGCTCAAGCCTGTGGTTACCTCCCTGCCACAGACCCTAGTCTGTTTTTGGAGATCACTCCATTTGCTGGAGTTTGCTTTCATCTCCATACTTGAAAACACATTAAAGCAGCTGTCAGAAAGGTGGCAGTAAAGATGATTTACAAAAGATTTAGTACCCTCAGGGACTTGGAGTATCTCCGGGCCCAGGGAGAGAGATCTTTGGGTGACATTCTCCTAGAGGCTTATGGATGGGCTTCCTGCTGAAGCCCTGAGTGTAGTTGCAGGAATTGCATCCCTTTTACACTTTTTGACCTTCTTAATGATCTTTAACATTTCCTCCCTCCCCTCAGTCATGGAGGTTCAGCCCCAGAACTCTGGGTGCTGCTGGAGGGAAACTGGTTTCCCTAGCAATATCAAGTGGGCACTAGCTCACTGCTTTCCTTTTCACCCATGAGAGAGGCCCCACCAACTAGTTCAAATTTATGCTGTGTCACCTTGGGGTAAGGAGCAGCACTGGCAAAATCCCTTAATCCTCTCCAATAATTCAAACTTACTTTTTTGGCTCCAACAGAGTAATAGAATCTCCCTTCAGGAATCGTGGACTTCTGACAATTTCTATAGCTATCTGACCAAATGAGCACTCACCATGTTTCTCCGTGTTTTCCCTGACCATGGCCCAGGGGGCCGGGACCGCTCCATTACTGCTGCTGGCTCCAGTCTGTGCCAATGTCTACCCACCTACTACTGGATGCCCAGGTGAGTGACCATCTTCCTGGTCCTTTGATATAAGTTATGGGATCCCGCAACTTTCACAGAGGCACTTTTAATCATGGATGTACGGTTAATTAGTTGTTAAAAAGAGATGCAAATAGGAAGGAAGCAAACCACCATGATGCTGACATCACTCCCTCTTTGCCAAAACTTTTACACAATTAGCTGAAGTAGAGAAATTCTTTGAATAGTTCCATTTGAAATGACATAAGGATGAATAGAAAATCTGAATAATTCTGATTTATTAAAAATACTGAATTTGTAGTTAAACCTTTCTACTATAACTTCAAAACAAACTAATTTCAAGTTCAGGTGTATTTCAAAATAGTTAATAATGTTGAGTGAAATTGAAATTTCCTGAACTTGAATGAATGTCTTAAGAAATACATACTGAGGTTATCAGGTAAAGGAATCTGATGGGTATAGAAATTCTCACATGGTTCAGTGGGGGAAAATCCCTGACTGAGGTATATTTGCTTATCCATTGTTCACTATGATTATATTTAAATAGCTATGTTTACTTAAAATATGTATTCTCCTTTATGCTTCTTGCCCTGATCTGAAACATGAATGAATAATGACAAAACCCGAATTTCATCATGAAATATCTACTTTTGAAGTCAGATATTCCTCCCTCCCTGCTCTTGGAGGCATATCACTCCAAGAGCATCCTGATACCAGTAGCCCTTCCCTTTCTCTCACCTGAGCAGATCACAGAGGCTGTGTTGCCATGGGAACAGTCAGAACCACCCAGGGCAGTCACAGGGCAACTCCACAGGAAAGACTCAGCCCCCAAACAGTGAAATCGGACTGTTGAGATCTGGTCATCTCTGCCCACCAAGTGTGGTCCTCTGGGGGTGGAGATGGCGACTCCACAGCCGAGCTGTCGACAGACAACATTGGCGTTGGCCAGACTCCAGTGGGAGGCACACAGAGCTCTCCATTGTCCAGAAATGTTCATCTCCACCTGCCCCTCACACTGAGAGGAGCCATTTGTCATGAGCCGGACTTCCGAGTACGCTGGTAGAAGGAAACAGGATTTCAGCAAAATCTCATGATTTTCTTACCCCAACAAAGAGTGCGGGGAGGTAAGTCCTGACCTGCATCTCACCTGAACAGGCAACCTGAGCAGCTCCACTGTGGTGACAAGTG
>SJYV01011720.1:0-30947 GCA_006410875.1 Neotragus pygmaeus
ACATATATATGGAATTTAGAAAGATAGTAATGATGACCCTGTATGTGAGACAACAAAAGAGACACAGACATATAGGACGGACTCTTGGCCTCTGAGGGAGAGGGAGAGAGTGGGATGATTTGAGAGAATGGCATTGAAGCATATATACTATCATGTAAGAAACGAGGCGCCGGTCTATATTCGATGTAGGATGCAGGGTGCTTGGGGCTGGTGCACGGGGATGATCCAGAGAGATGATATGGGGTGGGAGGTGGGAGGGGAATTCAGGCTTGGGAGCTCGTGTACACCTGTGGTGGATTCATGTCGATGTATGGCAAAACCAATACAGTATTGTAAAGTAGAATAAAGTTTAAAAAAAAAAAAGTTCTATCACCACTATTATTTCCAGGGACTTTAGGACAGCAGAATAAGGGAGAAGTGGTAAGTGTGGGACTTATTTCCTATACCACATCAGAAGGGCAGAGTCTTCCAGATACCCCAAGGGAAAGGACCATGCAGAATTCAAGCTGTCATGCAAGGAATGCAAGAATGCTCAGTCACTCATGCTTTTGGTTACATCCTTATATTCCCGAACCAGATTCTGTGGTCCAAGGACTATGTTCCCAGACTTCTAATCTCCCTCAATGGGCTGGAGACAAACTCTAAAGAGCAGTAAATTTCACATTAGGGCTAAATTAATTCATAAACTAAGTAAACAAAAGTTAAAGATATAAGCCTGAGATCACTCCAGTGAGGCTAGGTGTTTGAAACATTTTTTTGATGATTTTACAACGTTAATTGGATTAATACTTGCTTATCTTATTAAGATGCATTTAATTGCATCATTGTATCGGACAGAACTGTTCCCTAAAATATTTTTTTCTTTCATTCTATCATTTTTATCACTTTCAATCTACCAGAAAGAATATGCAGGTGATCTTCATTGTCTTATTTTCTTTGTGTGGGACGATGTATCCATTAGGAAAAGTGGGACTAGATGTGGAGCTATCAATTATCATAATAGAAAAATATTTTTTTAGCTTAAGAGACCTATCTGAGATTATAATGGTACTTTTTAAAATATTGCTGTAATAAAATGAACCAGAATTAGGAAAAAAAAATATATAGCTATTGTTTGGGACTGTCATCTAGTCTTGCCATTGATTGCTGTTCCTTGTTTTGAAATAATAATTCAAGATCAACCAAAACAATGAAAGGGGCTTCCCTGGTGGTTCAGACAGTAAAGAATCTACCTGCAGTGTGGGAGACCTGGCTTCATTCTCTGGGTTGGGAAGATCCCTTGGAGTAGGAAATGGCAACCCACTCCAGTATTCTTGCCTGGAAAATTCCATGGACATGAGTCTGGTAAACTGCAGTCCATAGGGTCGCAAGAGTTGGACATGACCGAGCTACTAAACCACCAATGAAAAGGGGGATTCCCAGGTGATGCTATGACCAACCTAGATAGCATATTAAAAAGCAGAGACATTATTTTGCCAACAAAGGTACGTTTAGTCAAAGCTATGGTTTTTCCAGTAGTCAGTATGGATGTGAGAGTTAGACTATAAAGTAAGCTGAACACTGAAGAGTTGATGCTTTTAACTATGGTGTTGGAGAAGACTCTTGAGAGTACTTTGGACTGCAAGGAGCTTAAACCAGTAGTTCCTAAAGAAAATCAGTCCTGAATATTCATTGGAAGGTCTGATGTTGAAGTTGAAGCTCCAATACTTTGGCCACCTGATGCAAAGAACTGACTAATTGGAAAAGACCCTGATTCTGGGAAAGACTGAAGGCGGAAGAAGGGGACAATAGAGGATGAGATGATTGGATGGAATCACCAACTCAATGGCCGTGAGTTTGAGCAAGCTCCAGGAGTTGGTGATGGACAGGGAAACCTGACAGGGTGCAGTCTATGAGTCAGACAAGGCTGAGTGACTGAACTGACTAACTGACAGCCTTCTTTATGTAAATATTTATTTACAACATTGTTAAAGTAAAGTAGTCGCTCAGTCATGTCCAACTCTTTGCAACCCCATGGACTGTAGCCTACCAGGCTCCTCTGTCCATGGGATTTCCCAGGCAAGAAGGGTTGCCATTTCCTTCTCCAGGGGCTCTTCCTGACCCAGAGATCGAACCTGGGTCTCCAGCATTGCAAGCAGACGCTCTACCATCTCAGTCACCAGGGAATATGTACTAAATGCCACTGAATTGTTCACTCCAAAATGGTTAATTTTATGTTATGTGAATTTCACCTCAAAAAAATTGCAGTGAGAATCTGCTTATACTTTTAAAGTTACCTCATAATTTTTACTTTATTATAACATATTAATTAATTAGCTAGTTAATTAATTAGATACCTGGCATCAAAGCTCATTCCTATTCCTTATGATGTATGTTATAATTAAATCCTATAGTCTGTCCTTTCATGGGCTATTTATAGTACAGTCTTCTACCCAACTTAAAGTTTAAAAGAAGATATTTTAATTATGATTTTTCTGTTGATTACTTGATGCTTTTAGATAATAATCATATAAGTACATTTCTTGTTTTCAAAACCATGTATAAAAATGGTAAAGCATATATAGTCAGATGACAATTCCCATGCAAAATATTTTTAATATTTTAAACTCTTTTTTTTCATGTATTACTCCTATATGTTTTCCTAAGGAGGAAAGTTTAAGGCCAATAACCTAGACACCACTCTTGAACACCCGGGACTCAAGCTCACAGAAGAGGAACATGAAGATGTGAAGGAACACCTGCCACTTAGTGAGTATTGTAAATACTACTGTACCATAGGGGAGAGTTCATGTACCTGTATATGAGGTTTTCTATAATAGTTTTACATGGTATTAAAACAGCATTTGATCTCTGGTTCCTCTGCCTTTTCTAAACCCAGTTCATACATCTGTACATTGCTAGATGGAAGCAATGCACAGGGCAAGGTATGTGGAATGGGGCACAGAGCTTCTATGCCCTCTCTGCCCTCTGAGTACTTCCATGTGTTTACCAACTTGGAAGTTCTCCAAACTCCCTCAGCTAGATTTTTAGGGAGGCTTCATTATGTAGGCATTATGGATGAAGTCCTTGGCCACTGGTGATTAACGCAACCTCCAGTGCCCCTTTTCTTCCCAGAGTTTCAAGAATAGGACTGAAAGTTCCAATTAAGTGGTTTGTTCTTCCAGCAACTAGCCCCATATATTGTGGTTATCATCCAAGGGCTTTCCAAAAGCACCTCATTAGCATACCATAAACTCAGGTGTGGTTGGAAGGGGCTTTTTAAGAATAATGGAAGACATTCTTTTCACCTTTAGTGATCTGAAGCTATTTTAGGAACTGAGGACAAAAGACCAAATATTATAACAAGGGATGTTCCCATCACTTTTATCACTGAGGAAATTACAAAGGTTTTAGGAGCTGGTTGGTACAGAGGTGAAGACAAAACATATACTTCTTATATCATAAATCATAATGTCACATCTTTTAGTTCAGGAAATAAGAACAACACTTTTCTATTGGCAGAAGTATGTGACTTATTTTCTCTGATTTTGTAAGTGGTATAGAAGTTATATACTACCCAAAGCAATCTACAGATTCAATGCAATCCCTATCAAGCTACCTACGGTATTTTTCACAGAACTAGAACAAATAATTTCAAGATTTGTATGGAAATACAAAAAACCTCGAATAGCCAAAACAACCTTGAGAAAGAAGAATGGAACTGGAGGAATCAACTTGCCTGACTTCAGGCTCTACTACAAAGCCACAGTCATTAAGACAGTGTGGTACTGGCACAAAGACAGAAATATAGATCAGTGGAACAAAATAGAAAGCCCAGAGATTAATCCACACACCTATGGACACCTTATCTTCGACAAAGGAGGCAAGACTATACAATGGAGTAAAGACAATCTCTTTAATAAGTGGTGCTGGGAAAACTGGTCAACCACTTGTAAAAAAATGAAACTAGATCACTTTCTAACACCACACACAAAAATAAACTCAAAATGGATTAAAGACCTAAATGTAAGACCAGAAACTATAAAACTCCTAGAGGAGAACATAGGCAAAACACTCTCTGACATAAATCACAGTAGGATCCTCTATGATCCACCTCCCAGAATACTGGAAATAAAAACAAAAATAAACAAATGGGATCTAATTAAAATTAAAAGCTTCTGCACAACAAAGGAAACTATAAGTAAGGTGAAAAGACAGCCTTCTGAATGGGAGAAAACAATAGCAAATGAAGCAACTGACAAACAACTAATCTCAAAAATATACAAGCAACTTATACAGCTCAACTCCAGAAAAATAAACGACCCGATCAAAAAATGGGCCAAAGAACTCAATAGACATTTCTCCAAAGAAGACATACGGATGGCTAACAAACACATGAAAAGATGCTCAACATCACTCATCATCAGAGAAATGCAAATCAAAACCACAATGAGGTACCATTTCACACCAGTCAGAATGGCTGCGATCCAAAAGTCTGCAAGCAATAAATGCTGGAGGGGGTGTGGAGAAAGGGGAACCCTCTTACACTGTTGGTGGGAATGTAAACTAGTACAGCCACTGTGGAAAACAGTGTGGAGATTCCTTAAAAAATTGCAAATAGAACTGCCTTATGACCCAGCAATCCCACTGCTGGGCATACACACCAAGGAAACCAGAATTGAAAGAGACACATGTACCCCAATGTTCATCGCAGCACTGTTTATAATAGCCAGGACATGGAAACAACCTAGATGTCCATCAACAGATGAATGGATAAGCAAGCTGTGGCATATATACACAATGGAGTATTACTCTGCCATTAAAAAGAATAAATTTGAATCAGTTCTAATGAGATGGATGAAACTGGAGCCTATTATACAGAGTGAAGTAAGCCAGAAAGAAAAACACCAATACAGCATACTGACACATATATACGGAATTTAGGAAGATAGTAATGATGACCCTGTATGTGAGACAACAAAAGGACACAGACATAGACAATGGACTTTTGGCCTCAGAGGGAGTAGGAGAGGGCGGGATGATCTGGGAGAATGGCATTGAAGAATATATACTATTATGTAAGAAACGAATCACCAGTCTATGTTTGATACAGAATGCAGGACGCTTGGGGCTGGTGTACGGGGATGATCCAGAGAGACGTTGTGGGGTGGAAGGTGGGAGGGGGACTCGGGATTGGGAGCTTGTGTGCACCTGTGGTGGATTCGTGTCGATGTATGGCAAACCCAATAGAGTATTGTAAAGTTAAATTTAAAAATAAATAAATTAAGAAAAAAAAAAAAAAAAGAAGTTATGCCATAATCTTTAAAAGCAAATTATATAAACTATTCTCCAAAAAAGGCTCAAGGGAAAAAAATTCTAATTCCACCTTCATTACTGACACTTTTTGTACAACTAAATGTACTTCATTGTGTGTCAATATCTATAATGTACAGTAATTCATTGCTTTTTGTCATATTCCAAGTTTGTTAAATTTTGCTTATTTTCTTCTCTTTTTCCCAAGGAGAGATTGTTGATGTCAGTAAACTGGACACTGTTTTGCAAAACATGGGAATGAAGCTTATAGGAACAGAAAGTAAAGACTTATTAGAGAATCTGCCTGTTGATGGTGAGTGCTTACATTTTTTGCACTGTTGAAAATAACCTGAGATGTGAGTATCTATAAAATCACTTCTGGAAAAAAACTTACTTGCCATTAAGAAGACATTTATAAAAGCTTAGAAATGAATTTTAAAAAGAAAATAAGAAAATATTTTTTCTCATCATTTTATTAACATAAGCTAACAACTTTAATTTTGGTTCTAAAGGAATCATGAAAATGAAGATAGAACTGTTATTAGGACTATAAAAAGTGAGGCAAGAGAAAAGCAATTGAGGGAAAAGTTGCATGAAAAACAGTCTGGAAATAGGTTAATGCAAAAATATAGAAAAGAGTAGGTCAGAGGTGAGAGAGTATTGACATGTGGGACATGTTCCATACTGTATGGTAATGGTCATTCCCTTTCTCAGGGTCATGGACCATCAGACATTCTGGTCATTATGTATTGAAATGCTTCCTTATTTCCCTATTTCCATAAAATCCACATTCCTACACCAGCCTCCATGATCCAAGGACTGTATTCTTGGCTTACCCCCTTTATGATCCAGAAATAAACTCTTAAATACAGTTAAAACTGAATTAGGGCTGAAGTGCCTTGGATCAATGAAAATATTATGCTAAGTAAAAGAAGTCAATCATAAGACATTGCATATTATATGATTCATCCATCTGAGATGTCTATTATTGGCAAACCTATAGAGACAGAGAATAGACAATATTTCCTGGTACTGGGGATGGTAGAGAAGGATGGACTAGGCTTAATGGATATTAGGTTTAGGGTAACAAAAATGTTTTAGTGTTAGATTGTGGTGATGATTGCTCAGGTCTCTGCACCTGTACATTTTTAAATTGACCATAAAATATGAAAGATATTCACACTTGTTCAATAAATCTGGTAAAAAATTAATAATAGCCTACTTGAGTTTTTAAATAGAGGAGAAAAAATTCCTCTCAGCCTAGATTTAGTATCACTGGAGAATTCATACTTCCTTCTGACCACTTTCTGTTATTCACAGGTGATCAGTAAAAACTTAAAATTATGGGGAATATTTTAAAATTATGTTATTATCTCTGATGTTATTATTGAGTTTCTCAATAACATGAGCTTAAAGCTCAACATTCAGAAAACTAATATCATGGCATCCGGTCCCATCACTACATGGTAAATAGATGGGGAAACAGTGGCTGACTTTATTTTTCTGGGCTCCAAAATCACTGCAGATGGTGATTGCAGCCATGAAATTGAAAGACGCTTATTCCTTGGAAGGAAAGTTTTGACCAACCTAGACAGCATATTAAAAAGCAGAGACATTATTTTGCCAACAAAGGTCCGTCTAGTCAAGGCTATGGTTTTTCCAGTAGTCATGTATGGCTGTGAGATTTGGACTAGAAAGAAAGCTGAGTGCTGAAGAATTGATGCTTTTGAACTGTGGTGTTGGAGAAGACTCCTGAGAGTCCCTTGGAGTCAAGGAGGTCCAACCAGTCCATCCTAAAGGAGATCAGTCCTGGGTGTTCATTGGAAGGACTGAAGCTGAAGCTGAAACTCCAATACTTTGGCTACCTCATGTGAAGAACCAACGTATTAGAAAAGACCCTGATGCTGGGAAAGATTGAATGCAGGAGGAGAAGGGGACGACAGAGGATGGTTGGATGGCATCACCAACACAATGGACATGAGTCTGAGTAGGCTCCAGCAGTTGGTGATGAACAGGGAAGCCTGACGTGCTACAGTACGTGGGGTTGCAAAGAGTTGGGCTCAACTGAGCGACTGAACTGAACTGATATGGATATATTTCATTCTGCCCTTGCATGTTCTCAAATTGTTACCTTCTGAGCCACCAGGGAAGCCCCTGATTCTTCATAGGCATGAATATTTCATTATTTGAATTAGGTAGGCCATGTAACTCTCAAATGTCTATATTCTCATCTTTTCAAAGGAAAAAAGGTTGATGTCAGTGACCTTCCAAATCTTAGGAACATGGGAATTGAGCTGACTGATAAGGAATGCTCAGAGCTGAAGAAAATCCTATCAGTTGATGGTAAGTCACATGGTTGCCACTCAGGCCTTTCATGGCCTAATTGTGTGGCCTTTTTAAGAAGTTATAAAACTTCCCTATGAAATTTCCTCTAGAAACATCTGAACTTTAAGAGAAAAAAATTCTAAGCTGTGTAGAAACCATATTACTGTCAATTAAATTTACTTTTTAAGTCATTAAAACTTTCAGCTATGAGTAAAACAATTAATATTGGGTGTGTGTGTGCTTAGTCATGTTCGACTCTGTGACCCCATGACTGTAACCCACCAGGTTCCTCTGTCCATGGGATTTTCCAGGCAAAAATACTGGAGCCAGTTGCCATGTCCTACTGCAGAGGTTCTTTCCAACCCAGGGATCAAATCCACATCTCTTGCATCTCCTGCATTGGCAGGCAGATTCTTTACCACCTGCACAACCTTTACCACTGGAAGCCCTGACTTAATATTACTGATACTTAATTATAAAACCTAATTATAAGCAAGGAAAGAAAGGAAAATGAGGAGAGTGAAAGACTAGTAAAAGGAAGAGAAAGAAGTCAGAGGAAAAAAATGGTGGTCTAGTGGTTAAGAATCTGTCTTACAATGCAGTGGACACAAGTTTGATTCCTGGTCAGGAAACTTAAGTTTCTCACATGCCACGAAACAACTGAGTCAGTGTGCCACAACCAGGAAGTCCATGCACCTCAACAAGGATCCCACATGTTGGCAACTAAGATCTGATGCAACCAAATAAATAAGTAAATATTTAAAAAATGGGAAACAACAATATAGCAGAGTGGTTGAGAGCAAAATACTCTGTGTCTGAATGCCTAGATTCAGATCCTAGCTCCACTACTTATCTTCTGTGTTATCTTAGACAAGTTTCTTCTAAATCTCAGTGTGTCAATTTCCTCATTTATGAAAAGAAGATAAAGCACGTTGAAATATGCTCAGTATAAGGTAAAATTTCAATAAAAGTTATCGATTGTGCTGTTATTGTAGTTGTGATTATGATGGTGGTGGTGATACTGGTGGTGGTGGTAGCAATGATGGCTATAATGGTGGCAGTGATGATGATGCCTCAGCATAGCCCAGACTCACAATCGCTTTGGGTAACAAAGATCATAGGGACATGTCACCTTTTTAAAAGTTGTTATTTCTACCTCCATTTTTAAAATTTCTAGTTAAAATGACATTTTAAGGAAAATTATGAAAAATATATTTATAGAATTATGAAATACAAAATACTCTTTTATGAATGACCATATAATTTTCATTCTGACATGAATTTGCCTTTTCTTATAGATATTGGACAGGTGTTTCAAAATAGGGTTTTGGATGAAGTAAAGTCTCTCAAAGGTAAGAGTATACCTATTAAATTCTTGAGTCTATAACATTATACTGTGAATATTATTGATTCATTACTTATACATCCCTAAATATCTTTATTTTATCAGAGAATATTCTTTATTATATTTTTGCACCTAGCTTTGCATTTACCCAAGCGGGTGAAAAAAAATCATTTCAAATTTACTTATATATAGCAAGTTAGTTATTTTAGAAATTTGCCACAAATAACCTGAGAGTTTATGTGACAAAAATAACCTGTTACTTCAGAAATCTATGAAATTAGTTGCTTCAGCTCTAGTTTAAAAATTGTAAGAAATTTTATGGTATGTTTTCTTACCCCCTCAAGCCTAACTTTAAAAAGAGAAAATTTATTTATAGCTCTGCTACTTACTTTTTCAGTCGTGAATATGATTTATTTTTATTACTGCTTTTCCATTACATTTCTGAGGTAATAATGGCTATTGGAAAAGGAATTTTATGGATAGAGTTATATTTTTAATGTTTTGAGGTTATTTAATTTGCCTCATTTTAATTTACTCTCTTTTTCTAAGGCGGGATGATTAATGTCAATGATCTGAACAAAGTTCTTGGAAACATGGGAAATAAGCTCACAGAAAAAGAACATGAAGCTCTGATAGCTAATCTTCCAGTTGATGGTGAGCATGAAATATATAATATACTCTAACATCTTCAAGCTCCAAAGGGTTATGTCCAAGTATATGCTAAATATTTCTATTTAGATGTCCCAGGCTAAAAAGAAATTCATTATATTTTAATTGAATAGATTCTTACCTCCATGTTCTCTACATCTCCTATAAAATTGGGGTCATTCTTCACTCTAACTTTCCCTTAATCCCTGTCCCAGTTAAATTCTATTTAACATCCTAAAGATTTCTTTACTCTACTTTCTTTACTCCTGACTATTTGTTACCACTGCCCCTATAAACTGGTATTTATAGCCCCAACTTTCTACCTAATCAACATTTTACATTTTCAGGTGTATTATTTTTTAACAGGGTTGATATGAAATTGTATCTTGTTGTTTTAAACTGCGTTTGCAGATTGCCAGTGAGGTTATCATCTCATCCCTTTACTGATCATTCAACCTTTCTTTTCTGTAAATTGCCTTTTCATATATTTTGCCTCATCTGTTGGGTAATTTGCATTTTACTAATTAACTTGTAGTTGTTCTTTATGTACTCTGTGCATGTGTGCTAAGTCGCTTCAGTTGTATGTGACTATCTGCAACCCTGTGGACTATAGCCTGCCAGGCTCCTCTGTCCATGGGATTCTCCAGGCCAGAATGCTGGAGTGAGTTGTCATGCCTTCCTTCAGCGGATCTTCCCAACCCAGGGATCAAACCCACGTCTCTTATGTCTCCTACAGTGGCAAGTGGGTTCTTCACCACTATTGCCACCTGGGAAGCCCACATGCTATATGCTAATATGTATGCTAGTAGGATATAGCATCCCACTCTGTATGCTAATCATTTTTATGTTTTATATACAAGAAATCAAAAGCATAAATTCTTTGGCACTCAGAATTGATACTTTTGAACTGTGGTGTTGGAGAAGACTCTTGAGAGTCCCTTGGACAGCAAAGAGAGCCAACCAGTCCCTCCTAAAGAAAATCAGTCCTGAATATTCATTGGAAGGTCTGATGTTGAAGTTGAAGCTCCAATACTTTGGCCACCTGATGCAAAGTACTGACTCATTGGAAAAGACCCTGATGCTGGGAAAGATTGAAGGCAGGAGGAGAAGGATCGACAGAGGATGAGATGGTTGGATGGCATCACCAACTCAATGGACATGAGTTTGAGCAAATTCCAGGAGTTGGTGATGGACGGGGAGGCCTGGCGTGCTAAAGTCCATTTGGGCACAAAGAGTCGGACATGACAGAGCAACTGAACTGACACAAGAAATATCTGTCTCTTACTTAGCATGTTGCTTAGATTATCACCTTTCATTGAGCAGAAGTTCTTAATTTTAATAGAATTAAATTTGTCACTATCTTCCTTTATTATTTGTTTTCTTTTTTTAAATTAATTAATTTTTTTTAAATTTTACTTTACAGTACTCTATTGGCTTTGCCATACATCGACCTGAATCCACCTCTGGTGTACACAAGCTCCCAATCCTGAATCCCCCTCCCACCTCCCACCCCACAATGTCTTCTTCCTTATCATCAGATCTTTCCTATTGTTTTTATCCTATTTCTTTTTAATTGATAAGAAATTTATTTTGGGTTTTTTTTGTGTGTGTGTGAATTAAGAGATCTAATATCTTTCTGTATTAATGGCCAGTATTTCATTAGCCCTTTTCCTACTGATTTGTAATATTTACTATCATATATGCTAGAGTCAGTTTCTAAGTTTCTATACTGTTTCATTGATCTATTTTTCTCTCTATCAGTATACTATGCTATCTTAATAAAAAGACCTTACATTAGTAAATCTTGAAATTGAGTATTGTAAGTACCCCTTCCTGAGATGTGTTTTTTATATATATACAAACCCAGGGTTTGATCCCTGGGTCAGGAAGATCCCCTGAAGGAAGGCATGACAACGCACTCCAGTATTCTGGTCTGGAGAATCCCATGGACAGAGGAGCCCGGCAGGCTATAGTCCATAGGGTTGCAGACAGTCAGGTATGACTGAAGTGACGCATGCACAGAGTACATAAAGAGCAACTACAAGTTAATTAGTAAAATGCAAACTACCCAATGGATTAGGCAAAATATACGAAAAATATATATATATATAAAATGGAGTATTACTCAGCCATGATAGACAAGGAAATAATGCCATTTGCAGCAGCATGGCAAGATTAGAGATTATCATGCTAAGTGAAGTATGTCAGATGGAGAAAGACAAATATCATATGATATCATTTACATATAGAATCTTTTGAAATGATACAAATGAACTTATTTGCAAAACAGAAACAGAATCACAGACTTAGAAAACAAAGTTGGTTACCAGAGAGGAAAGCAGCGGGATAAATTAGGAGGTTGGAATTAACATACACACACTACTATATATAAAATAGTCATAAAGGACCTACTGTATAGCACAAGAAGCTCTTCTCAATATTCTGTAATATCCTATATGGGAAAGGATCTGAAAAAGAATAAATATATGTATAAGTAAATCACTTTGCTGTGCACTTGAAACTAACACAACATTGTGAATCAACGATACTCTAATATAAAATTAAAATTTAAAATTACCCTTTCTTGTTCCTCAAAATTATGTCAGTTATTTTGTAATTCTTAGTCTTCCATAAATTTCATAAACTGTTTCTAAAATCTATGATTAATACCATTTGGATTTTAATTGAATATATATTAAAATTAGTATTGTGCTATTTCCAGACTCTTGTTGATTTTCCTATGTTAATCTGGTTTCCCACAACCCTACAAAGATATTTAAAATCAATTATTTCTTTTTCTTGTTATATTTAATTTGTTAGGAATTGCAGCCCAATTTGAATACTAGAGGTAAAACAGGCTTTCTTGTCTTTTTGTGGTTTTAATGGACAAAGTTCTAAAGTTTCACCATTGAAAAACGGTGTCTACTTTTACATTTGTTTTATTGAGGTGAAATTCACATATTCATATAACATAAGATTAGCTGCTATGAAATAGATAATTCAGTGATATTTAGTACATTCACAATATTGTACAATCACCAATTCCAGAACATTTTTGTCTTCTTTTTAAGAATCTCCATTATTTTAAGCTGTTACTTTACACTAATCCCACCTTTGGTATTAGGGTAATATTGGCCTCATAGAATGAATTAGGAATTATTTCCTCCTCTTCTATTTTTTTGGAAGAATTTGAGAAAAATTGGCATTAATTCTTCTTTAAATGTTAGTAGAATTCACCAATGAAACCAACTGGTCCCAGGATTTTTTCTTTTTTCTTTTTTTGGTTTAGAAGTTTTTGATTGCTAATTTAATCCGTTTACTTGTTAAAGTCTGTTTCTATTTCTTCTAGAGTCAATTTTGGTAACTTATGTTTCTAGGAATATATCCTTTTCATCTAGGCTGTCTAATTTGTTGGCATGTACTTATTCATAGTATTCTCACATAATCCTTTTTATTTCTCTGAGGTCTGTAGTATGTCCCCACTTTCATTATTTATGTTAGTATATTGCATCTTTTCCCTTAATCAGTTTAGCTAAAGATTTGCCAATTTTATCTTTTCAAAAAGTCAACTTTCATTTTCTTGATTCTCCTGATTTTTCTGACTTCTATTTCATCTATCTTCACACCCTAATTTATTATTCCCTTCTTTCTACTAGCTTTGAATCTAGTTGGACATAATCCACTTCCAGGGCTTATGAAGTGCCCAGTCTTGCCTGAGGTATATGGCCACATAGAGGAAGGTTACCAAATTAGAGTTCTGTTAGCACAAAGAATAGTTAAATAGTTGGGCTTTCCTGGTGGCTCAGATGGTAAAGCGTCTGTCTACAACGTGGGAGACCTGGGTTCAATCCCTGGGTTGGGAAGATCCTCTGGACAAGGAAATGACAATCCACTCCAGTACTATTGCCTGGAAAAT
Source organism: Neotragus pygmaeus (assembly GCA_006410875.1). Lineage (NCBI taxonomy): Eukaryota > Metazoa > Chordata > Mammalia > Artiodactyla > Bovidae > Neotragus > Neotragus pygmaeus. Next base: position 13,527 of record SJYV01011720.1, read on the forward strand.
CCCATGGACAGAGGAGCCTGATAGGCTACACCCCACGGGGTTGCAAAGAGTCAGACACGACTGAGCAATTTCACTGTCACTTTTCATGGCTGATTGTTAGACAACCAGCAATGTCTGCCACATACCCGCAAAGCCTACTTACTACATGGCCTAATTCATATTAACAATTCTTTACATATTTAATAAATTAATTAATCAGTAGACAAAAAATAACGAGGAAGAAAATTTCCTGTGGTGGTAAATGGTAGGAAGCTTTAACATTTGTCTCAGTAGTGTCAGGCTCTGTGCGACCCTATGGACTGTAGCCTGCCAAGCTCCTCTGTCCATGGGATTCTCCAGGCAAGAATACTGGAATGGGTTGCCATTTCCTTCTCCACAGGATCTGCCTGACCCAAAAATCGACCTTACATCTCTATGTCTCCTGGATTGGCAGGCAGGTTCTTTACCACTAGTGCCACCTGGGAAGCGTGTCTCAAATGTATAGAAGTCAAGTATTTACAGCAAGTCATGGTGATTGAAAATATTGGAGAAAAGAAATTTAGCAAAGAATGAAAGATGAAAAGTACAGACTCTTTTCCATTTGTGGTGACCACTGATGGAGCTTTATGGCTAGCATAAATCATATCTTGATCTCCTTATGCAGGAGTGTATAGCTTCATATCAACTAGGAATCCTTATAATTTAGGAAATGGTTCTTAATTTTATTGGGTAAATTATTGAAATCTAGTAAAGTATAAATTAATATACATTTGTAAAATACAATAAAATAAAAATAGTTGATTTTGACTAGGAGCTATAAACAAGTATTTTATACCTTTTTCTTGAATCTCAATCATTTATATTAATTGTACCTTTTCTAATAGCTAATGAAAAGATTGTTCTCGATAAGCTAATGGATGGAGTAAAAACTGTTATAGGTGAGTGACAAATACTCTAAATCTAAGAAAATAAATTGTTATACTAAATTATATTTAATGATTTTTTAAATCATAGCATTGTCATAACTGTTTCATCATCATTGTTGATTTAGACATTTTTCCTTTTATTAATGAGTGGTATTTATCAAATTTTCCAGAGTTGGTTGAACTGTAGATAATCTGTACTTTAATAACAGTGCTTCGGTGCAGTCTTTTGATAAGAAGTATCTTATTCTATGAAGCATTTGTCAACCACATATTTCATATGAGTTTATAATTATCACATATTAGTTTAGACCAAAGTATAGATACAGATGAAGCATTGAGGATGAAGCAAAGCTTCAACTTATATAGGTAATCATGTAAAGACCAACACAAATTTCATTCAATAACTAAAACATCTAAAATATTCTATTTTATCATGGTTCTTTATATCCCTACATTCTATTGTATACTATATTATCCTGTCCATGTGATTAGGAGATAATACCTTTCACATACGTTTGTGATGAAGCTTTGCTCTTGATTCAATAACTGAAGTCAGTGCTACATAGGAAAATATTACTTATTTTTATATTTTAAATCTTTAAATAATTTTTAAAATTCTTACATTTTATAATTCTTATTATTTATAGGGGAGGCCATTGATATCTCTGACCCAAAAGGTGTTCTGGAAAACATGAGGATACAATTTTCAGATAAGGAACACTTGGAGTTATTGAAAAAGTTATCAGCTGATGGTAAGCATTTCAAATATCACTGTAAAAGTGGTTCCCAACAGGGGACAGTTTTGCTCCTGAAGAAACATTTGACAATGTCTGGAAACGTTTTTGGTTGTCACAACTTGGTGGGGGAGGGGGAAGTGTCACTAGCATCTGGTGGATAGAAAACATCTAGTGCATAGGACAGGCCCGTACAGCAAAGAATTATCCAAAATGTTAGTAGTGCTTCTGTGAAGAAACTTTGCAGTAAAACCTTTAAGAAAACTTAGATTTATGTGTTTAAGTAAGAATGTCTATTCCATTTGAGACTTGAAGAAAAAGTTTGTCAAAAATTAAGAAATCTTAATTGCATAATTTAGTTCTTCATTTGAAAATCAAGAAACATACCATTATTATGAATAAGTGCTGAGAAATACCTGCCATTACTCTTAATTCTACTGGAATACTTAATTTTAAGAAAGGAAATTGAATAAAAAGGAAGTGTAGATGTTTAGTCATTCTGTTGTGTCCAACTATTCATGATTCCATGAACTGTAGCCAGCCAGGCTTCCCTGTCCTTCAGTATCTCCTGGAGTTTGCTCAAGCTCTTGTCCATTGAGTCGATGATGCCTTCCAACCATCTCATCTTCTGTTGCATCCTTCCCGTCTTGTCCTCAATCTTTCCCAGCATCAGGGTCTTTTCCAATGAGCTGGCTCTTCGCATCATGTGGCCGAAGTATTGGAACTTCAGCATCAGCCCTTCTAGTGAATAGTCAGGGTTGATTTCATTTAGGATTGACTGGTTTGATCTCATTGCTGTTCAAGGGACTCTCAAGAGTCTTCCCTGCACCACAGTTCAAAAGCATCAATTCTGCAGTGCTCAGCCTTGTTTATCTCCAACTCTCACACCTGTACATGACTACTGGAAACACAAAAGATTTGACTCTTCAGACTTTGGTCAGCAAAATGATGTCTCTGCTTTTAACATGCTATCGAGGTTTGTCATAGCTTTTCTTCCCAAGGAGCATGTTTCTTTTAATTTCATGGCTGCAGTCACTGTCCTCAGTGATTTTGGAGCCCAAGAAAATAAAATCTTCCTTTGTTTCCATTTTTCCCCATCTATTTGCCATGAAAAGATGGGACTAGGTGCCATGATCTTAGTTTTCTGAATGTTGAGTTCTAAGCCAGCTTTTTCACTTTCCTCTTTCGCTTTCATCAAGAGGCTGTTTAGTTCCTCTTCACTTTCTGCCCTAAGGGTGGTGTCATCTGCATATCTGAGGTTATTGATATTTCTCCCTGCAATCTTGATTCTAGCTTGAGCTTTGTCCAGTCCAGCATTTTGCATGATGCACTCTGCATATAAGTTAAATAAGCAGGGTGACAATATACAGCCTTGAGGTACTCCTTTCCCAATTTGGAACCAGTCCCTTGTTCCATGTCTGGTTCAAACTGTTGCTTCTTGACCTGCATACAGGTTCCCAGGAGGCAGATAAAGTGGTATGGTATTCCCATCTGTTTAAGAATTTTCCACAGTTTGTTGTGATCCACACAGTCAAAGGCCTTAGTGTAGTCAATGAATCAGAAGTAGATGTTTTTTTGGAATTATCTTGCTTTTTCTATGATCCAACAGATGTTGGCAATTTATCTCTGGTTCCTCTGCCTTTTCTAAAACCAGCTTGAACATCTTTTAAGTTCTTGGTTCATGTACTAGTGAAACCTGGCATGGAGAATTTTGGGCATTACTTTGCTAGCATGTGAGATGAGTGCAATTGTACGGTAGTTTGAACATTCTTTGGCATTACCTTTCCTTGTGACTGGAATGAAGGCTGACCTTTTCCAGGTCTGTGGCCACTGCTGAGTTTTCTAAATTAGCTGGCATATTGAGAGCAGCACTTTAACAGCATCATCTTTTAGGATTTGAAATAGCTTAACTGGAATTCTATCACCTCCACTAGCTTTGTTCGTAGTGATGCTTCCTAAGGCCCACTTGACTTCACACTCCAGGATATCTGGCTCTAGTTGAGTGACCACACAATCATGTTTATCCAGATTATTAAGACCTTTCTTGTATAGTTCTTTTGTGTATTCTTGTCACCTCTTCTTAATCTCTTCTGCTTTTATTAAGTCCTTACTGTTTTGTCCTTTATCATCCCCATCATTGCATGAAATGTTCTCTTGATATCTCCAGTTTTCTTGAAGAGATCTCTAGTCTTTCCCATTCTTTTGTTTCCCTCTATTTCTTTGCATTAATCATTGAGGAAGGCTTTCTTATCTCTCCTTGTTATTCTTTGGAACTCTGCATTCAGATTAATAATATATCTTTCCCTTTCTTCTTTGCCTTTCACTTCTCTTCTTTTCTCAGCTATTTGTAAGGGCTACTCAGACAACCATTTTGCCTTCTTTCATTTCTTTTTCCTTAGGAATAATTTTGGGCACTGTCTCCTATACATACAAACCTCTGTCCATAGTTATTCAGGCACTCTCTCTATTAGATCTAATCCTTTGAATCTAGTTGTCACTTCCACTGTATAATCATAAGGGATTTGATTAAGTCATACCTGAGTGACCTATTGGTTTTCCTTACTTTCTTCAATTTAAGTCTGTATTTTGCAGTAAGAAGTTCATGATCTGAGCCACAGTCAGCTCCCAGTCTTGTTTTTGCTGACTGTATAAAGCTTCTCCATCTTTGGCTACAAAAAATATAATCAATCTGATTTCAGTATTGACCATCTGGTGACGTCCATGTCCAGAGTCGTCTCTTGTATTGTTGGAAAAGGGTGTTTGCTATGACCAGTGTGTTCTCTTGACAAAAATTGGTTGGCCTTTGTCCTATTTCATTCTGTACTCCAAGGCCAAACTTGCCTGTTACTCCAGATATCTCTTGACTTCCTATTTTTTACATTGCAGTCCCCTATGATGAAAAGGTCATCTTTTTTTGGAGTTAGTTCTAGAAGGTCTTAAATATCTTCATGGAACCATTCAATTTCAGCTTCTTTGGTTGGGGCATAGACTTAGATTACTGTGATGTTGAATAGTTGGCCTTGGAAACAAACCAAGATCATTTTGTTGTTTTTGAGATTGCACCCAAGTACTGCGTTTCAAACTCTTTTGTAGACTATGAAGGCTACTCCATTTCTTCTAAAGGATTCTTGCCCACAGTAGTAGATATAATGTTCATCTGAATTAAATTCACCCACTCTGGTCCATTGTAGTTCACTGATTCCTAAAATGTAGTGTTCACTCTTGCCATCTCTTGTTTGACCAATCCAATATACCTTGATTAAGGGACCTGACATTCCAGGTTTCTATGCAATATTGTTCTTGACAGCATCAGACTTTACTTTCATCAGACGTCATTTCTGGGCATCATTTCTGCTTTGGCTCAGCCTCTTCATTCTTTCTAGAGCGATTTTTCTGCTCTTCCCCTGGAGCATATTGGACAACTAGCAGCCTGGGGGGCTCATCTTTCAGTGTCATATCTTTTGGCCTTTTCATACTGCTCGTGGGTTTCTCAAGGCAGGTATGCTGAAGCAGTTTGCCGTTCCTTTCTCCAGAAATCCAAATGAGAAAAGTAAAAGGAGGGATTAAAAGACTGCATGTTTTGGCATGGTAGAATAATAATAATAATATTGGCTTTACAATTCAAAGAGAATATGATCACTTTTGTTTGGGGAGGGGAGGGTTGTACCACATGGCATGTGGGACTTTTGATCAGGGATTAAACCCATGTTCCCTCCTTTGGAAGCATGGAGTCTTAACCACTGGACCACCAGGAAAGTCCCCAAATGATCAGACTTTCAAAGTTTGTTTTTAGTTTGTAATATTTTTATAATTTGATATATATGGAACAATTTTAAAGCCATAATTTAATTCTAAAGTTTAAAACCATCTTGGTGACTGATTTCTCTTTTTCCTGAATTGTGTGTTTTTTTACAGCTGATGGGAAAATCTATCAGAATAGATTACTGGAAGGTATAAAGACTCTTAGAGATAGGAGAGTCATAATGAAAAAAGCAGATGAGTGCTCTGTAATTTACCTTTTTGTTGTTGTTGTAGTATAATACACATAAGATAAAATTTCTATTTCACTGACATTAAGTATACAACCTTTTGCAACCGTTACCACCATCCATATCCAGAACTTTTCATCACCCCAAAGAGAAATGCTATCAAAAAGCCCATTAAGAACCCTTTCCTCTACCCTGAGTAACCACTACTCTACTTTCTATTGCTATGAATTTGCCTGTTTTATATACCTTAGGTAAGTAGATATCATTTAATTATTTTTTTCAAGAAAAATCCATATTCCTTTGGAATTTCCCAAACTTTGGCAGGGCTTAGAAAAATAAAAATCTGAATCTGTACCATAAAAAAATAAAAGATTTCTTTTATTCATAAAATTTGATCAACAGTGAAACCAACCAGTCTGAAAATTTAATCAGCAGTAACAACCACCACCCCTTAGTTGAACAGAAGAATTGACTGGATTGTCTAGTTTTGTCACATTTTTAAATTACTATATTTTACTCTCATCCCTGTCTCTTTTTAAGGAGGGAAAATTGATGTCAGTAAACTGGACACAGTTTTGGAAAACATGGGGATGAATCTCACAGAAAAAGACCTTAAAGATCTGACTCAGAGCCTGCANTTTGTCACATTTTTAAATTACTATATTTTACTCTCATCCCTGTCTCTTTTTAAGGAGGGAAAATTGATGTCAGTAAACTGGACACAGTTTTGGAAAACATGGGGATGAATCTCACAGAAAAAGACCTTAAAGATCTGACTCAGAGCCTGCAAACTGATGGTGAGCAACAAATGGTGAACATTCAGAGTTCAAATAGCAGAGTGGTTAAAGGCACAGATGCTAGAACCAGACTGACTGGGTTTGAATTCTAACTCTTAAGGTTTAAAGTTATGGCATCTTAATGTTTTTCTGTCTCAGTTTCTTCATATATGAAAGGAGTACATTAATAGCACATCCTTAATAGAATTTTGTGAGGATTAAATTAAACCAGTGCTGGGTATAATACATAATATGTCCAATAAAGTCACTTATTACTGTGATAAATATTATTGTTATAATCATTTCTATTATTATCAAGCACCTCTGAAATCTTGTGAGATTACAGACCTCTTCAAAATGCTTACTTGACATCAAGCTGCTTAGAAAAACTTTGAAAACCCAATATGGAAGTAAGAACAAACATTTTCTCTTGACTTTTACATTAATTTATATTAATGTTTTCTTTTACATGATGAAGTCTACACTTTGCTGAGAATGTCAACAGGATTACTGACGGATCATTAGGGAGACATGAAAAAAGAGAAAAAGTGGGGAGAGGTTTCAGAGGTCAAGGCTTGTGACAATGGGTTATAACAAAATTAAAAGAGTAAAATTGAAAAAAAATAAGGGAGAAACAAACCATACTGAGCATAATGATTAAAATTTCACCCCAAATTGCATCAAATGCAGAGATATCTTCCCCCAGCTATTTAAAATAGAAGCAACAAAGATGGTATCACTTTTTTTGTCCCCTTAGAGAGTCTCATCACAGAGCAAAGTTGTCTATAATTTGGGCCACCCAGTGAACATGTTCTTCCTCCTTTAGAAGGCTATAAAGATTCCTGTATGATGTCGCCAGACTCCATTATCCAGGAGCTGATGTTGAACTTCAGTTCCCTCTTGGAAACCTGGAAACAAGCTCAGATTTTTTAAGAAATGTTAAGTAAGGTTGAAGTGTAACTATTCACAGAGCAATTCCCTCCTAGAAGGACAAGATCTAGAATATGTGAACTTTAGAAGATTCCAGTAAGGCCAAGAAATATCTCACCACTGGACAAATCCATTTTTCCCCATCTTAATCAGATGCCATTTAGTAGGAATTTGTCATTTCTTACTTTACATTTTTCAGAGATAAGTTCTTATTTTTTATTAATTAATTAATTTAATTGGAGGCTAATTTACAGTATTGTAGTGGTTTTTGCCATGCATTGACATGAATCAGCCATGGGTGTACATGTGTCCTCCATCCTGAACCCCCCTCCCAACTCCCTCCCCATCCCATCTCTCAGGGTTGTTCCAGTGCACCAGCTATGAGTGCCCTTTTTCATGCATTGAACTTGGACTGGTGATCTATTTCACATATGGTAATATACATATTTCAATGNAAAAAAAAAAAAACTGATGTAATAGATCATTGAATATCTATTATATACAAAGATTGTAATTAACAATTGTGTAGGTATTAAGTTATTTATAACTTGCATATATAATTCAATGTCAATGAATTATTTTTGGTTTAATTATAATAGTGAATAAATAATAAGTGTGTGTCAACTTTATATGAGTAGAAAATTTCCAAACATGAAACAGTGAAATATGGTGTATATTTCAGTGTATGACCCAGTAACCTAACTAAATAATGGAGAATTTTCCAATATCTAAATGCTTAAAAGCAGCTAAAGTAAATTGGGCTTCCTTTGCATATAATTCTTTTATGCTGAAAGTTTTAATATCTTAAAGCAAAAATGTCAGTGTCATATTGTTAATATCATTATATATGTGAAATGTAAAATATTTTTCTTATTTTATAAGGGAGAAATAAAATTCTATAGCAAGTGATAAGTACTAAATTTTTTTGTTCACTTTCTCATCTTTTGTGTTATGTGTGTGTATGTGTGTGTGTGTATAGATAGATAGATGTAACATGTCTGTTTTCTTGCAGTTGATGGGAAAGTTGATATGAAAAAGTTAATGGATGAAGTGAAAGCCTTCACAGGTTAGTGGTAAATTACTAATAAACTGAGCATCCTAGGGTTAGGGTTTGACAATAATTTTTATTTTTCTATTATGTTTTCCTGCTATCCTGCCACTAGATCCAATGGAAAGTTTTATCTTGTTGCATAAATTTAAGTTTGGAAAAAAGGAAGCAAAAATAAAGCAATACAAAATATACCTACAGAACTAAATCTATATAAGAAATCCTACACTGTAGAGATTTCCTTCCTAATAAAACATTTCCCTGCATGAAATTCTAGGCAGGCACAATAAATGGCACTGTGAATCCTGAATAATTGTAAATAAGTCAACAATTGCATTATTAACAAAGTCATGTAACACTTTCTTATAAGATTATTTTTAATCTTACCTAATAAGCTATCTAGGTGGATTAACTGAACAGTAATAGAAATAAATTTATTTTTTCTCAGAATTTAAAAAGAACCTTTATCTGTTAGTATTGAAGAAACAATTAAGAGTTCTGATTTCCCCCAAGACTATAATAGATGGGGACTTCATTGTGCTTTTTGCTCTTCAACCTCAAATTTGGAATCATTATTAATAAGTATAATTATTTCTAACTTTTTAAAGGTGAAAATATCAATATCAATAACGTGGAAAGTGTGGTGAGTGATACGGGAATTGAACTTCCAGAAACAGAACATGCAAAGCTGATGAAAGCACTGCCAATTAGTGGTAAGCCTAAAAACTGCTGCTGAAACCTTCCTTTGAACAACTGGACCTTGTAAGCCTGGGAGGGAAGTTATAAAGCTTTAGAATTAATGCGTAAGGATTTAAAATTTAAACTCTGGGTTATTTCTAGAAGTCCGCCACCCAGATTGAGGGCTGTTGTACAAAATAAATGGCTTGTACACATCAAAAATGTGAAAATCATGATGGAAAAAGAATGAGGAATTGTCCTAGATTAAGGAATAAAGAAACATGAGAAATTGATTCTTAGTTGCTATATATGACATTAATTGAACAACTAGTAAAATTTGAGTAAACTCTGTAGATTAGTTAGGTGTGCTGTATCAATCTTAATCTTCTAATTGTGCTGTGACTATGTAAGAGAATTATATGCATGTATATATATATATATTTTTTTTAAGATAATGCACACTAAAGTATTTAGTGGTTAAGGGCATTGTACCTGCGATGCAAACATTGTACCTTCACTTGCAAACATTCAGAAAAAAATAATATGCATCTACAGAAAGGATGATAAAGTAAATATAGTTAAATGTTAACATTTGAAAAATCTGGGTAAAGACTATATGAGAATTCTTTGTACTGTTTTTGTCACTTTCTGACTCTGACAGTGTCATGTAGATTTTGGTTTAAGAATCACTGAAATTCCAGTGAAACCTGCCATGATAAGATAAGCAATGATTTTATTCATTCACTTGTCTTATTTTTTAGATTCCACAGTAAGTAAAAGCATACAGTATTTATCATTCTGTGTGACTTACTTAATGAAGTGTAATACTCTCCAGCTTCAAAACAAAGAGTATGGCAAAATATCCTCATAAAACTTTTTAAAATTTCCCCTGTATTGATAATTATTTCTCTAGTCTCATTCAGTATCAATCTTAATCATCTAATTAATGCACACTGTATTTAGTGTACATTATCTTAAAAATATATATATGTACACACATATATATACATATACATGTTATAATTCTCTTACATAGTCACAGAGCAATTAGAAGATTAAGATTGATACTGATCAATCTCAGTCTGATTTGCTGTATTTATGCTTTATCTTTTTCTCAGTTATACTTCCTAGCGATTAATGTGTTATTGTTTCCTACCCCACAAACAACCCAATTCTTACACTTATTTGTTGTTTACTATTTGTATTAATTTCTGCTATAATTTTTGTCAGTTCCTTTTTCTGTCTTTAGAACATTTTCATTCTCTATTATTCTTGAAGTTGAATGGTTGACTGTTTTCTTTTTTGTTGCTTTAGCCTTATTTCATGGGATCAGATATATTGTTCTTATTATCATCACTGTTAATTAGCTTACAGTTTCATTTTTTTTCTTTGACCCAAATGTTGCCTCCAAAATAATTTTAATGTTTTTAGATGGTTGGATTTTTTGACTTCTAGTATTTTAACTTTATTTGAACATAATATTAAATTTTTAGAAAAGTTTTAAGAAGAGTACAAAAACTCCCTCTTACCCTTTACCCAGGTTCACAATTTGTTTACAATTTGCCCATTAGCTTTATCATTTATTCATACTTTCTCTCTTTCTCTATCCATACCCCTCTCTCTCCAATAAATACACACACGTACATACATTCTTTTTTCCTGAATCAACTGCAGAAATATTAACACTCAACATCCAGAAATAATAAATTGACAAGATTTAATACTTTTGCATGAGATAAAAAGCAAATGCCAACCTTGGAAATTATTTGCAACAAGTATAACAAAAAGATAATTAAGAACTTTTTAAAGATCTTTTTAAAAATAAAAAGACCACCTAATATGAAAATGGACTTTTGACAATGGACATCAACATGCATGTATAAATAGGCAGGAAACACTTTTTTAAAGAACGCAATCATGTATATTCAGCATGGTTGCTGCTGCTGCTAAGTCGCTTCAGTCATGTCCGACTCTGTGCGACCCCATAGATGGCCTCCTACCAGGCTCCTCTGTCCCTGGGATTCTCCAGGCAAGAACACTGGCGTGGGTTGCCATGCCCTTCTCCAAAGCATGAAAGTGAAAAGTGAAAGTGAAGTCGCTCAGTTGTGTCCGACTCTTAGCAACCCCATGGACTGCAGCCTACCAGGCTCCTCCATCCATGGGATTTTCCAGGCAAGAGTACTGGAGCTGGGTGCCATTGCCTTCTCCGGTTCAACATGGTAGAATTCTACAAAAAAATGGCTTTGTGGGACAAAGTGTGAATAGTTTTGTATTTTTAAAGATTTTAGTATTTCTTAATGTTATTACTACTTCAATGTAAAACAGATAAAAGTATTTTAGGACAAATTATTATTATTCTTAAATATAAGAAATAAATTCTATTTTTGTGAATTCTATTATCGATTTCCCTGTATCATAATCCAAACCCTCTTTTATAACAGATGATGGAAAGGTGCATAAAACTAGAACACTAAAGTGTGTGATATCTTTCAGAAGTAAGAACTGTAATGTATTGATTCTTTTGTCTGATACCTTCAGTCTTTTCATAAGATTTTGAATCCTTTATCCTTCTTTATATTTTTATTCATTATTTTTGCTTCTTTCAGTGTATTTTCATTTTACACAGAAATGGTGTGTATACTATTATCTTCATAGGAAATACCATACATGGAATTTTTCTAATATTGCTCCCAGGTAAATAATTGGTATGTAATTTTGCAAAGAAAAATTGAAGTGGAGGATTAACCTCACCACTGAATTTAGAAAAGTTGTTTGGCAACAACGACAGCCAATTTTGGAGTCTGATCCAAAAAAATAAACAAATTTACTATACTTTGTATAGTTAGGACTACTGGGAGTAATAGATGAGGATTCTCCAGATCCAGTTACCATTCAGCCCAATAACCTTCTTGAGAACATCTTCTCTATGTAGACTTGCCACCAGTACAGATTTTAAGGAAATGTGTTCCATGTTCATTGTACCTATTGACTTTATCTATACTCTTGGAAAAGTCAAATGGAAGCTATAGTCTTCTTACCAGAAATGGCAATAACAATACAAATATGCAAATTTTATTTTTTGTTGTCTCTTTTATTATAATACATACTCATGAAAAACATTTAAAGACAAATGTGTTTTTCATGTTTTATATCATTCAGTGGCTTTCATGTTACTTTTCTGTCTTTCTTAAGGAGGAAAAGTTGACATCAGCAACTTAAGACCACTTTTAGAAAAAATGGATATCAAACTCACTGAAAAAGAATTTGAACAGCTAAATGAAAATCTACCTGATGATGGTATGGATAGTAAATAGCATTGTCAGTCTCCAAAGGGAGTTTTCTCCATGTCTTACAGATGAGAATTTCTAAAACTTGATTTAGTTGGTAATGAAAATAACATAAAATTTTAAAATCTTAAGGTACCCTAAACTTAGGGGAAAAAAAAAAGCTACAAATGCAACTACTGTTACTGCTATTCAGCACTGTTTTAAGGATTCTAGCTACTTCAGTGAGGAAATGGGATGAAATAATACTGAGAAAGAGGCAATATTACCTTTAGTTTCAGATGATATGATTGTGTCTCTAAGAAACACAGAACACAAACTAAAAGAAATCTATTATAATAACTGAGTCTTATACATGCGAAGTCGCTTCAGGCGTGTCCAACTCTTTGCAACTCCATGGACTGTAGCCTGCTGGGCTCCTCTGTCCTTGAGATTCTCTAGGCAAAGATACTGAAGGGGGTTTCCATTTCCTCATCCAGGAGATCTTCCCGACCCAGAGATCGAAACCACGTCTCTTATGTCTCCTGCTTTGGCAGGCGGCTTCTTTACCACTAGCGCCATCTGGGAAGCCCTTTTGAGCCTTAGATAAGCCATTTTGGTTTAGGTAACTAAATACAAGATAAATATGCAAACCTCAGTGGCTTTCCTAAAGCTTACAATGACCAAATAGGAAAAGTACTTGATTTATAGCTTCAACAAAACCCATGAACTATCTAAGAATGCATTTTATAAGAAATAGGATCTTGATAGAGTAAAATCTTATTAAGGAACATAAAAAGTTAATTTGTGTTCTTGAATGGTAAACTAACACTCAGGTTCAGATTGTCAAATCAGACTGACATATATCAGAGATCTTAGTGTCAAGCTTCACCAAATTATGTCTAGGATAAAATCATTATTAAAAAAAAGAATAGAGGTCTGAAATGTCAAGGGCAACTCCATAGTTTCTTCCTTCCCATGTTGGACATGCTATTCTGGTTAAGAATAAATGAAGTCTCTATAAATCACCTCACACAGTAGGAGCATTTAAATTATGAAGACTCTCCAGAAAGCTGTATAGTCTTTGTGACATTATTCAAGGAACCATGCCTTACAGCTCATGGGTGCTATTTGCTACAAATAATTCTTAGCCAGAGATATACTGCTAAGGGCATTTCAAGCATAAAGACTCTTCCTTATCATTAGCCAGAGAACCAACTGACAAAGATATTAAACTGGATCACCTTCCTTCTTTTCTTTTCACTGAGGATATCCCCACAATGATGGAGGATAATGGATTATAAATCACTGCTCTGAGATGGAAAAATTTCTCAAGATTTACTGAAATAAATATATCAATTATTCTAAAATGATATATACACATTTATATTTTGTGTGTGTATATTTCTATATTATATACCTATATCTTTTTATAAAATATAAAATCCCAATGGGGTTTTTTATCAAAGTATAGTTGATCCACAATATTATGTTAGTTTAAGATATACAACATAATGATTCAACATTTTGAGATTATATTCCATTTAAATTTATTATAAAATATTGGCTATAATCCCTGTGATGTGCATTATATCTTTATAACTTTGTTATTTTACACCTAATAGTTTGTGTCTCTTAGTCCCCTTCCTCTCTCTTGTCCTGCTCCCCTACCTCTCCCCACTGCTACCGCTTTGTTCTCTGTATCTGTGAATCTGTTTCTGTTTTGTTGTATTAATGTGTTTGCTATACTTTTTAGATACTGCATTTAAGTAAAAACATACAGTATTTGTCTGTCTTACTCTGACTTCACTAAGCATAATACCATCCCATCCATCCATATTATTCCAAATGGCAGATCTTCATTTTTTTATGGTTGATGAATATTCCATTGTGTGTGTTATGTATGTATATATATATGCGTGTATATACATACACATACACAACATAGCTTCTTTTTTTTAAATTAGACTACTGATTTTATTCAGGGATCCCTAGTTTTTCCGTTAATGTCTTTTATCTGCTGAAGTCCTGTGTTACATTTAGTCATCGTGTCTTCTTCATCCTCTTCAATGTGACAAATTTTTAATCTTTGTTTTTCATGACTTTGACAATTTTTAAAAGTACTGGTCATATATTTCGTAGAAAATCCTTAAAGTTGATGTTTTTTCAAAATTAGACCAGGGAATATAAATTTTCAAAAATAATACCACAAAGATCGAGTGTTATTCTTGTAGCATCATATTCAGGTATATGATATCAAAATGACTTATCACTGCACACTACATCTTCTTTATCCATTCATCTGTTGATGGAAACATAGATTGCTTTCATATCTTGGCTATTGTAAATAATGCTGCTATGAAATTAAAAGATACTTACTCCTTGAAAGGAAAGTTATGACCAACCTAGATAGCATATCTAGGCTGATTCATGTCAATGTATGGCAAAAACCACTACAATATTGTAAAATATTAGCCTCCAATTAAAATAAATTAATTCTAAAAAATAGATCAGCAAAAGCCTTGAAATCCAGAGATTTAATAAAAGTTTGGGTAAGATTTTGGTATCAGTGGAATTTATCTGAAATTTCCCATCAGTATCCATCCTTTCTATGTTCTTCTGAGCTCTTGACATTGATTACATGTCTCAATTGGCCCTTTTCCTTATAGCTTATGGAAAAATTGATCTGGCTGAGATGATGGATGGAGTCAAAGCTGTTACAGGTGAGGGAGAAATTAGTATAAACCTAGCATCCTAATTTTTATAGTAATTGCATTTTCTTCAGACCTTAATTAACTGTATGATAATTCTGTCATTTAACNTTATAGCTTATGGAAAAATTGATCTGGCTGAGATGATGGATGGAGTCAAAGCTGTTACAGGTGAGGGAGAAATTAGTATAAACCTAGCATCCTAATTTTTATAGTAATTGCATTTTCTTCAGACCTTAATTAACTGTATGATAATTCTGTCATTTAACTTCTATTTAATGTTTTTATGTCCAGGAGTATTTTTTTATGTATTTTCCACTATACACTTCATTTCTCTTATTTTGAGATACCAAAATCTATAATAAAAAGTGAAATGGATCTTTAGAAAAGACTCTGGTAACTTTCCAAAGGAAAGATGATAGGCTGTACATATTGATGGAATTGTTAGAATAAGCCATATACAGTTTGCTAATTGACAAGAGGGATGTAATATCCATTTATTGTGATTGTCCTTTTGATGTGTTAGTACAGGCCCCCCAAGAAAGCAAAAACCAAGGCAGAATTAAACATTCATGGACATTATTAGGGGGAAAACTTGTGTAAGAGAAATAGGGAGGTAACCTAAAAAGCCTAGAAACTCTCAGACTGTAGTGCAAATGTGACACCAAAAGAGAGAAAGGAAGAAAAAGTTGAGTGGAAGCATCCTATATTGCCATACAATCTAAGGAAGGTCTGGCAAAGTCTTCAAGGAATCTTGTGGCCAAAGTCAGCCATCCCCTATCGCCCAGGAATAGGCCTCCTTGAGTGCAGCGTTCAATCACTGATTAAGAGAAACCTGTTGGAGGCATGGCCTTAGTACAAAAACAGGGATGAATTCCAAAGCAACAGCTGGGGCCCTTGGTCCATTACCTTCTCTGTAGTTGGAAGTCCTAAAGGCATGTTTTCATGGCCACCATCAAGCCAGGTGTGAAGCATGATACTGGATGCTTGGGGCTGGTGCACTGGGACGACCCAGAGGGATGATACAGGGAAGGAGGAGGGAGGGGGGTTCAGGATGGGGAACACGTGTATACCTGTGGCATATTCATGTTGATGTATGGGAAAACCAATACAATATTGTAAAGTAATTAACCTCCAATGAAAATAAATAAATTTATATTTTTAAAAAAAGTGCCCTCTTGTATCAGCCTTAGAAAACAAATCGTGTTTCTGTGAGTAATGTTATCTCTGTATACTTGGTCAGAGCTCAGTGACTGTTACTTCCCCAAGCCATACTCATACTGTACTGGCATCATAAATTAGTTTCATTATTTGCAATCATTTGATTGTACTTATATTCCATGTGTGCCATTATTTTAATATTTTTTATTAAGGAGGAAAAGTTGATATCAATGCTATGAAAATTGTCCTGGAAAACATGGGGATTGAGCTCAAAAATAGAGAATACAAGGAATTGGTGAAAATTCTGTCATTTGATGGTAAACATTACAAGTATCAGTATAATCAAAAAGAGCTTTAGCTTCTCTATCTGTGAGACCCTCTAAAATCCTTCTTTTTCCTAAGCTTCAGAAAATAGAAAGTCAATCTCAAAAAAATATTTTAGTGTCCATTTATACCTGAAGTGAATCCCTATACAAGCAATTTTACTTTTAGATTGGGAAACAACATCCTAATTATGATGTCTCGTGGGAAACAAGATCTGTATTTTGATGAATCATCTTATCAAAAGAAAAAAAAGTGATAATCCAGCATTTGTGGATGGAAGAAAAGGGTTGATAGTTTAGATGAGAATAAAGCGGGATTGGGGAGAAAGGATGTGCACGTTGTAGAGTACCTGTTGTGCTAAACATTCCCAGTTTTCTCTAAAATTTTTTTATAATAGAATTTTTTTCTTTTTTGATGATTTCTTAAAAATATAAATTTATTTATTTTAATTGGAGGTTAATTACTTTACAATATTGTATTGGTTTTGCCATACATCAACATGAATCTGCCACAGGTATACACGTGTTGCCCATCCTGAATCCCCATCCCATCTCCCTCCTCGTACCATCCCTCTGGGTCATCTCAGTGCACCAGCCCCAAGCATCCTGTATCATGCATCAAACCTGGACTGGCGATTCGTTTCATATATGATATTATACATGTTTCAATGCCATTCTCCCAAGTCATCCCACCCTCGCCCTCTCCTACAGAGTCCAAAAGACTGTTCTATATATCTGTGTCTCTTTTGCTGTCTCGCATACAGGGTTATGTTACCATCTCTCTAAATTCCATATATATGCATTAGTATACTGTATTGGTGTTTTTCTTTCTGGCTTACTTCACCCTGTATAATAGGCTCCAGTTTCACCCACCTTATTAGAACTGATACAAATGTATTCTTT
>SJYV01011720.1:31212-44241 GCA_006410875.1 Neotragus pygmaeus
CTGGATGGCATCACGGACTCGATGGGCATGAGTGTGAGTGAACTCCGGGAGTTGGTGATGAACAAGGAGGCCTGGCGTGCTACAATTCATGGGGTCGCAAAGAGTCGGACACGACTGAGCAACTGAACTGAACTGAATACTCCATTGTGTATATGTACCACAGCTTTCTTATCCATTCATCTGCTGATCGACATCTAGGTTGCTTCCATATCCTGGCTATTATAAATAGTGCTGTGATGAACATAGAAATTTTTACTGAAAAGCCAGTTTTCCCTGAGAGTATTCTAGTGATTATGCACTTTCCTCTGTAACTTAAATTCTGCCTTTTCTTACAGAGGATAACAAAGACTTTCAAAACAGATTACTAGAAGCTATGAAGTCTCTTTGGAGAAGGCAATGGCACCCCACTCCAGCACTCTTGCCTGGTAAATCCCATGGATGGAGGAGCCTGGTAGGCTGCAGTCCATGGGGTCGCTAAAAGTCGGACATGACTGAGCGACTTCACTTTCACTTTTCACTTTCATGCATTGGAGNGCAATGGCACCCCACTCCAGCACTCTTGCCTGGTAAATCCCATGGATGGAGGAGCCTGGTAGGCTGCAGTCCATGGGGTCGCTAAAAGTCGGACATGACTGAGCGACTTCACTTTCACTTTTCACTTTCATGCATTGGAGAAGGAAATGGCAACCCACTCCAGTGTTCTTGCCTGGAGAATCCCAGGGACAGGGGAGCCTGGTGGGCTGCCATCTGTGGGGTCACACAGAGTCGGACGCGACTGAAGTGACTTAGTAGCTGCAGCATGAAGTCTCTTAAAGGTAACTGAGAAGCATCATGAGAATGAAGACAAATGAGGGATCGTCATGATTATAGTTTCCAAGATATTAAATTAGTGAGGGCTTCCATCTCTCATATATACTGATTGCAAATTTATGTTCCCATTGAAGATCTAGCTTCAGTTTAGCAGCTGATCTTCTACTTTATATCTAGAAAGTCTTGAAGATTTTTCCAAACTTTTCAAGAAAAGAGATATCAAATTTCACATTTGCATAGAAACAAATAGCAGAAAAGATTAATGGTTATTCAGGGATTTCAATTAGCCACAGTAAAAAACTAAACTAAGAGCTGAATCATCAAATTATGGTGTTCAGAAGTAAAGAATGTTTGCCTCCAGAGCTAGAATTCTCCTAGCATTTATTCAATGCTATTTGAAACTTTGTATTATATGGGCTGGTCCCCAAGACAATTCTCAAGGTAGTAACTCTAATTCTAATTTTATAGTAAATTTTCTTTATAGGCATAAAGTCCTTAGTCTGTTTACCAAAATTGTTGAGGTTTTTTTTTCACATTTTAAAATAAGCATTCTTAACCCTAGTAGATATGAAGAGGGGCTGCTCCCCAGGTGGCACTAGTGGTAAAGAATCTACCTCCCAATGCAAGAGACATAAGAAACTTGAGTTCGATCCCTAGGTTGGGAAGATCCCCTGGAGAGGGGCATGGCAACCCACTTCAGTATTCTTGCCTGGAGAATCCCATGGATGGAGGAGTATGCAGGCTACAGTCCATGGGGTCGCAAAGAATCAGACACAACTGAAGGAACTGAGCACACATGCCCACATATACAAAGGGGAGTCTGTGAGTAGGCTTTAAAGAATATATGACCTCCCTGAAATTATATGCCATCTTTGTGAGCACTGACATATAGTGTTCATGAAATTCACAACATGGTATGTGTCTCCAAAAGATGTAAGTTTGGGGTGTTATGTAATCTTCAAGGACTGTCTCTTTCCTTAGGTAAGAAAGTCAGTGTCAACAGTTTGAGTACTATACTGGACAATATGGGAATCAAGCTTACAGATGAGGAACTTAAGGATCTGACTCTGAATCTCCCTGTTGATGGTAAGCAAGTTTTCGGTTACTATGGCTAGACACTGGGAGAGTTTGGGCATAAGCACTGTTGGCACAAAAGGTCCTAGGAAAAGGAACCTTAGGAATAGTAATCTACCCTGACGGTAATCAAGAAGCTGTAAATGTGGATGCAGCATGTAAGCAGCCAGTTACCAAAATCAACATGAAAATATTGCACTCTGTTTGTATGTATCTATGTTCTCTACCCATATTATAGTCAGTAACAGACAGTCCTTCCACATTTTGAATAGAAAAAGGCAGGGTTTTTAGATAATGGTACTTCTGAATTTCTTTCCATCACTAGCATTATATGGGTTTGAAATATTATAGAACTATAAGTAAAATTCACATTATTGATTTGACTTTTATGTTGAGGTTTTCTTTATAGTCCTCATGAACGTGATAAAAATTAGGTAAAATAATAGCATAGAATATATTATTCAGTAAATATACATTGGACACTTAGGATAGTGCCTGGCCCCAAACAAATGAGGATTTATGGTTTCCAATAATATCTTTCACAATATTTTATGAGTCCTTTTTATCTCAGTGTGACTTTGACCTTCTCCTATTGTTGATAAGAGTTCTCTAGAAACATTGATGAATAAAGTGAAAAATTTTAAAGGTAAATGAGAATTGTAAATGTATGATTTTAGTCCTTGGTATTAAATTTTGTTTTTCAGTGGCATTTCTTTAATGTTTACTATGAAATACCTGGGCTTCCCTTGTAGCTCAGTCGGTAAAGAATTTACCTGCAGTGCAGGAGACCTGGGTTCGATCCCTGGGTTGGGAGGATCCTCTGGAGAAGGAAATGGCAACCCACTCCAGTATCCTTGCCTGGAAAATCTCATGGACAGAGGAACCTGGTGGACTGCAGTCCATGGGGTCGCAAAGAGTTGGGCACGATTGAGCGACTAACACACACACACACACACACACACACACACACACACACACACAGAGGAAATACCTACATGCTTCTAAGCCTGTGGGCTTCCTTGTGGCTCAGATGATAAAGAATCTGCTTACAATTCAGAAGAACCAGGTTCAGTCCCTGGACCGGGAAGATCTCCTGGAGAACGGAATTGCTACACACTCTGGTATTCTTAACTGAAGAATTCCATGGACAGAGGAGCCTGATGGGTTACAGTCCATGGGGTCACAGAGAGTCTGACACAGTTGAGCAACTAACACTTTCACAAGTCTATATGGCAATTTGGAATCTGTTGTTTATGGCAAAAATATGCTTTACTTCATAAATGTTTAAATAGGCATAATCTAGAAATATATAGGAAATGGCACAGTAAAGCTTTGAAATGATCAAGATAATGTAGTCACCAAAATCAGCAAGCAATTTTCACCATAACAACTAACTGTTTTTGAAGTATAGATTGTATATTTAAAAATCTAAGTTGTCTTAATTCGCTGATCAAAGTTTATTCTGGAAGTTGTCTTTTCCAACTTATGGAAAAGCTCTCATTAATTTGTATTATATATGGCATTTTATAAATACTGGAAGATATGCCCAATGATTCTATGGTTAAGAATATCTTCTTTTTACTTAACTCTTCATCTTAAAATTGGAATATCATTAACCCATGTAGAAGATATTTATGACTTTGAGGCAAAACCATGATACCTAAAATTCATGTCTACCATTCCCTTTTTTGAAAGGAGAGAAGGTTGATTCTAGTGACCTGAAAAGTATCCTGGGAAACCTGGGGATTGAGCTCACAGATAAAGAAAAAGAGAAGCTGCTGGAAACACTGACAGTTGATGGTGAGCTATCATAGAGGTGTTGCAGAGGCCTTCTAAAAATCTCATATTTTTGTGTCTTTAGGTCTGCATGAAAATCTCCACCTCCATTTCTGTTTATTTTCTTTTACAAGTGCAAAAGAAAAAAAACATGAAAGAAATTTGAGTTCTAAGTAATACAGCAACCTTGTCATTATTGTTTAGAATTTATAATGGAAATTAAGTAACCCTTCAGACAAAAGTTGACCTTAGCAGCTAGTCATGTTGTTACCCCCTCAAGCCACTAATTTGCTTATATGGTAAGAAGGGGAAAAAAAGAGAAAAACAGATCAGTGGTTTAAAAAAAAAAAAAAAGGAGAGAGCAAGCGAGAAGAAGATAGGAAGCAGAAACCAAAAAGAAAAGAAAGCTATGCTCATGCTTCAGCGAGTAGACTCCTTCAGGTACTTGAATAGAAAGCTTTGTCACAATGAGAAAAATCTTTATTCTCTAACTTCTTTGTATTAGATAAAATAGCATAAAAATTAGAGACAAATTATTAAAATGTTATTTCTGAAGTTATTTAATTCATACGATTTTTGTGATTTCATGTTAGTTTCATCATTACATGAATTATGGCTTTTCTTATAGCTGCTGGAAAAATTCATCTCAGTAGATTGCTGAAGAGTGTGAAGTCTCTCCAAGGTGAGTAAGAAGCCCAGTTAAAAATTATTTGGCTGACATTCCCCAATTTTATGCCATTCAATTATGAATTCTAGCTCCTCACTTTGGTATAATTCCCTTATTTATTATTATTTTGTTCTGTTCACATTTTAGCTGATAACAGCATGTACTTTATCTTGCATTAGTTCCACCTACTCTTGCTTTTTTTTGGCTTTGTACACGCTGTCTTCACCCTGCCCCCGCCAAAAATAAGACAGAGAGAGAGAGAGAAAATGTATTAGGTTGTTTTTCAGCAGTTCCACTTACTTAATATTATTTTGTTATACAGGCTTATTACTAAGACAGTATTTATTTTATTGACTTTATATGCTTTGACAAGTATATGTAGTTTTAGATTTTTTGAAATGATAATTATACAAAAACATAAAATGTATTTTCTTTATTTTATTTTCATAGAATTTATGGTGATTGTATTAGTTAGGACTTGATTAAGAAAGCAGAATCACTGTGAGTGACTTGGAATAAAGCATTTATTATAAAAATTATGTTTCATGCAATTGTGAGAGATGGTAAAGTCTATGAAAACTTTTGTCTCTGCTTCTGGTGGTGGGCCTGAAGTCCTGAAATCACCATAGTAAGCAAGGCTAGCATTCAGAAAGAAAAATTAGATTGAAAGAGTTGGAGAGAACAAAATCAAACTAGAACCCCTGAGGACAAACTGGAATCTATATCTGTCTATCCTACTTTCCCCACCACTAAGAATATGAATGACCTGTGAAAGAAACCAGCATCCTTCTCCATGGAGAAATACATGTGCCTAGCCCAAGACTAGGAAAATTTAAGGGAGATGGGGCAAAAGCCAGAATATCTGTAGGCCCAACTTCCAACTCATGCCAACAGAGTCAAGAGATCAACAACAACATCATGAGCTGTAATGGCACCTGGAGCCCTACACTGACCTCCAGAGTATAACAGCTGCTTCACTTGTGCCTCCCAAATCTGATGCAGAATTTTCTTTTACCATCAGAACTATGTAGGGAAGGAAATTAATAGACATATAATTTCACCTAGGCTACTATGATGTAATAAAAATCTATCATCCATATATATCTCTTTTAAGTCTTCTTAGAACAACCATTTCTCATATAAGCAAAATTATGCTAACCCTCGTCTCTGAAAATCTTACAAAATCTTAGCTATCATTTCATCCATCTCTAGGTTATGTTCATTTATGTTCTAGTTGAGTCACGTTCCTCCTTGACATTCCATAACTTAAACAATGATATATAAGACAAACTACTATTAGCAAATCTTTTGTAGATGGGTGGGGGAACAGGAGCAGAGATAAAAAGAAAATAATTGAATAAAGTAGTTGCAAATATATTTGTATCAAAATAATTTAGTAATCTTCATTTTCGTGTAATCCTTTAACACCTGAGCATGTGATTTTAACTGGTATTTATATCTGTCTTCTTTTACTACCATTTCCTATTGCTTTTTCCCTCACCAACCACCTTGGCTGCTCCAATCTCCTTGCCTGGTGGGTGACCCTAAATATTATTCCTGAAGAACAAGGGCCGTTATTTTATTGGGTTGTTTGATTTATAATTAACTTTAATCACAGGTGTTTTAGATTCTGCCTGTATTTATGTATATTCCCGCAGTGTAGAGTAGCAGCCTAGTTTCCCTCTGATGGTCAGGATCCATCACTCCAACCAGTAAAGTCATCCCTTTATTTACTTGTTGATTCACAGCAAGAGGAAGTCAAGGTGCCTCAGATCAGTTTTTTTTTTTTCTTCCATAGTCAATTGGCAATAGGATATTCTTTTCTTTTTCAACTTCATTGATATATAGTTGACATGTAACAATTTGATATACTTACATACTGCAAAATGCCATCACCTCACATAATTTTTTTGGTGAGAACTTTTTTTTAACTGTTAATTTTTTTTTTTTTTTTCTGTGCTGGGTCTTTGTTGCTGCATGTGGGGCTTCTCTAGTTGCAGAGAGTGGGGACTACTCTCTAATTGCTGTGAGTGGGCTTCTCATTGTGGTGACTTCTTTTGCTGTGGAGTGTAGGCTTCAGCAGTTGTGGTACATGGGCTTAGTTGCCTCACGGCATGTGAAATGTTCCTGAACCAGAGATTGAACCTGTATCCCCTGCATTGGCAAGTGGGTTCTTAAACACTGGACCACCAGGGAAGTCCTGGTGAGAACTTTTAAAATCTACCCTCTTAGCAACTTTTATGTATATCATCCACCCAATACTGACAAATATAGTCATTTTGCTGTATATTCTATCCCCAGAGTTTCTCTGTCTTTGATTTTAACAGTCTTTTCATTGCATCTTGAGAATATTGATTTGGTATAGAAATTGGAGGGGGTGGGGGTTCGTGAATGAACTTGAATGTCCAAATCTCTCCCTCTCAGTCTTTACTTCTTGAAATGAGCTTTCTACCCCTTTCTCCCTCTCTACTTATGGGGCTCCAGTATTGCTCCAGATTGTCTTTTTTAAAAGTATCTCATAGTTCATGTAGGCTTTCTTCATTCTTTTTAATTCTTTTTTCTCCTTTAACTGGACAATTTCAAATGACCTATCTTCTATTAATACTTCATAGGCTCTCTCTTCTGCTTGATCAGACTTCTGCTGATCTATTACATTTTTTCATTTTGTTCATTGTATTCTTCAGGTCCAGATTTTCTGCTTGGTTCTTTTTCATAATATCTATCACTGTTAAACCTCTTGTTTTGCTTTTCATTGTTTTCCTGATGTCATTGACTTATCTTTCTGTGTTTTCTTATAGCTTACTAAGCTTCCTTAAAACAACTATTTTGAAATCTTATTGGATTGATCACAGATGTTCATTTCTTTAGGATTGGCTACTGAAAAATTATTGTGTTCCTTTAGTAATGTTGTCTTTCTTTGATGTTTCATGTTCTTTAAAGACTTGGATTGCTGTCTTCACATTTAGAAAAAAGCATAACTTCTTTCAGATTTTTATGGCTGGCTTCAGGAGAAATTCATTCTTTAGAAGAGTCTGTAAAGGTATCTGCCTCTGTGAATAGTGTCAAGTCTAAAGTCCCTGGAGATCAGCAGAACCAGAAATTTGGAGGAAAAATTGGACCCAAAGTGGACAAGAGTGAGGATAAACGAATCCACAGAGACAGACAGGAGTCCCTATCTATCTTTTCCCACTTCCAACTCCAACAACAGTTTTTACAAAAGAAACTTGTGCCCTTTGCCATTAAACTGCATGCATGGCTGACCCAGGACTCAGAGAAGCAAAAGGAGGAGATTTGGCAGGAACTGGGAGAGCTGCAAGCCCAGCTGCTTCAGGCCAACAAAGATGAACAAACCTGTAGATGGACAAAGACAAAATGGCAAGCTATGGTGGTACCTGGCCCTCTACATGACCTTTCAGAATGCAGTGGCTGCTGCTTCAGTTTTGCTTCTGAAATATCATGCAAGTTTCTCCATGGCCACCTCTACCTCAAAACAATACAGGACTGGCAAAACCAAATACTGGCAAGAATGTGGAGAAGCAGGAATTCTCAAACACTGCTGGTAGGAATGCAAAATGGTACGGCCACTTTGGAAGACAGTTTGGTGGTTTCTTACAAAACTAAACATACTCTTACCATACAACCCAGCAGTCATGTTCCTTGGTATTTATCCAACAGAGATGAAAACAACAGAGATGAAAGCCGCTTTATTCATATTGCCAAAATTTAGAAGCAACCAAAATGTACTTCAATAGATGAATGGATAAGTAAACTGTGGTTACAGTTACAGTTCAGTCGCTCAGTTGTGTCCAACTGTTTGCAACCCCATGGACTGCAGCACTCCTGGCTTCCCTGTCCATCACCAACTCCCAGAGTTTACTCAAACTCATGTTCATTGAATCGGTGATGCCATCCAACCATCTCATCCTCTGTCGTCCCCTTCTCCTCCCACCTTCAATCTTTCCCAGCATCAGGTACATCTAGATAAAGGAATATTTTTCAGCACTAAAAGGAAATGAGTTATTACACAATGAAAGGACATGGGGGAATCTTTGGTGCGTGTTACTAAGTGAAAGAAGTCAATCTGAAAAGGCTACATGCTGTATGATTCCAACTCCGTGATATCCTGAGAAAAGCAAAACCATGGAAACAATATAAAGATCAATATTTGCCAGAAAGAGAGGGAGTAGAAGAGATGACTAGGAAGTACACAGAGGATTTTTAGGGTGGTTAAAATACTCTATATAATATTATAATGATGGATATAATATAACTTTGTCCAAACCAATGGAATATATGACATCAAGAGGGAATCCTAAGGTAAACTATGGAGTTTGGATTGTTATGATGTATCAGTGTAGGTTCATCCTTAGTTAAAAAAAAAGTCCCACTCTGGTGAATGATGTTGTTAATGGAAGAGGCTGTGCATGTGTGGGGGTTAGAGGATATATGGAAATCTCTGTACCTTTCTCTTAAAGTTTTGTTGTAAACCTGAAACTGCTCTAAAAAGTAAAGTCTTTTTTAAAAAACCATAAATTATAAATTAATAAGTAAATCCATACAGGGAAGGAAATTCTTAGAACTGTAGTCTCAACTTAGCTAAATTGAAATCACCATGGTCAATAAAGATACTAATAATGATATTACTCATGGAAAATCTCGGTATAATACACTTTTTTCCTGTTCCTACATTGTCTCTTTCATAAGCGGGAAAGGTTCATATAAATAACCTGGACGATACTCTAGAAAGGTTTGGAATTGAGCTCACAGAAGAGGAACTTGCAAAGCTGTCAGAAGACCTACAAATTGATTGTGAGCACTGTTTTACATCTGATTCTTAAAAAATAAATTTAATTGACATGTTAGAAAGGTTGGAAAGGATTCTAATATTAAGGTGAGAATAAATCTTGGATCTGTATTACAGTTCATCCAACATCAGCATCAATTTTCCTTCTCCATACCAAGAATTGCAGAAGGTCCTGTCGAAGCTCTAATACATCTATAAGACAGCAAAAATAATAGGGATATGAAAAATTATCTATAGAGAAATCAGCAGGCCCATTCTTTTGTTCATCCCTCTGTCTCCCGAAATTCATTCTAAAATAAATTCAAAGATTCTCATTGTAGGGCATGAGGCCATCTCAGCCCATCTGCCTCTTTGATATCTTCTCTTATTTTTTTCCTCTTCAGACCATGTTGAACTATTTGTAGTTTCACACACAAGACATACCTCTAGACTTTTATATTCTCTCAATCTCTTCTCCATGTGAAGCCCTTTTTATCTGTATGTATTTTTGATGCACCCTGACTAATACATTAATATAGTTAATGCACTACCTCCTGCAGGAAGCACTCTTAGGACATATTGGGCTAGGTTAGAGATCCCTTCCTCAACTGTATGTTCATACATGAAGTAAAGTTACCAGAATACTAGGCCAACTCTAATGGTATCTTCAATGTATAATGGCTTATAATGGCTTCCAAAACACTAGGAAAAGTATACTTTTCCTGACCCAGATTCTGAAATATGAGACCTCTGTATTAATGAAGGTCACCTTAATTCCCTGAGACCCAAGCATTTAATAAATGGTCTTAGTTTAAAATGTTTTTAATGGAGTTGTTTCCACAAAATATATGTCTTGAGTTTGTTTTCTGAACTTGTGACATTATCTTCAGTGAGCTTTTTCTTGTAGCTAATGGGAAAGTTGGTCTGAAGGAGGTGATGGATGGAGTAAAAGCCACTACAGGTAGGTGAGAAATAATAAATCTAATATATTTAATATTTACTATAATTATATTTTACCATTATCTCTTAATTGCCATGTTAGTTGTGGCACTGATCTCTTCATTTGTTAAATGTTATACTAATTGCTAGCAATTTACCTATTTTCTGGCATATTTTTAATATTAGTTTCAGGCATACTGTATAGATTCATTAAAAGTCATTAAAAAATAATAGCTATAATTCCCTTGCCATAAAATGTATCCTTGTTGCTTATCTACTTTATAAATAGTAGTTCATATTTATTCATTCCATAACCCTATTATGCTCTTCCCCTGTTCCCTCTCCCCACTGATTCCAAATAGTTTGTTTTCTAGATCTGTGAGTATGTTTCTGTTTTGCTATATACGTTTGTTTTATTTTCAAGATTTCACTTATATGTGATATCATACAGTATTTGTCTTTCCTTATTTCACTAAACATAATATACTCTAGGTCTGTCTACATTGCTACAAATGGCAGAATTTTATTCTCTTTATGGCTGAAATATTCCACTGTATATGTACCACATATTTTTTTTATCTGTTCCTCCATTGATGGACATTTGGGTTACTTCCATATGTTGACTATTGTAAATAGTGCTGCTATGAACACTTTTCACATTTTTCCAGATGTATACCCAGGAGTGGAATTGCTGGATATAATGATAGTTCTATATTCAGTTTTTTTTAGGAACCTCCATATCATTTTTTGAACTGTCAATACCAATTTGCATTCTCATCAACAGTGAACAAGTATTTCGGTTTCTTTATGTCCTCTCCAGTATGTTATTTGTAGACTTTTTGATGATAGCCATTCTGACAGATATAGGTGATCTCACTGTGACTTTGATTTGCATTTCTCTAATATGTATGGATGTGAGAGTTGGACTGTGAAGAAAGCTGAGCGCCAAAGAATTGATGCTTTTGAACTGTGGTGTTGGAGAAGACTCCTGAGAGTTCCTTGGACTGCAAGGAGATCCAACCAGTCCATTCTGAAGGAAATCAGCCCTGGGATTTCTTTGGAAGGAATGATGCTAAAGCTGAAACTCCAGTACTTTGGCCACCTCATGCAAAGAGTTGACTCATTGGAAAAGACTCTGATGCTGGGAGGGATTGGGGGCAGGAAGAGAAGGGGACGACAGAGGATGAGATGGCTGGATGGCATCACTGACTCGATGGATGTGAGTTTGAGTGAACTCCGGGAGTTGGTGATGGACAGGGAAGCCTGGCGTGCTGCAATTCATGGGGTCGCAGAGTCGGACACGACTGAACTGAACTAAATATAATGATGTCCTTCTGGGACCCCTATAATGTGAATGTTGGTATGCTTAATGTTATCCCAGAAATCTCTTAAATGATTTTAATTTTTTTAAATCGTTTCTCTTTTCACTGTTCTGAATGGATGATTTTCATTAGTCTATCTTCCAGTTCACTTAGACATTTTTCAATATCATTTAGTCTGCTATTCAACCCTTCTAGTGTCTTTTACTTCAACTACTTAACTTCTCATTTCTGAGTAGATCTTTTTATATTTTCTAATTTCTTGTTAAAATTTAGTTAAATTTTCTTTATCTGTTCTTTTCTCTAATTTGGTTCAGCTCAGTTCAGTTCAGTCGCTCAGTCATGTCCGACTCTTTGCGATCCCAAGAAGCGCAGCACACCAGACCTCCCTGTCCATCACCAACTCCCGGAGTTTACCCAAACTCATGTCCACTGAGCCGGTGATGCCATCCAGCTATCTCATCCTCTGTTGTCCCCTTCTCCTCCTGCCTTCAATCTTTCCCAAAATCAGGGTTTTTTCATATGAGTCAGCTCTTTGCATCAGGTGGCCAAAATATTTGAGTTTCAGCTTCAACATCAGTCCTTCCAATGAACACTCAGGACTGATTTCCCTTAGGATGGACTGGTTGGATCTCCTTGCAGTCCAAGGGACTCTCAAGAGTCTTCTCCAACACCACAGTTCAAAAGCATCAATTCTTCTGTCCTCAGACCTCTTTATAGTCCAACTCTCACATCCATACATGACTACTGGAAAAACCATAGCTTTCAGTAGATGAACCTTTGTTAGCAAAGTTATGTCTCTGCTTTTTAATATACTTTCTAGGTTTGTCATAACTTTCCTTCCAAGAAGTAAGCATCTTTTGATTTCATGGCTGCAATCACCATCTGCAGTGATTTTGGAGCCCAGAAAAATAGAGTCTGCCACTGTTTCCCCATCTATTTGCCATGAAATGATGGGACTAGATGCCATGATCTTCGTTTTCTGAATGTCGAGCTTTAAGCCAACTTTTTCTCTCTCTTTTTTCACTTTCATCAAGAGGCTCTTAGTTGCTCTTCACTTTCTGCCATAAGGATGGTGTCATCTGCATATCTGAGGTTATTGATATTTCTCCAAGCAATTTTGATTCCAGTTTTTGCTTCCTCCAGCCCAGCGTTTCTCATGATGTACTCTGCATATAAGTTAAATATGCAGGGTGACAATATACAGCCTTGAAGTACTCCTTTTCCTATTTGGAACCAGTCTGTTGTTCCATGTCCAGTCTAACTGTTGCTTCCTGACCTGCATACAGTTTTTTCAAGAGGCAGGTTAGGTGGTCTGGTATTCCCATCTCTCTCAGAATTTCCCACAGGTTGCTGTGATCCACACAGTTAAGGGCTTGGTGTAGTCAACAAAGCAGAAGTAGATTTTTTTTTTTTGGAACCCTCTTACCTTTTTGATGATCCAGTGGATATTGGCAATTTGATCTCTGGTTCCTCTGCCTTTTCTAAAACCAGCTTGAACATCTGGAAGCTCACGGTTCATGGACCTGTTGAAGCCTGACTTGGAGAATTTTGAGCATTACTTTACTAGTGTGTGAGATGAGTGCAATTGTGCAGTAGTTTGAGCATTCTTTGGCATTCCTTTTCTTTGGGATTGGAATGAAAACTGACCTTTTCCAGTC
>SJYV01011720.1:45182-139652 GCA_006410875.1 Neotragus pygmaeus
ATAGAGTCTGCCACTGTTTCCCCATCTATTTGCCATGAAATGATGGGACTAGATGCCATGATCTTCGTTTTCTGAATGTCGAGCTTTAAGCCAACTTTTTCTCTCTCTTTTTTCACTTTCATCAAGAGGCTCTTAGTTGCTCTTCACTTTCTGCCATAAGGATGGTGTCATCTGCATATCTGAGGTTATTGATATTTCTCCAAGCAATTTTGATTCCAGTTTTTGCTTCCTCCAGCCCAGCGTTTCTCATGATGTACTCTGCATATAAGTTAAATATGCAGGGTGACAATATACAGCCTTGAAGTACTCCTTTTCCTATTTGGAACCAGTCTGTTGTTCCATGTCCAGTCTAACTGTTGCTTCCTGACCTGCATACAGTTTTTTCAAGAGGCAGGTTAGGTGGTCTGGTATTCCCATCTCTCTCAGAATTTCCCACAGGTTGCTGTGATCCACACAGTTAAGGGCTTGGTGTAGTCAACAAAGCAGAAGTAGATTTTTTTTTTTTGGAACCCTCTTACCTTTTTGATGATCCAGTGGATATTGGCAATTTGATCTCTGGTTCCTCTGCCTTTTCTAAAACCAGCTTGAACATCTGGAAGCTCACGGTTCATGGACCTGTTGAAGCCTGACTTGGAGAATTTTGAGCATTACTTTACTAGTGTGTGAGATGAGTGCAATTGTGCAGTAGTTTGAGCATTCTTTGGCATTCCTTTTCTTTGGGATTGGAATGAAAACTGACCTTTTCCAGTCCTGTGGCACTACTGAGTTTTCCAAATTTGCTGGCATATTGAGTGCAGCACTTTCACAGCATCATCTTTCAGGATTTGAAATAGCTCCACTGGAATGCCATCACCTCCACCAGCTTTGTTTGTAGTGATGCTTCCTAAGGCCTACTTGACTTCACATTCCAGGATGTTTGGCTCTAGGTGAGTGATCACACCATCGTGATTATCTGGGTCGTGAAGATCTTTTTTGTATNTGAGTTTTCCAAATTTGCTGGCATATTGAGTGCAGCACTTTCACAGCATCATCTTTCAGGATTTGAAATAGCTCCACTGGAATGCCATCACCTCCACCAGCTTTGTTTGTAGTGATGCTTCCTAAGGCCTACTTGACTTCACATTCCAGGATGTTTGGCTCTAGGTGAGTGATCACACCATCGTGATTATCTGGGTCGTGAAGATCTTTTTTGTATAGTTCTTCTGTGTATTCTTGCCACCTCTTCTTAATATCTTCTGCTTCTGTTAGGTCCATACCATTTCTGTCCTTTATTAAGCCCATCTTTGCATGAAATATTCCCTTGGTATCTCTAATTTTCTTGGAGAGATCTCCAGTCTTTCCTTTTCTATTGTTTTTCTCTATTTCTTTGCACTGATTACCGAGGAAGGCCTCCTTATCTCCCCTGCTATTCTTTGGAACTCTGCATTTAAATGGGTATATCTTTTCTTTTCTCCTTTGCTTTCACTTTTCTTTTCACAGCTATTTGTAAGGCCTCCTCAGACAGCAATTTTGCCTTTTTGCATTTCTTTTTCTTGGGGATGATCTTGATCCCTGTCTCCTGCACAGTGTCACAAACCTCCGTCTAATTTGGTTAACATTTTTATTACAAAAGCTTTGAATTCTTTATCTAGTAAATTGTTTATGTCTGTTTCATCTTTTTCTCAGGAATTTCCCCCTGCTCTTTCAATTGAGACCACTTCTTCTGCCTTGTTATTTTGCTTAACTTTCTCTATGTCTATGAATTTAGGTGAAACTGTTGTCTGTTGAGGTCTCTAAGTGGTGTCCTTATATGGGAGTGTCCCTATACAGACTGCATGTTCCCAATACATTTGGTAGGAGAGCTGGATTTGATGTGGATGCAAAGTCAGGTCTTTCCTCAGGGTGTGCTAACAGCTATCACCTTGATGAGGGGATGCATGGAGATGGAATGGGTAGAGCTGGAGCTAGTTGTGAGGTGAGACTTCCTCTCTAGTCAGTGATCCTCCATAGCCTTATTGGGATTGGAGTCTGATCCCAAAATGCTGGAGCTAAAATCCCTGAGAGTTGGTCTATTCCCTTTAAGTGAACGCTTTTTCTTCTCCCAGTACTGGAACCGTTGCGGCAAAAGGGGGTACTCCTGAAGCAAAGAGGTCCTTGCATGCTCTCAGCTCATGTCTGCTGAAGACAGAGATCCAAGTTTTCTCCAGTGAGCTGCCTATGCAGGAGCCAACAGTTGTTTCCTTTGTTCTGTTCAGACACAACCTGTATACAATTCCCCTTTGTCTCTCAGCTGATCACTGCTCCCAATCTCCACCACCCACCCTGCCTCTTGTGGGTATACACCACAAGGTAGGCAGGTTCATATGGACTCTTAGTATATATTAGTGTGTGAGCTATGGTGGAACAACTACCATCAGAGTTCTAGGCTGCCTCAGATGTCCTGCTTGAGTAAGTGCCAACAATGGTCACTGCCAACCAACCCAGGCTCTACCCCAGGACCCGGTCACCACTGTGTGACACAGCCAAGTTTTCTCCCCAGGCATGGCAGCCCTAGATCCTGTGCCATGCTGCAACATAGACCACGCAGTATTAGAGTGCTCACTTGGTTCAGGCTGGTGTGCACACCAAGGGAAACCCAGCAAGCACTAGAGTAGTCTTCTAACTGGCCTCTTCCCCCTGACTAGGAGGCAAGGCATTGTGTGTGTGCTTGCTCCTCATGAGCAGAGGCCAAGGTTCCTATAGCCCTTCTGTTAGTCCCAGCAGTCCTCCAACTACCTTCCATGTTTAGGAACCCAGGTCTGGGGCACCCAATCTATGTGTCTTGCCACATACCCACCAAGGTGGGTCTTTGTCCGTGTATTCTCCCTTTTTCCTCTGAGTCCCCTCCCAGGTGCACGGGTCCTGATCTGATCACTTTTCTTCTCTTCTTACCTGATTGCATGTGAGTCTTTCTTACAACCATGCCTATACAAGAGTCTTTCTGCCAGTTTTCAGTTAGCTTTCAGTGAGAATTGTTCCACATATAGATAATACTTTTTAAAATTTTTATTGCAGTATAGTTGATTTGGGGCTTCCCAGGTTGCACTTCCCTGGTGGCTCAGAGAGTAAAGAATTTGCCTGCAAAGGATGAGACCTGGGTTTGATCCCTGGGTTGAGACTATCCCCTGGAGGAGGTCATGGCAACCCACTCCAGTATTCTTGCCTGGAGGATCCCCATGGACAGAGGAGCCTGGTAAGCTACAGTCCATGGGGTTGCAAAGAGTCAGACATGACTGAGCGGCTAAGCACAGGTGGCACTGTGGTATAGAACCTGCCTGCCAATGTAAGAAAAATAAGAGATGCAGGTTCAGTCCCTGGGTTGGGAAGATTCCCTGAAGGAGGGCATGGCAATCCACTCCAGTATTCTTGCTTGGAGAATCCCATGGACAGAGGAGACTGGCAGACTACAGTCCATAGAGTCACAAAGGATCTGACATGATCAATGACTTAGCAGCAGCAACATGGTTAGCAGAAAGCAGCATGGTTGATTTACAATGTTGTGTTAGTGTGTACTATACAGCAAAGTTAATAAGCTATACTTATACATATATCCACTGTATTTTTGATGTGTTCATGGGGGAAGGTGACTTCCATGCCCTCTTGCTCTACCATCTTGATTGATTCCTCTTATTTTGCTTTTTTCTTTGTTACAACAACCAAACTCTATATTAGTTTTCAATAAAATAAAGTAAAAATAAAGTGAAGTAAAACTTTAGTGAAAATTCCAGATAATTAACAAAAATGAGATGAACAGCTCTTACCTTAATTGATATAATTGTTTGAATAAGTAAATCATTTACAATATTCCAACTTAATAGAGAAATACATAGTGTAGATTTCACTGATTTCAGAGTTGCCTTAACATTGTCATCATGATTATGCCTTCTTTTATTAGCATTTAGAGTTCAAATTACTTTTCTGTGAGTGTCATAGTCAGTGTACTCAGAGGCTTCTCATTGGCCTTTGCTCTTCATTCTGTGTCTATTCATACCACATAGCCAAAGACTAATCTTCCCTATTTGGTATAAACTGGAAAATTCTGAAAGAGATGGGAATATCAGACCACCTAACCTGCCTCTTGAGAAATCTGTATGCAGGTCAGGAAGCAACCGTTAGAACTGGACATGGCACAACAGACTGGTTCCAAATAGGAAAAGGAGTACTTCAAGGCTGTATATTGTCACCCTGCTTATTTAACTTATATGCAGAGTACATCATGAGAAACGCTGGACTGGAAGAAACACAAGCTGGAATCAAGATTGCCGGGAGAAATATCAATAACCTCAGATATGCAGATGACACCACCCTTATGGCAGAAAGTGAAGAGGAGCTAAAAAGCCTCTTGATGAAGGTGAAAGAGGAGAGTGAAAAAGTTTGCTTAAAGCTCAACGTTCAGAAAACGAAGATCATGGCATCTGGTCCCATCACTTCATNGCTTTAAATATATTCTGATTTGGTTGCTTTGACATGATGCCTAGGGCACTGGAATTTTTTTCTTCCCCCTGCGGCTTTTTTTTTTTTTTAACAGACATCATTTTTTAACACAGTCTTAAGAAAACTGCACAGAAAACGTAGTGAATTCCCGAATTCCCCCTTTCCCCTACACACAGATTCATCTATTAGTCACATCTTGCATTAGTGTGGTACAGTTATTACAGTGATGAACCAGTAGGGAAGCTTGAGTATTAACTAAAGTCATAGCTTATATTGGGGTTCACTCTTCATGTGTATATCTGAGGTTATTGATATTTCTCTCAACAATCTTGATTCCAGCTTGTGTTTCATCCAGCCCAACATTTCTCATCATGTACTCTGAAAATAAGTTAAATAACCACAGTGACAATATACAGCCTTGGCGTACTCCTTTTCCTATTTGGAACCAGCCGTTGTTCCATTTCCAGTTCTAACTGTTGCTTCCTGACTTGCATACAGATTTCTTAAAAGGCAGGTCAGGTGGTCTGGTATTCCCATCTCTTTCAGAATTTTCCACGGGTTATAGTGATCCACACAGTCAAAGGCTTTGGCATAGTCAAGAAAGCAGAAACAGATGTTTTTCTGGAACTCTCTTNAAGCAGGGTGACAATATACACCCCTGACATACTCCTTTTCCTATTTGGAACCAGTCTGTTGTTCCATGTCCAGTTCTAACTGTTGCTTCCTGACCTGCATACAGATTTTTCAAGAGGCAGGTTAGGTGGTCTGGTATTCCCATCTCTTTCAGAATTTTCCACAGTTGATTGTGATCCACACAGTCAAAGGCTTTGGCATAGTCAATAAAGCAGAAATAGATGTGTTTCTGGAACTCTCTTGCTTTTTCCATGATCCAGCGGATGTTGGCAATTTGATCTCTGGTTCCTCTTCCTTTTCTCAAACCAGCTTGAACATCAGGGATTTCACGGTTCACATATTGCTGAAGCCTGGCTTGGAGAATTTTGAGCATTACTTTACTAGTATGTGAGATGAGAATTTGCATTTCCCTGATGATTAATGATATTGAACATTTTTTCCTTGTTCATATTGGTGTTTGTGTATGTCCTTTGGAGAAAAATCTATTCATATCCTTTGTCCATTTTTAAATTGGGTTTTTTTTGTTGTTGTTATTGTTGCATTGTAAGAGTTCTTTACATATTCTAGATGCAAATCCTTTATATATTCTAGACATAAGTCTCTTGTCCAATATGTAATTAAAATTTTTTTCTCCCATTCTGTGGATTGTCTTTCACTTTGTTGATTTTGTCCTTTGATGCACAAAAGTGTTTAATGTTGATGATGTCTAGTTTTTAAAATCTTTTCGCTTCTACTTTGGGAGTCGTATCTAAAACACCATTTCCTAAAGTCAAGAAAATTTACACCCATATTTTTTCTAAAAGTTTTATAGTTTTAGCTCTTATATTTTCATCTTTGATACATTTTGAGTTAATTTTTGTATATGGTTTGAGGTAGGGATCCAAAAGAATGTTGTTTTTGCACGTGAATATTTCATTTTCCCAGCATTATTTGTTGAAAAAACTATTCTTTCCTTATTTTCACCATTGTCAAAAACAAATTGACCATATATTGAAAGACTTATTTTAGGGCTTTCAGTTCTACTTCTTTGATGTGTATATTTAGCGTTATGCTAGTACCCTTCTGTGTTGATTACTGTAGCTTTGTATTTTATAAATTGGAAAGTGTGAGTCCCCAAAAGTTTTTCTTCCTTTTCAAGATTATTTTGGCTACTTGGGGTCCCTGTTTCACTGAATGCATTTTAGAATCAGACCATCAATTTCTGCAAACAAACCAGTTGGAATTTTGACAAGATTGTATTGAATCTATAGATCAGTTAGAGGAGTATTGTCATCCTCACAGTATTAGATCTTCCAATCCATGAATGTGGATATCTTTTCATTTATTTAGATCTTCTTTCATTTCTCTCTGCTGCTGCTGCTAAGTCGCTTCAGTAGTGTCCAACTCTGTGTGACCGCATAGACAGCAGCCCACCAAGCTCCCCCATCCCTGGGATTCTCCAGGCAAGAACACTGGAGTGGGTTGCCATTTCCTTCTCCAATGCATGAAAGTGAAAAGTGAAAGTGAAGTCGCTCAGTCGTGTCCGACTCTTAGCGACCCCATGGACTGCAGCCCACCAGGCTCCTCCATCCATGGGATTTTCCAGGCGAAAGTACTGGAGTGGGGTGCCATTGCCTCTCCAATCAGTTCTCTCTACAGTGTTTAATAATTTTCAGAGTATAAGTTTTGCACTTCTTTTGCTAAATTTATTCTTAATCATTTTACTTGTTTTGATGCTCTTGTAAATGGAACTGCTTTTTTAGTATATTTTTGGCTTACTCATTGCTACTATATAAAAATAATTGATTTTGTATATGGATAAAAAGTTTAAAATTTTCTGTTTCTGAAATTATTTAATTCATATTATTTTATATCTTACTAATTTTACCATTACATGAATTATGGCTTTTATTACAGCTACTGGAAAGTTATATCATAATAGATTAATGAAGAGTGTGAAGTCTCTCAAAAGTAAGTAAGAAACAAAATTTTAAGGCATATTATCTAGATTCTCTAGATTTATATTATCAAAGTTCTTCAGACATATCTGGTACTGCTGCTACTGCTCCTAAGCCTCTTCAGTTGTGTCCGACTCTGTGCAACCCCATAGACGGCAGCCCACCAGGCTCCCCCGTCCCTGGGATTCTCCAGGCAAGAACACTGGAGTGGGTTGCCATTTCCTTCTCCAATGCATGAAAGTGAAAAGTGAAAGTGAAGCCGCTCAGTCGTGTCCGACTCTTAGTAACTCAAGCCTACCAGGCTCCTTCATCCGTGGGATTTTCCTGGCAAGAGTACTGGAATGGGTTGCCATTGCCTTCTCCATCATCATTCAAGTATAAATCTTGTCTTTATATAATTTGTCATTTATGATTCTTTTAGCATGACTATATTCTGTCTGTTATTAATATACAATTTCTCTTAGAAGCAAGTCCAGTATAGTCTTAGTTTCTTTTCAACTTCTTATCAAAAGGAAAAATTTATCCCAACCAAAAAAAAAAACCCACAAAAACTAAACTGACCATTATTAAAGAGCAGTGGTCAGCTGCACTGATAACTCACATATCAAGACAGTAAACAGAAATAACCCTACCTTTTGTGTAGAGGAATTAAGTTGTGGCGTGCAGTTCTACTTATTTACGACCCTTAACACTGTTTTACTATGTATGCTTGTCACTAAGAATAGATAAAGGAAATATAATTCTGACTCTTATATTGACTTTCTGTTTGGATCTTCAANACAGAAATATAGATCAGTGGAACAAAATAGAAAGCCCAGAGATTAATCCACACACCTATGGACACCTTATCTTCGACAAAGGAGGCAAGACTATACAATGGAGTAAAGACAATCTCTTTAATAAGTGGTGCTGGGAAAACTGGTCAACCACTTGTAAAAAAATGAAACTAGATCACTTTCTAACACCACACACAAAAATAAACTCTTTTGTTTTACTATGTGGTCATTAAAATTAATACTAATAAAACCTTTTAAATATTTTCCTTGTTTTGCTATTATATGACTTTTTTCAAATGTTGCTTTACTGTCTCTAAGAGGGGAAGATTAAAAAGAATAATCTCCATAAGAGTTTGGAAAATAT
Source organism: Neotragus pygmaeus (assembly GCA_006410875.1). Taxonomy (NCBI): domain Eukaryota; kingdom Metazoa; phylum Chordata; class Mammalia; order Artiodactyla; family Bovidae; genus Neotragus; species Neotragus pygmaeus. The sequence continues at coordinate 53,345 of SJYV01011720.1, forward strand.
GGGAATCAAGCTCACAGAAGAAGAATTTGCTAAATTGTCAAAAAAGCTACAAGTTGATGGTGAGCACTAGAGATATTCTTAGGGCATTTTTTCCTGTTATCTTCTATGTGATATCCTTAAAGAATAATTATAATTGGTGCCTGATAACTACTTAAAAGCTTAGAGGAGAGCTCAATTTTAAGGTGAGAGTAACCTAAAATTAATCTAGTATCAGCATCATTTTTCCCTATGGATACCCAGAATTTCAAGGGGTTAGCAGGATCATTGGAGAAGGCAATGGCATCCCACTCCAGTGCTCTTGCCTAGAAACTCCCATGGATGGAGGAGCCTGGTAGGCTGCAGTCCATGGGGTCACTGAGTCAGACAGGACTGAACGACTTCACTTTCACTTTTCACTTTCATGCATTGGAGAAGGAAATGGCAACCCACTCCAGTGTTCTTGCCTGGAGAATCCCAGGGATGACGGAACCCAATGGGCTGCCGTCTGTGGGGTCGTACAGAGTCGGACACGACTGAAGCGACTTAGCAGCAGCAGCAGCAGGGTCATTAGCATTAATAGATCCACATTAGTAATAAAAAATTAGGGAGGATTATCAATATAAAGAAGTCAACAGAATCCACATGTTTAACCTGTCATTTGTTCCTCTATCCGTTGCACTCTGTCTCAGTCCCTGTCCTTGCCACTTAGTTAGCTAAACAGTGATCTAATTCTATGGATGTGATTCAGGTCTTATCTTACCTGATATCTGTGGCACCTTTCTTATTTGGTGAATTCTTACTTCTTAAAGCCACTATCATCTCTTCTATCTCATTTCTATATGGAACACTCTCTGGATTTTTCTCATTTTATTCTTCCTTCTCTGTTTCCTTCACCACCTTCTCTTCTTTCAGCAGCCTCTTAAACACTTGGATTCTCAGGATTCCCTCATCAATTTAATATTCATTACACTTTTATACATTCTATGAAAGATTTTGTCCACTTCCATGATATCAACTCAGAAAAAAATGTTAATTACCCTTGTGTAATGAATTCTCCCACATCTTCATCTTTAGGTCCAACCTGTCACATCAGACATCTTTATTTTGGTGTTCCCTTAGAAGTATTTTTTAATCTTAATAACCCAAAGCAAATTTTCTTCCTTAATAAGTTAACTTCTGCCTGTGCCTTATTTATTATAGTATTATCAACCCAATCATCTATCTTTATAACCTGACTGGTACTTCTTTTCCTTAAGTCTTATTTGGAATACACTATTATACAATAAGTCATATTAATTTTTCAATCATCAGAATTTCTCAGATTTATCCTTGACTCTCAACATGAGACTTTGCTGCCTGAGCTTAGCCCCTTTTCATCTCTAGTTCGGAGATAACAACAGCATCCTAATTAGTCCCTCAATCTACATTCTTATCTCCTTCAAATTTATTCTCTATTTACCTGGTAAAATGGTGCATCAAATCAAATTAAGACCATATCACTCACCTCTTACAACTCTTTATTTATTCCTACAACCCAGAAGGTGAATGCTAACGTCATTATGACAGTTTAGAAAGACTCTCAACCTCAAACTGCCTCTCTGGCCTAATCTCTCTTTCCTCACCTTGCATTTTATCTTCCAGCCATCTTAGATTGCTCATACATAGCATGCTATTCCAGACCCATTTTGCTTATCATAGTGGTTCTCAAGCTTGAGTGTGTATAAGAATTTCTCAGACTTGATGAACCACAAATTCTTAGGCCACATACTCAGAGTTTCTAATTCAGTAGGTCTGAGATGGGGCCCTAGAATTCACATTTCTAACAAGTTCCCACATGATGCCAATGTAGCTGGTCTAGGAACCAGATACTTCAAGTATCACAGTATTAACTTATCTCCTACTTGTTAAAAAGCCTTTCTCCTCCTTCTTCTGATTATCTCCTGCTAATTATTTTACTCATCTCAGATATTAACCTCCACATGCTGCCTTCACTGAATGCTCCAGACTTGATTAGGGCCTCAGTCAGATCTTTGGCAGTACTGGAATATCAGGTTAGCATCAAGGAAATCTTGATAACTATACTTATAAAACAGAAACGCTCCCCAAAAGCCTGGGTTGAGTATCTTTTCTCTGGCCCAGAGTTTATGATCTCCAAAAAACTTTATTAATATGATATAAATCTTCAAAACCCCAAAATTTAAAGGAGTGTTCATTTAAATTTTGATGTGAGCCTAATTTAGCTGACTTTATTATACTATATGAGTAATTTATATATATTTCCTAAGGTCATACCATTATTATATGTTTTTTTTTGGACTTTTAGCAAATGGAAATGTTGATCTGCATAATGTGATGGAAGAAGTGAAAGTCATTACAGGTGAGTATAAAGTCACTATAAACCTAAGATTGGTGCAGTAATTATGTTTTGCCCTTAACAATAATTGTCATGCTGATTCTGCATTATACTGCTTAATGTAAATATTTGTCTAGAGTTGAACTTAGTGGTACCTATGTTTCAGTATTAAAATTTTAGTGTCTTGTCTTGGTAGAAAGACTAATTCTCTAGAATAGTTCTCATAAATCTTTTCTCTTGGTTAGTACAGTAAAGAAAAAAATCAAGTTTTGCTTCAAATTCACCTAACTGGTCCCCCAATTCTCCTGAACTTCTAGTCTTATGAAATTGGGCCATTCCTACTTACTAGAGGTTTGGAACTTTGTTCCTTTCCCAAAAACTATGTAGAAGCCTCAACTGAGGCAAATACTTTGAAAGACAGTACTTTCCCTTCCTGGCTACTGGACCTATAAGAGATTCAAGTCTCAGCTTGACCCAACTGAAGAAGTGCTGACCCTTCTAAAGGATAAAGAGATTATTCATAGAAGGAACTGCAATACTTGGCTGATACGTACTGGCAAGGACTAAGACAGCATTTCTGGGAGAAGATCTTCAAGTATAACCCAGAATAGAGTGTGGAAAATGAGGCTGAGGCTGGCTAGGAAGAGTTTGTTGATGTGGGTGCTTGTTCCTGTAAATCCAGTTTTAATGCCCAGCCCAAACTACTTGAGGTGGACAGTAAACTTCTGGGTTGGCTCCTAGGAGTTTGGAAGACAATGGCCCACATTAAATTAGGTGAAAATGCCAGAACTGCCTTAATACAACGCTGAGGAGAGAACAAAAAGTTCAAATAAGTTGGGTATACCAGAATAAATCTATTATGTAAGACCTGAAGATCCATCAAATAACTATATTCCTCAAGAGAGTCTATGGAACACTATCTTTAATGAGGCAATAAGTGTATCCATCCAAATGTCCCTACCACAAGTCTCAGTGTCCAACTCCCTGTTAGAGCCGTGGACTGTGGTAGAGCAGACTTTCCAAGACTGCACATTCAGCTTCTCTGAAGTTCTGCCATTCTGACCATCAGGTAGTCATCTTGGTCTTCAACATTGTATCCTCAAATAGGAGATGAGAGCCTCTTAAACTGCTGCCATGGAAGCCTACCCTTTACACATGCCTCAAGTTACTAAGCAACAACCATTCAATTACATTGTAAAATTAAAATTTACTCATATTTCTCAAACTTTAGAGAATATTACCTGAGCCATTACATCCCCTTCCATCTGTATGTGTTTTTTTTTTTTTTTTGGTTCAAATCTTTTTATTTATTTATTTTTCTGAATGTTGAGCTTTATTTTTTTTTTTTTTACTTTATTTTACTTTACAATACTCTATTGGCTTTGCCATACATCGACATGAATCCACCACAGGTGTACACGAGCTCCCAATCCTGAATCTGTCAACATTCAAGATGGCAGAAGAATAGGATGGGAGACCACTTTCTCCCCCACAAATTCATCAAAAGAACAATTCAACACTGAGTAAATTCCACAAAACAAGTTCTGAATGCTGGCAGAGGACATCACATCTTTTTAATACAAATTTATTTGTTTTAATTGGAGGCTAATTATTTTACAATATTGTATTGGTTTTACAATCAATTCTCCAAATGTGAACATCTCAGCAGTTTCAACAATACAATGTGTTATGGGTTCCCAGGTGGCTCAGTGGTAAAGAATCGGCCTATCAATGCAGGAGATGTGGGTTCAATCCCTGGGTCAGGAAGATCCCCTGGAGGAAGAAATGGCAACCCGCTCTAGTATTAATGCTAAGAAAATCCCATGGACTAGAGAAGCCTGGTGGGCTACAGTGCCTGAGGTTGCAAAGAGTTGGAAATGACTTAGCATGCACATACACATGCATGTGTTAGGGATTATTGCCCCTTCCCTTACACCATCAATGGAATCTTTGTTATAACCTATCCAGCAAGGCATACACCACCTTATGGTCTGCTTCTGAGGACCACTTCCAAAGCCAAGTGTCCTAAATTTGGTTTTCAGAAGCAGACCCTGAGATTAGTATTTATGTGCAAGTGAATTGTTACAGAAGAGTTACCAAAGAAAACTTGTATAAGGGGATAGAAGAAGCCAAGTAAAAGCCCCGTCTTAGACAAAGTCTTGATACCTTCAGAATAACCCCACTGAAGATCTTTGTAAATTACACCTCAGAATTGTCCCAAACGAGAGCTTTCACATTTTCCCTCAATCATTCATTGGCTGACCCAGCCACACTTTCTTTGTTTTCTGTACAAGAGAGAAAAGCAGTCTTCAGTAGCGTGAGGGTAGTCTTACAAACAAAAGCTATAGGTGCTACTTGTTGGGAGCAAAACCACACCATGGCTGGGGATGCTCAAAAATGGTAAATAGGATCTGAGAGATGTGCACAGAACACAGGGACTACAAAAACTAAGAAACATGTAAGCCTACCCATGATTCAAGTGAGAACTCTGTGTTTAGTTATGAGACACAAGAGGAAAATGCAATGGTTATGTACTAGAAGACAGAGACAAAAGGAAAAATCATGGAGAAGAGAAGGAAAAGAATGAGATGAGTATGTTTAATATTGATAAACCACCAGCTCCTGTGTAGATTTGCTATCAGTTCACTTCAGTCACTCAGTCGTGTCTGTCTCTTTGTGACCCTATGGACTGCAGCACGCCAGGCTTCCCTGTCCATCACCAACTTCCAGAGCTTACACAAACTCATGTCCATCGATTTGGTGATGCCAACCAACCATCTTGTCCTCTGTTGTTCCCTTCTTCTCCTGCGTTCAATCTTTTCCAGCATCAGGGTCTTTTCCAATGGGTCAGTTCTTCTCATCAGGTGGCCAAAATACTGAAGTTTCAGCTTCAGCATCAGTCCTCTCAATGAATATTCAGAACTTATTTCCTTTAGGATGGAATGATTGGATCTCCTTGCAGTCCAAGAGACACTCAACAGTCTTCTCCAACACCACAGTTCAAAAGCATCAGTTCTTCAGTGCTCATCTTTCTTTATAGTCCAACGAGAGTCCACCCATGCATGACTACTGGAAAAACCATAACTTTGAATAGATGGACATTTGTTAGCAAAGTAATGTCTCTGCTTCTTAATATGCTCTGTAGTTTGGTCATAGCTTTTCTTCCAAGGAGCAAGCATTTTTAAATTTCATGGCAGCAGTCACCATCTGCAGTGATTTTGGAGCCCAGGAAAACAGAAGTCTCTTACTGTTTCCATTTTTTCCCCACCTATTTGCCATACTTTTGCTATACTTTTTCCAGTTTTAACAGAAAAACTTTTTTTCTAACTTTAGAGTAAATTGAATAAATTTACTCTAATGAATATAATTTTTAAAGTTTTTCCTTTGTTACTCACATAGTGGATTATCACATCACTTTATCTATAACCTGCATTGAGACTTTTCTTAAAGCTTTCAGAAAGTCCAATCAAAAATTTGGTATATTGGTTACTTATATTGACATGTATAATCTACAGGATATATATTAACTAACCAAAGCAAGATGTAGAATCATCAATATAGAAAGTTACATATTATATAAGGAAGGAGAGGAAATAAGAACCTACATGTTTATTTTTGCAAAATCAATCTGAAAAATAAATCAGAAAGTAATTTTTAAAAATAGTTCACTTGTAGAGGATTCAGGAAACATTGTGAAGGGGTTAGAAGGAAGTCGGAGTATATTTCTTATTTAGTTTTAACTTAAAAATCCTTAAATATTTTTAAAAATCAAATATTTAAGAAAAACTCTAAAATTGAAAATAAACTGAAACACATGAGTCTAATTATATAACAAAGTGGTAATAGAATGATATGTGAAAGTGAAAGTCATTCAGTCATGTCTGACTCTTTGCAACCCTATGGACTATACAGTCCATGGAATTCTCCAGGCCAGAATACTGGAGTGGGTAGCCTTTTCCTTCTCCAGGTGATCTTCCCAACCCAGGGATCGAACTAAGGTCTCCTGCATTGCAAGTGGATTCTTTATGAACTGAGCTATCAGGGAAGCCCAATAGAATGATATAGGGATGCCGGAGTCCAGCCCCCGCAGGATCCAGGGGAACCCTTAGGAGAAATGGCGTTGGCGAATGATTTAGAGAGAGAGAAAGAAAGAATGTTGCAGATAAGAAAATAGAGGAGAGAAAGAGGCTGATATTAACGCAGAGAGCCTCTATGCTCCAAGGGATCAGCCTGAAAAAGAAAGTAAGAAAGAGAGAAAAAGAAAGACACAGGTGACCAGGCTTTGGTGAGCGAGGCCCCTTACTTTATTTTCAAAAGGGACTTTTATACCTTGACTTGTACATAGAGGGAAATGAAAGATGCAAGTTCATGCAGAATCAGCCCAAACACTCCAGCAAAACCTTATCAAAGCCAGGATTTTTTCTGCATACCTTTCCCACAAATGATGTTGTCTACATTATCTTCTGGCCTTGGAGGCCTGTGGACATTTTATGACCCTCTTTTGATAAAGGCTGCTCAACCAGAAAACTTATTTTCCCTCAAAGTGTTTTTTTCTTTATATTTCTAATCTATGTCAGCCTCAGAAAATGCTGAACAGAGTTACATTTCTCACAGAGCAAAGGTGCAGTGAGTTACAAGAAAGAACCAATTAGTTCAAAGGTCTAATGTGGTTAATTTCAAGGCTACACTTGTTTTTCTTACATTCCAACTATGTTAACTAATGCACTCCCAAGTGCACAGTGGATAAGAGATATGGGAACTTAGCAACAAACATTGGCCCAATAATGAAATCTTACACCAGCACTACTCTAATAGTTTTTAACTCTTTGAAAGGCTCTATGTTTTAGGCTTTTCGTGCCTCTCACAGCTGGGAGGCTGTGAACAATCATATACGTAGCTGCAAGAGTCTGGATAAACCTGCCAAGCAAGCTAGAATGCTAACAGAGGGGGTTTGATTTGAAATATTTCTCTCATGTCCAGGAGACTTATTAGCTAGAGCCCTAAGATGATTTTCTCCAGAGAAAGGTGGTCGGGAATAGCCCCCGGTTCATGTCAGGAGAGTTGGTGAAAGGCACAAAATAGTAAGACAGACAGATTCTGGTTTTGGGGTAGATGCTCGAGCAGTCTAGGGGCCCCTCGAGTCCTGAAGCCTTGCTTATCAGGTCTCTTCCACGTGACCTTGTCCTGGGTGGGATGGCCCGTGCTGGCTCCCGGCATAGGGAAACTAGTTATTTCAAGTGATTTCTGAAATGCAGTACTATGATTGAACAGTGAAATATATACTAACTACAGAAAGGGCTTCAAAGGAATCTTAAACTTTATTCAATAGTTTTATCATTAATAATAATATTGGAATTTAATATTGTGACTAATACAGGTAAAAGCAGAATAAAACAAATAAATATGTTAATATTCTTAGAAACTAACAGAGAAAAGAGTTACAAATATATAACCAAGAAGTTAGGAAAAATCCTGTAACTAAATTTGGACCACTGTGAATTCATGTGTGTGTTTTTTTTTTAATCCTGTTTGTTTTAAAGATGAATTTCCTGTATTTTCCTTGAAAGAAAAGGACCTAGAAACAATCACATCTTAATTTCAATGATCACTGTTTCTGAATAAAATTTCTACTAAAAGGAACCCCAGAACTCATTGGAGAAATTCTGCTTCCAGGTCTGGGATAGNTGAGTCACTTTGCTATACACCTGACCCATACTCCAATATGAAATTTGAAGTTAAAAAAAAAATACCTGCTCCATAAATAGTTGTAATTTTAGTGTGCCCATGGAAGCAGGTGAGCTCAGGGTCTTCCTACTCCACTTGATCATTCCCGCTAGTAATGAAATTTTTTTAATCCTGTGAACTGTCCAAAAATATTTTATTTATTGTTTCAAATTTTGCATATGCTAATTACTCTGATCTTCTTCCCCAAATTGGGCTAAAGGAAAGAATCCTAATGTTATTTACACTGTCAATATCCTTTATATATTGATTCAATGAATCTTTGATCTTTATTCTGAAAGACATAATCATGATTCAAAGGAATTAATTTTTTAATGTGGATCAGATGTTTTTAGTTTAAAAAAAAAAGTTTTAGTTTCATGAACACTTATGAGGTCCATGGAAGGGCTTCAGAACATCCTATGAATCTTAATGCACTGTTTATAAATAAGTACAGGTGCACTTTGTAGGAGTGTAAGATACATAGCCTTTCTCAGATTCTCAGAAGGTATATATGTGTCAAAAATAAAACCTTAAAAATAACTTCTCTGGAATCATTAAATTTGCTTCACAGTCCTCTCTCTTTCTAATTAAGGGAATGTTGACATCGAAAACCTAGACACTGTACTTGGCAACATGGGAATCAAGATCACCGATAAGGAACTTAAAGATCTGACACAAAACCTGCCAGTCAGTGGTAAGTATATTAGATACCATTGTCTTTTGACCTTGGTACCTTTAACAGAGGAAAGAAATAAATAAAGGAAATTTCATGGGGAAGATACAAAGATTGGAGGTGAGAAAAAGAAGATGGGAATATACTGTTCCAGGTACTGGTGGCATGGTCAATAGAAGAGTCTTTTGAACTCTGAGAGCAAGAAAGTGGGTCTCTACAAAATAGCCCATTTTTTCATTATCAAATATAAGATTTGATATTTTATTGGGTAGAAAGTCAAATTTACATTTTTGAAGACAGCATTAATTTTAATATTTATAATTTTTTCTAATCCATGTTCTTTGCCTATTTTGAATAACTCAACAAAATGCCCAGTACACTTATTAAGTGCTCTTGCTAGTTGTTATAATCAGAAGAGGGGAGAGTGTTCTTATGTTAAATAATTTTATGAGATTCATGTTATGTTTCTGTCTTACAGTTGATAATAAAGTGTCCCTTAAAACCTTGAAGGATGAAATAAAAGCTTTTACAGGTAGGAATTTATTATAAATGATTTATACTAAATCATGGTTTATGATAAAAATTTAATAGCATTTCCCAACATATAATATGTGACATAAATTAGCATATCTTCAGTGTTCATTTTGATAAAATATTTTCATCTACTGACCAACAGATTAAGCAAACATTATCTGGATTTTATAGGTAAAACAAAATGACTATTTCTTCATTAGAAGTCTTATATTTGATGGGGTTTTTATTCAATAAACATGTTTCATGCATATTTATGGACAGAGTAAAAGCAGAGTGAAGCATTAGACATAATAAGTTCATTGCAGACAGCTAATCACATAGTTTTAACAAAATAAAATAAAATAGGTTATACTCTGATGATTATGTATTTTATTGTACTAACCATCTCTTGTATTTGTAGGTAACTGTACAACCAGATTTGCTTCTATACTGTGTGGTGTTATTCTAAGTATTCCAAGTTAGGAGTAAATCCCATTTATTAAGGGGCAAAATCTAATTTTGATTTGACCTTTCTAAAATGACGTTTATTTAAAATTTTTTTATTTATCTATGTATTTATTTTTGGCTGTGCTGGGTCTTCCTTGCTTTGCATAGGCTTTCTCTAGTTGCTGTGAGCGGAGGCTACTCTTCATTGAGTTTCTTATTGTGGTGACTTCTCTTGTTGCAGGGCACAGCCTTTAGGCAGGTGTGCTTCAGCAGTTGTGGCTCACGGGCTCTAGAGCACATGCTCAGTAGTTGTAACACACAGGCTTAGTTGCTCTGCAGCTTATGGAATCTTCCCAGATTAGGGATCGAACCCATGTCCCCTTTATTGGCATGTGGATTCTTACCCACTGTGCCACCAGGGAAGCTCTGACCTGACTTTTATTAAGAAATCATTCATTCTGCAGCACAAGTATACTTTTAGATTATTTGAAATAATTAGTTTATGANTTCCCAGATTAGGGATCGAACCCATGTCCCCTTTATTGGCATGTGGATTCTTACCCACTGTGCCACCAGGGAAGCTCTGACCTGACTTTTATTAAGAAATCATTCATTCTGCAGCACAAGTATACTTTTAGATTATTTGAAATAATTAGTTTATGATAGCCAGGACATGGAAGCAACCTAGATGTCCACCAGCAGACGAATGGATAAGAAAGCTGTGGTACATATACACAATGGAGTATTATTCAGCCATTAAAAAGAATATATTTGAATCAGCTCTAATGAGGTGGATGAAACTGGAGCCGATTATACAGAGTGAAGTAATCAGGAAAGAAAAACACCAATCCAGTAAAATAACACATATATATGGAATTTAGAAAGATGGTAACGATAACCTTGTATGCAAGACAGCAAAAGAGACACATGTATAGAACAGTCTTTTGGACTCTGTGGGAGAGGGAGAGGGAGATGGTGGGATGATTTGGGAGAATGGCATTGAAACATGTATATTATCATATGTGAAACGAATCGCCCGTCCAGGTTCAATGCATGATACAGGATGCTTGGGGCTGGTGCACTGGGATGACCCACAGGGATGGGATGGGGAAGGAGGTAGGAGGGGGGTTCAGGATGGGGAACACATGAACACCTGTGGTGGATTCATGTCAATGTATAGCAAAACCAATACAATATTGTAAAGTAATTAGCCTCCAATTAAAATAAATTTATATTTTTCAAAAAAGAAATATTTAGCTTGGCCCTTAACATTAATTTTACCTGTGAATATTCCATCTTTTCAAAGGAGAAAAAATTGATTCCAGTAACCTACAAAATGTTCTAAAAGACATGGGAATTGAGCTTACAGATAAGGAGCTTGAGCAACTGATGAAAACACTGCCCATTGATGGTAAGCCACAAGAATGTACCATGCCTCCCAGGGAACTTGATCTTATGGGTCAGCATGAGCAGCTCTTAATCTTTTAATCGTACAGTTTTGCCCCAAAATGCCATAAATTAATAGAAAGGCGCTTTTGACTTGAGAATAAATTTCATCATTATCTCCTCGAACACAACTTAAGTCATCTCTAAGTGACTAATACTGTCCCTTGGGTCAGCATTAGGTTTGCAGTATGAACAATGAAAAATAATAAAAGAGAAAGGAATAGGACATCAGTAGAATGAAGCAAAAATATTTTTATATGTTTTGTCGAGTTGCACTGTAGGAGAGTTAAGCTAATAAATGTCTCTAATACCAAGTAATGGATTAAGTTTGCCATTGTGAAAGATATTTATATTCTTTAATGTCAATATTGTGGCTATAAAATAGACTAAATTTTAAAGCACATCATTAAAATGTACCTTTTTGTAATCATACAATTTATAATTTTTCAGTGAATTTTATATCAATTTTCCAGAGATCTGAATTGCACCTTTTCTTACAGCTCATGGAAAGGTATTTCAAAACAGACTGCTGAAAGATGTGAGGAGTAACAAAAGTAAGCAAACAAGGTTAAGTCTGTGAAATATCCTCAAGTGTTAAATTCATATCAAGAAACTATAATATTTTATTCTGCTTCTTGTTTTTTTTCTCACATCTGTGTTTTTTCCTGGTAAAAACCTTTTCTTTATCTTAGAAGGAAGTTCTCCATTAGATTGGATTTTTCTAAATTTTTCTGAAAAAAATTTATATAAACAAATAAACGAAAGATGAAAGGAAGAGATAAAGAAAAGAAGGAGTGAGGAGCAAGAGGAGTAGGAAGGAAGGCAAGAGGGAGAGAGGGAAAAGTTTTGCCATTTATTCCAGATGTGACGACGAACAGAGAAAACAATCTGAGAGTAAAAATTGAGGGGGAAAAGATATAATCTCTACTTCTTTGTGAAGAGTACTGATTAGTGCTCTCTCCTTATAGTCGCTTAACTCCTACCCACCTAACATTTTCCTGAGCAGGTGTGCTTAAGGTTTGAGAAGAGAAGTTCTAACTCTTGCTTTAAACTCTTTAAATTCTAACTCTACTTATAAAGAGCTAGAAAAATATACTGTAGTTTTGTTCTTTGCTTGAAAATATTAGCAGTTAAACCAGGTTATGATGTCATTCTCTTTTATCAGTGTATATTCATGTAACAGTAATACCTGTTACTGTCTCAAAGAGATATCTGCCGTCTTGTGTTTATTGCAGCATTATTTACTGTAACCAAGACATGGTATGATGGCTGAATGAATAAATAAAATGAAAATATGGTGTGTGTGTGTGTGTGTGTGTACACTCAATGGAATATTATTCAGCCATTAAAATAGAAAGAAATCCTACCATCTGCAACACTATAAATAGAGGGGTATAAGTAAATAAGTCAGAAAAAGATGGACATTTTGTGATCTCACTTACATGTGGTATCTTAAAAAACTGAACTCATAGAAATAGAAAATTGGTAGTCGCCAGAGGTTTGGGGGTGGGGAGGGGAATGGGTGAAGGTGATCAAAGGATGCAAATTTCCAGCTGGAAGATGAATAAGTTCTAGAGGTGTAATGTACAGCACAATGACTATTATTAAAATATTATTAATACTGTATAGTATTTTTGAAAGTTAATAATAGTGTAAATCTTAACAAAAGTTCTCACCTCAAAATTATAACTATGAGAAATGTGAATGCATTAACTATCCTTATTTTGGTAATCATTTTGCAGTATATACATATGTCAAATCATTATGTTGTACACCTTAAACTTATATAATTTTGTATGTCAACTATTAATATATCTCAATAAACCTGAATGGGGGGAACCAAAATATCTGTTAGTTGAAGATACTAAATGATTTATGAATTTTTAAAATATTTTAGAATCATTCCATTTTTCTTCCTTTCTCCCTTTCCTTTCATGTTTTCAAGGAGGAAAGGTTCATGTAAGTAACTTGGATACTGTGTTAGAAGCCATGGAAGTCAATCTTACGGAAGAGGAACTTGATCACCTGAAGGATCTTCTCAGTGGTGAGCACTGTGGAAAACGTGTGATTTTAAATAGAGGTTGAGCTTCCAGGATTATTTATGACTGTTTCAATGGTCTGAATTATTTGTTACCCCTCCCCCCAAAAAGAAACCTTTGAATACCTTTCAGGAGAACAACAACACAGCTCTGTGTTTTTGTCCAATTAAAGCCTATAATCTATTTCTTTACACATTTTGGGCTGGGAATGGGTGCTAGTGAAAGAGAGAGGGGTTATTCTTCTCTGGTTTTACAAAATAAGATCTGCAATGTGTTTTTTTCACTGATCCTTCTATTACTGACATCAATTTGGGCTTTAACTCAATTTGTCCAGCCATTGATTCATGCATTTGTTTTTGGTCACTGTAGCAAAAAAATTATAAAATAATATGTATACTGTTATTAATTTTATAAAAAGATATGTAGTGTACTTTTGTAAACTAAGGAAAAGTCTGAGAGAATATACAGAAAGCAGTTATTAATGGTGAGGTATGGTAATGACAGTGAGAAGTAAAAAGAGGGACTATTTATGTTTGTGTATTTTTTAAATTTGTTATGAAAAGTATGTTTAAATTTCTTTAACTCAATTTATTCTGTTTTTAATTGGAGATGGATGCAAATGATGTGTCAAGTGATAGGGCTTTGGCTGAGTTCTTATCCACCATTTAGTTTCAAGAGATTCACTAAACTGACCACTTACATAATTCAGTTCAGTTCAGTCTCTCAGTCGTGTCTGACTCTGCACCAGGCCTCCCTGTCCATCACCAATTCCCGGAGTTTACCCAGACTAATGTCCACTGAGTTGGTGATGCCATCCAACCACCTCATCCTCTGTCAACCCCTTCTCCCACCTTCAATCTTTCCTAGCATCAGGGTCTTTTCAAGTGAGTCAGCTCTTCACATCAGGTGGCCCCTACAAACATTCCTTACAGATTAGCATTAGTCTCCATCTGCCCACTTTATCAACACGTGGCAACACAAGGTATCAATCCTTACAAATATTAGAAAAGATGTATAATTTCAAGAAATAAGTGAAAGTAAAGCTAAAGGACTGCTTCAGTCACACAAAGCCACTAACAAATGTGGACTTGGCAGAGTTAGACCATTTCATAAGTGAGGAAGAAAATTTTTACATGAATAATAATGATAGGCCATTTGAAATAGAATAATTTGGCTTTCAAAGTATTTTAAAAAACCCTTAAAAAAACAATCATTTTTTCAAATTTTATTTTTTATATATCTTTTTTTCAGAGTTTAAAGTCGTCCATATTGTTGTTGTTGCTGCTGTTTTTCAGTTGCTAAGTCACGTCCGACTTTTTGCGACCCCATGAACTGCAGCATGGCAGGCTTCCCTGTCCTTCATTATCTCCCTGAGTTTGCTGAAACTCAGGTCCACTGAGTCAGTGATGCCATCCAACTATCTCATCCTCTGTCACCCCCTTCTCCCCTTGGCCTCAATATTTCCCAGCCAATGAGTCAACTCTTCTCATCAGGTTGCCAGTGAGTCAACTCTTCTCATCAGATGGCCAAAGTATTGGAGCTTCAGCTTCAGCATCAGTCCTTCCAAATAATTTTATTCAGGGTTGATTTCCTGTAGGATTGACTAGTTTCATCTCCTTGCTGTCCAAGAGGGACTCTCAAGAGTCTTCTCCAGCACCACAGTTTGAAAGCATGAATTCTTCGGTGCTCGCTGCAGATGGTGACTGCAGCCATGAAATTAAAAGATGCTTACTCCTTGGAAGAAAAGTTATGACCAACCTAGAAAGCGTATTGAAAAGCAGAGACATTACTTTGCCAACAAAGGTCCATCTAGTCAAGGCTATGGTTTTTCCAGTAGTCATGTATGGATGCAAGAGTTGGACTGTGAAGAAGGCTGAGCACTGAAGAATTGATGCTTTTGAACTGTGGTGTTGGAGAAGACTCTTGAGAGTCCCTTGGACTGCAAGGAGATCCAACCAGTCCATTCTAGAGGAGATCAGCCCTGGGTGTTCATTGGAAGCACTGATGCTAAAGCTGAAACTCCAGTACTTTGGCCACCTCATGCAAAGAGTTGACTCATTTGAAAAGACTCTGATGCTGGGAGGGACTGTGGGCAGGAGGAGAAGGGGACGACCGAGGATGAGATGGCTGGATGGCATCACTGACTCGATGGACATGAGTTTGAGTGAACTCTGGGAGTTGGTGATGGACAGGGAGGCCTGGCATGCTGCGATTCAAGGGGTCACAAAGAGTCGGACACGACTGAGCGACTGAACCGAACTGAACAGCCTTCTTTTTTTAATATAAAATTTTTTATTTTAATTGGAGGTTAATTACTTTACAATATTATATTGGTTTTTCCATACATCAACATGAATCTGCCACAGTTTTACACGTGTTCCCCATCCTGAACCCCCCTTCCACTTCCCTCCCCATGCCATCTCTCTGAGTCGTCTCAGTGCATCAGCCCCAAGCATCCAGTATCATGCATCGAACCTGGACTGGCAATTCATTTCATATATGATATTATAAATGTTTCAATGCCATTCTCCCAAATCATCCCTCAGCCATTAGAAAGAATACATTTGAATCAGTTTTAATGAGGTGGATGAAACTGGAGCCTATTATACAGAGTCAAGTAAGCCAGAAAGAAAACACCAATACAGTATACTAACGCATATATATGGAATTTAGACAGATGAACAGCCTTCTTTTATGGTCCAACTCTCACATCAGTACATGACTACTGGAAAAACCATAGCTTTAACCATGTGGACTTTGTTGGCAAAGTGATGTCTCTGCTTTTTAATGCACTGTCTAGGTTTGTCATAGCTTTTCTTCCAAGGAGCAAGTGTCTTGATTTCATGGCTTCAGTCACCATCTGCAGTGATTTTGGAGCCCAAGAAAATGAAGGAAGCCATAGTGTGCAGTAATCTCATGTGCAGAAAATCATATCCCAACACATTTTTAAAAGTCAGCATTGATTCTATGAACTATCTATAACCTGAATTTTCTTGAATATTAGGTAAAATAAACTTATATTCATAATTTGAATTTTTATTTTTCAGTAATACCTTTTGTAGTTTATTTATTCATTGTTTACTGTTAAAGCTTCATTTTAAGTGTATATATTTTCCTTGGTCATCTTATAGTAATAATAACTCTTAGATAAAAACACCTCCTATTCTATGGCTTTTTTCCTGAGTCTTTGTTCTTGTTTTCCCCTAATTAAACTGTGTTTTACAGCCTATAAGAAGGTTGATCTGAAAAAAGTGATGGATAGAATAGAAGATGTTACAGGTGAGGAAGAAGTTACCAAATACATATGATTCTGATTCTTTATACAATTTTGTATTTTTTCCTTTTTAAATTATGCTATTTTCTAGTAAAATGATTGTGATTTAATTTCTTAGACTTTGGTTTATCAATGTTTTTTTGTGCAGTGATTCAAATATTTTATTACATTTTCTCTCATTATTTTTTTTTAATTTTACTTTATTTTACTTTACAATACTGTATTGGTTTTGCCATACATCAACATGAATCCACCACAGGTGTGCTAACACCTATCCTATCAATGTTGTAACAACAAAACATAGTGCCACATTTTATTGGATCCTATGATCTAATTTTTCCAAATTAATCTAAAATATTTACTAAAAATACATGTTAAAGGAATAAAAATAGTTTCATTACTTTGCTGGTAATCCCCCAAATAGAAAATTATGAAAATCCATTACCATGTACTATGTTCTTTTGTGTCTACTCTTAATAAAGTTAAAGAAATAAGCACTTCAATTTTCTGCTACAACTGTAGCCAAACAGGACTCACTCAATACAGTCATTGATTAGTTAGGGCTAATAATTAAACAATAATAGATTTCATTATTATATAGAATAATTAAATAGTTCTTTAAAAACTCACATGTTACCATTTCTATTTGTGGTTTTTTTTTTTTTTTTGAAGGAGAGGAAGTTGATGTCAATGACATGGAAACAGTTCTAGGAAATATGGGAATAGAGCTCACAGATAAAGAACTATCAGGACTGGTGAATAATCTGCCAGTTGATAGTGAGTATTTCTAATAAACTGTAGTCATCTAGGGAATATTATTGTTAAATTGTAAAAATTTCTGAAATTACCTCTACCTCATTGCCTATCAAAAATAATGTTTGAATCTGTTTTGCATAATTTTATTTTTTAATATAAATTTATTTGTTTTAATTGGCGGCTAATTACTTTACAATATTGTATTGGTTTTGCCATACATTGACATGAATCCGCCATGGGTGTACATGTGTTCCCCATCCTGAACCCCCTCCCACCTCCCTCCCCATACCATCCCTCTGGGTCATCCCAGTGCACCAGCCCCGAGCATCCTGTATCATGCATTAAACCTGGACTGGCGATTTGTTTCACATATGATAATATACATGTTTCAATGCCATTCTCCCAAATCATCCCACCCTCGCCCTCTCCCACAGAGTCCAAAAGACTATTCTATACATCTGTGTCTCTTTTGCTGTCTTGCATATAAGGTTATCATTACCATCTTTCTAAATTCCATATATATGCATTATTATACTGTATTGGTGTTTTTCTTTCTGGCTTTCTTCACTCTATATAATCTGCTCCAGGTTCTTCCACCTCATTAGAACTGATTCAAATGTATTCTTTTTAATGGCTGAGTAATACTCCATTGTGTATATGTACCACNGGTTTTCCCTACTTTCTTCAATTTAAGTCTGAATTTGGCAATAAGGAGTTCATGATCTGAGCCACAGTCAGCTCCTGGTCTTGTTTTTGCTGACTGTATAGAGCTTCTCCATCTTTGACTGCATAGAATATAATCAGTCTGATTTCGGTGTTGACCATCTGGTGATGTCTATGTGTATAGTCTTCTCTTGTGTTGTTGGAAGAGGGTGTTTGCTTAACAACTTTCAAATATGCAATACCGTATTGCTAACTATAATCACCATACTGTACATCACATCATCATAGCTTATTTATTTTATAACTAGAAATTTGTATTTATTTGTAACTAGAAATTCACTCCAGGAGATAGAGAAGGACAGGGAAGTACAGCATGTTGCAGTCCATGGAGTCACAGAGAGTCAGACATGACTCAGCATCTGAAAAGCAACAAAGAAATGTGTACTTTCGAAAAGCTAGCTTTTCTGCAGCAAATGCATGCATGCATGCTAAGCCACTTCAGTTGTGTCCAACTGTATGCAACCCTATGGACTATAACCTGCCAGGCTCCTCTGTCCATGGGATTCTCCAGGCAAGAATACTGGAGTGGTTTACCATGCCCTCCTCCAGGGGATCTTCCTAACCCAGGGATTGAACCCAAGCCTCTTAAGTCTCCTGCATTGCAGGCAGATTCGTTACCACTAGTGCTACCTGGGAAGCCCTCTACAACAAATAAATGCTGCTAAATTCATCTGCTGTATACAACATTGTTTTCTTACATTCCTTGTTGTATTTCTGTCTAATTTATTCCTTTTCTTACAGTTAATGGTAAAGTTGATCTGGAAAAGTTGATGAATGAAGTGAAACCTTTTTCAGGTGAGTAAGACATTAGTAAAACATATTAAATTGAAATCATACCCTGTATTATATTTTGCATAATGTTTTCTCAATGTTACAATATTGTAAAGTAATTAGCCACCAATTAAAATAAATAAATTTAAGTTTAAGAAATAATTAAACCTGTAAACTACAAGATAAACTTATTAATGTTGATACTTTACATATTTATTATGAAATATGTACACCTTAACTTTTCTTCTTATTTGACTTCAGATTATCTAGGATTCAGTCATGAAAATAGTGGTGATGTTTGAATAATAAATTATATTTTCTGTTATTTCCAGCAATATTATGCTGGTTTAACCAGTGTTTAGATCAGTGGTCATAAATTAGACATCTATGAGTTTAACTCAATCTGTAGTCAAGTTTTATAAGATCTGAATTCCCTCAAAATAGCTGGCATGTTTTCTTTTTGGACAAGGCCTGTGCTGTCCACTTCACTATAGCCAGTTTCACTCATTTTTTCTATCTCCAGGCTCCTGCAAGCTTTTGAGTTAATAACTATTAATTTACATAGCCAAAATCTAGATAGCCACAGAATATAGGAAGGTGGATATTTTTAGGAAATTTAATTGATAGGATTACCTTAATAATCTCATGATTTCAGCATTAAAAATAAAAAACACTAGATACTTTAAATTGCTGACCTATTGCATAATCTAATTTTCTTCAATGATGTCTTGTCATTAGGCTTAAGAGACTACTCTCTTTGTAAAGTATAAAGGAATAGATTCTGATTCACTATCTGTAAACACTGTTCAAATATGTGAGAATATGGAAGTGAGGATAGCATTAAATGAGCCAGTTTTTAAATTTTTTAGATAACTATGGTGTCCTAAAATTACTATCTGTTAACAATCCTTTTTTTCTTTCAAAGGAGACAAAGTTGATACTAATAAACTTGAAAATGTTTTGGGAAACTTGGGGATTAAGCTCACATCTAATGAACGCTTGAATTTGCTGGAGACACTGCCAGTTAATGGTAAGATCCGTGGGTCCTATCTGGGTTTTGTAAGAAGTCTGATTTTGTGGAAATATTTGAAAAATTCCAAAATAGAGTGAAAATGCTTGAAAACTGTTAAAAAATGCTAATACAAAGAAAAGATTGATTGCTTAGATTTGTATTTAAGAATCATCAATCTAACCTTTTCAGCTATAAATTATAAGTTTTGCCTTTGCTATCAAGGACAAAGTTCATCCCTGAGCCCTCAGGTTGTTAATCAGCTGGATTTGAAAATAGATTTTTTTTTTTAAAGAAGAAGGGTGTGTCCCAGGTGGCTCAGTTGGTAAAGAATCTACCTGCTAAGGCAGAAGACACAAGAGTGTGGGTTAGATCCCCCAGAGGAAGAAATGGCAACCCATGGAAAATTCCATGGACAGAGGAGCCTGGTGGTAGTCAGATATGACTGAGCACACACATACCACCACCACCAAAAAGAAGAAAGAAGGAGCAAGAGAAACAGGAGTAAAGAGAAGATAAAAAACAACAACAACAAAAAATAGCTATGTGTGTTTCTGCAGCATAAAATGTATATTTTACCAATAAGTGGGTAATTTCGTACCTTCAGAAAAAACTGCAGCTCTTAACTATCTAGTTAAATGAAATTTTAAAATTTAGGAAAATAAAAAATGTTTTTAATTTCATAAGACAAAGATAACCACTATTAATATTTTGAAACCTTTCCTTCTAGTGCTTTTAAGATAAATAGCCAGATACATACATTCATACATAATATTGTGAGTGTATAGATTTATTTATAATGCTTATTTCTTCACAATTTAATATGTCTTCATCATAGAAACCTTGATAATGCAGGTAAGCAAAAACAAAACCATCTGTCTTCCTACCTCAAAGCAGTAAATAATGTAAAAAATCTGAGGTTTATTTTTCCAGTTCTCCATCTATAAATAGACATCCTTTTTATTTTTGGCAACCTTGTAGATACATCTTGGCAAACATCCTAAAATTTAGTGAGATTGTATTCCTTTAAATAGAGTTGCAAAATATTTTGTTTTGCCACATTTCCTTCCAGAATATTGTAATTTAAACTCTCACAAATAGTATTAAGAATGTTATTTTCCTTACATTGTCAGTACAGTAAAAAAAGAACATCTCATTATTATGATTAGCTTTGTAATCCTTTACTACTGTGAGTGAACATTTGAAATGTTCTTCAGGCAAAATTTTCTAAATTCTTTCTTTCTGAAATTAAGAGATTTGTACTACTTTTTGATTCCTAAATTCTTTTCTAAAATATCTTGTTTTTTTATAGCTGATGGAAAAGTGTATCAGAAAAAGTTGGTGAAAGGCATAAAATCTCTCAAACGTGAGTAAGAATCATGCTAAAAAGACTTAATCTGAAACCTTTATTTGCATTGTCAAAATATAAATCCTCCTTTCCTACATAATTTATACTTCTTTCAGTAGATCTGCATTTTTCCAGGTATTTACCAAATACTTTTATGTACTAAGATTTGGCAGGAAACTTTTTTAAATTTTCCTAACTCAGCCCCAGAGAAATAAAATTCATTTTAAAATGCAAACAAAAGGTGAAGGCTGAAGGCTGTCAGATTAAGATTTAGGTCTAAAGCAGAAACAATTTGAAGTTACAGGCAACAAAAATAATGACTATTTTGCAGAATATTATGTCAGTCACCTCTAGCTCTAGCTTTTCAATATTCCCAACACAAAATTGGAGGTAATTAATTCTTTTTTGTTTGTTTGTTTTTTGTTTTTCATTTAAATTTTTACTTTATTCTTCTTTACAATACTGTATTGGTTTTGCCATACATTGACATGAATCCACCACAGGTGTATACGAGCTCCCAGTCCTGAATCCCCCTCCCACCACCCACCCCACAAATTCTAATTTTTATTGTATTAGCTGAACAAGACTGACATTTTGGTGTTTGTCTTGAAAATGTTAACAATAATACTAAGAAATGAATGAAGTATTTTCATTGTAATAAAATACATGCTCAGTAAAGATGAATGTTAATATAGAGTGAATGTGTTTTAGAATCATTCAGTTTTACTATATTTCTTTCCTATCCTCTATTTAGAAGGCAATATTGATGTCAATAAGCTGGACACTTTTTTAGAAAGCATGGGAATCAACATCACAGAAGAAGAATTCATGGATTTGATAGAAAAACTACCATATGACAGTGAGCATTGTAATCACTCATACTTTTTCAGGCCTATTGAGTTTTTTTTTCTGTCCATCTTTACTGAGATATAATTGACGCGCATAACATGGTGTAAGTTTAAGGTGCACAGTCTGTTGATTTGATAGACATATATTGCAAAATGACTATCACCATAGTGTTATCTAACACCTCCAACATATCACATTATTATAATTCTTTTCTAACATTTGAGATTTAGTCTCCAAGCAGATTTCAAGTATACAATTAGTATTATTAACTACAGTCTTTATCATATAAAATGTAGCACTCTGTACATTCAGTTTAGTTCAGTCGCTCAGTCGTGTCCAACTCTTTGCGACCCCATGAATCGCAGCACGCCAGGCCTCCTTGTCCATCACCAACTTGCGGAGTTCACTCAGACTCACGTCCATTGAGTTCGTGATGCCATCCAGCCATCTCATCCTCGGTCGTCCCCTTCTCCTCCTGCCCACAGTCCCTCCCAGCGTCAGAGTCTTTTCCAATGAGTCAACTCTTCTCCTGAGGTGGCCAAGGTACTGGAGTTTCAGCTTTAGCATCATTACTTCCAAAGAAATCCCAGGGTTGATCTCCTTCAGAATGGACTGGTTGGATCTCCTTGCAGTCCAAGGGACTCTCAAGAGTCTTCTCCAACACCACAGTTCAAAAGCATCAATTCTTCAGTGCTCAGCCTTCTTCACAGTCCAACTCTCACATCCATACATGACCACAGGAAAAACCATAGCCTTGACTAGATGGATCTTAGTCAGCAGAGTAATGTCTCTGCTTTTGAATATGCTATCTAGGTTGGTCATAACTTTTCTTCCCAGGAGTAAGCATCTTCTAATTTCATGTACATTTAAATGCTGTACATTATATATTCAGAATTTGTCCACCTTATAGCTGGAAGTTTGTACCCTTTGACCAACATCTCCCCATTTCTCCACCCCCCAGCCCCTGGTAACTCTCATTCTGTTCTCTCTTTCTGTGGGCTCTGCTTTTATATGTATGTATACATCTATGTATGTTTGTGTGAGTGGTATCATATCACATTAGTCTCTCTCATTCTGATTTGTTTCAGTTAGCATAATTGCACTCAGAGTCCATCCATGTTATCACAAATGGGAAGATATCCTTCATTATCATGCCTGAATAACTATTCATTGTGTATAATACATCACATCTTTATTCATCCATTGACAGATACTTAGTTTGTTTTCATATCTTGACTATTGTGAATAATGCTGTAATGAACATGGAATCACATATGTCTCTTTGAAATTCTGTTTTCATTTGCTTTGTGTATATACCCACAAGTGAAATTGTTGGGTCATATGGTCAGTTCAGTTGCTCAGTCGTGTCCAACTCTTTGTGACCCCATAGACTGTAGCATGTCAGGCCTCTCTGTCCATCACCAACTCCGAGAGCCTACTTAAACTCATGTCCATTGAGTCGGTGATGCCAGCCAACTCATCTCATCCTCGCATCCTCTGTTGTCCCCCTCTCCTTCTGCTTTCAGTCTTGCCCAGTATCAGGGTCTTTTCCAATGAGTTAGTTCTTCACGGGTGGCAAAGTATTGGAGCTTCAGCTTCAGCATCAGTCCTTCCAATGAATATTCAGGACTGATTTCCTATAGGATTGACTGGTTTGATCTCTTTGCAGTCCAAGGATCATATGGTACATCTGTTATTAATTTCTTGAGGACCTTCCATGCTGTTTTCCATAGTGGCTGTACCAGTTTACAGTGAACAAATTTCCTCCCCAGCATTTATCTCTAGTCTTTTGTTAGGATGATAATAGTCATTCTTACAGTTGTGAAGTGTTAGCTCATCATTACTTTTGTTACCTATAATTTCAAATTGTTTCAGCTTTAGACCTAAATCTTAATCTGACAGCCTTCATTCTTCACTTTTTGCTTTGTATTTTAAAATGAATTTTATTTCCAAGGAAGTTTTCTGCCAAATCTTAGTACAGAAAAGTACTTGGTAAATACCTGGCAAAATGCTGATCTACTGAAGGAAGCATAAATAAAGACTCAGTCCCAACAAACTTAACTCAGCTATCCCAACTCAATCCCAGCTCAACCAAAATTGCTCATTTTGGATTTGTATATCTCTAATAATCAGTGATGTTGAACTTCTTTTCATGTACATGATGGCCATTGTATGTCTTCTTTGACATACAAAGATGACTGTTCAGTTCCTCTGCCCATTTTTTAATTGAATCATTTTTATATTGAGTATACATTTTGAATATTATATATTTCATATTAATTCCTTATTAGATATGTTGTTTTCAAATATTTTCTGCCATTCCATAGCTTGCCTTTTTATTTTGCTTATTGTTTCTTTTGCTATGCAGAAGCCTTTTGGTTTTATATCATCTCACTGGTTTATTTTTTGTTGTGTTTCTTGTGCTTTTGGTGTCATATCCAAAAACTCATTGCCAAGATTTGCATCAAAGAGATTTTCCACTATTTTTTTTTCAGGAGTTTTACAGGTTCAGGTGTTACATTTAACTGTATAATCCATTTTGACCCTGTTTTTGTGAGTGGTGTAGAATAAGTAGTCCAGTTTCATTATTTTGCATGTGGTTATCCAGTTTTCTGAGCTCTGTTTATTAAAGAGACTGTCATTTTCATATTGAGTATTCTTGGATGCCTTGTTGGCAGTTAACTGTTTATCTCATACCTGTACTTATTCTATGCCTTTCAGTCTAGGACAGTCTTTTTATCTAGCATGACAAGGTCAAGTGGTTGGTCAGATAATCTAAAAAATCCAGCTAAAATAAAGAATTATAAAAATGATATTTACATACTTTAAATATTTTATTTGACTGAAAAAAATTGGGCCAATGTCATTTTTATTTAATGTAGTTATGCTTTGGCTGGATTTTCTTGAACAAACATACCCATTTATCATCTACTCTCCCATTTTTAGTTTCTCTTAAGTGGAGCAAAGTGATTTTTTTTAAGTTGAGCAGAAATCTTAGAGTCCATCTAGATTTTAATTCTTTCTTTAGTCTTTCTACGGTTACCTTATCCACACGAAATTCAACAGAACTATTTTTTAGTAAACTTGCCTTCACATAAACTTTCCAAATTATTCAAATTTGTTTTTATGATAACTCCTTTTTCTACTTATAGTTCATCAGTTTATATAATGATTAAGTTATTACCAATTTAATAAGTATAACTATTTATAAACAAGTCTAGAAATAAACTCAAAAACTCAACCCATAAGAACACAGATGCACTGGCTTACTAAAGCATAACCTACTAGATATGAAAATTATGGCATTCCATCAGTATCAGTCTAAATATTTTGCAGTAAGAATGAAGAGTGAAGTTCAGACTGTCAGACTGTTTAAATGCAGGTCAATTAAGAGATCTTCTCTTGTATCAATAAATCTCTATTGAGACATAGATTGTCCACTGGCAATCTCAAATCAACATATAAAACATAACTATTCTCCATATTAAATTCATTTCTAATTCTTGAGGGGGATGGGTTGTGTGTGTAGTCTGTGTTTTGTGTATGTATGTGTGTGTGTATTTTTGTCAAAGCTATGGTTTTTTCCAGCAGTCACGTACAGATGTGAGTTGGGCCATAAAGAAATCTGAGCATTGAAAAATCGATGCTGTGGTGTTGGAGGAGACTCTTGAGAGTCCCTTGGACAGGAAGGAGATCAAACCAGTCAATCCTAAAGGAAATCAGTCTTGAATATTCATTAGAAGGACTGATGCTGAAGCTGAAGTGCCAAACTTTGGCCACTTGATGTGAAGAACTGACTCATTGGAAAAGACCCTCCTGTTGGGAAAGATAGAAGATGGGAGGAGAATAGGACGACAGAGGAAGAGATGGTTGGATGGTATCACTGACTCAATAGACATGGGTTTGAGCAAGTTCCAGGGGATGCTGAAGGACAGAGAAGCCTGGCATGCTGCAGTTCATGGGGTCACAGAGAGTCAGACATGACTGAGTCAGCAACATTTCTGTATCCCTATAATCCACCACAATTACTCATGAAAGAATCCACAAATTATCTTTGACTTACACTCCCTCCTCCTGTTGTAGATAATGGAGCTATCCTTTAAAGTCCAGGAATCATGTATTTTAACAGGACAGAACATAGTCAATAGCCTTCATCCAAGCTTGACTTCTTAATTTAAGAACTTTGTAGTTTTTGCTTTTTTTCTGAGTTTGGATTTATCAATGTCTAAATTTTACCATGTCTTATAGATGAAGAGAAGATCAAAGTAGACACAATGATGAAAGAATTGAGTACTGTTTTAGGTAAGTAAAATATTTCTTAATTCTTAACTGTGTTTTAATGATATTTCTCCCATCCCTTCATTCCATTAATTTGCTATTCTAATTTTTCATTAACTAAACATTCTCATTTATCTGCTATGATTACCCATGCTTTTGCAACAGAGGTACTAGGAAGATAGGTACACAAGACAAGAATTTCAAATTTGGGGCAATAACTGAGATACTATATATATAGAGACATAATTATTTGAATCTGCCATCAACATCACAATTTTGTGGACAATTATATTAGTCTCATATCAATGGCACCCCACTCCAGTACTCTTGCCTGGAAAAATCCCATGAATGGAGGAGCCTGATAGGCTACAGTCCATGGGGTCGCTAAGAGTCAGACACGACTGAGCGACTTCACTTTCACTTTTCACTTTCATGCATTGGAGAAGGAAATGGTAACCCACTCCAGTGTTCTTGCCTGGAGAATCCCAGGGACGGTGGAGCTTGGTGGGCTGCTGTCTGTGGGGTCGCACAGAGTCAGACATAACTGAAGCGACTTAGCAGCAGCAGCAGCATATCATTATATATAGAATTTCCTCCAACATTATAAGAATTTATCTTTTATTATAAGAGACAATGTTATATTTCTAAATCTGGTATTTACTCTTCATAATTCAATAACTGTCCTTAGGGTCTTGATTTTCTAGCAATAAAGTATGCTGCTGTACAAACATGTGTTTTGTTTATTTTTTGTAATTTGGATTCATTTGATAATGTTCCATAGCTTGACAACAGCTTTTTCCTAATAGTGTGAAAATATTTGTAGTCCTACTTCCACAGTTTGATTCTCAATCAACCAAGGCCACAAGAAAGACAATTAGGAACTGTCCAGACTTTCTCCTATTCTCTGAATAGGACATGGACTGTATTTTATACTAGGTCAGCCAAGGTGAGACTCAATTTTTTTTTATTCCCATGAATGAAATGCATTATACTTGGGAATCTGTTCCACCAGGTATTAGCTATTTCCTCAGAAAAGTTTCTATCCCTTTGGACTCTTTATAAAGATACAAGATCTACTGAGACTGTTGAAAAGAAATGCACTTAGAATCGTCTCTATAAAAGCTGCCTTAAAACTCAGCATTTGAAACACTAATATCACAGCATCAAGTACCATCACTTCATAGCAATTGGGCAGAGAAAAAGTGGAAGCAGTGGCAGATTTTATTTTCTTGGGCTCCAAAATCACTACAGATGGTGACTGCAGCCACAAAATTAGAAACGCATGCTCACTGGAAGAAAAACTATGACTAACCTAGACAGTATATTAAAAAGCAGAGACTTCACTTTGTCAACAAAGATCTGTATAGTCAAAGCTATAGTTTTTCCAGTAGTCATGTACGGATGTGAGAGTTGGGCCATAAAGAAGGCTGAGCACCAAAAAACTGATGCTTTCAAACTGTGGTGCTGGAGAGGACTCTTGCGAGTTCCTTGATCGGCAAAGAGATCAAACCAGTCAATCCTAAAGGAAGTCAACCCTGAATATTCATTGGAAGAACTGATGCTGAAGCTGAAGCTCCAGTACTTTGGAAACCTGATGCAAAGAGCCAACTCATTGGAAAAGGCCCTGATACTGAGAAAGACTGAGGGAGGAGAAGGGGGTGACAGAGGATGAGATGGCTGATGGCATCACTGACTCAATGGACATGAGTTTGAGCAAACTCCAGGGAACAGTGAAGGACAGGGAAGGCTGACGTGCTGTAGTCCACTGTGGTCACAAGGAGTAGGACGTGACTTAGCAACTGAACAAGAACATAACCAGAATTCGTTAAGTTGGCTTGCCAGTAAAAAGCTGAATTATAAAGTTAGGACTGTTCAAACTCTAGTAAAGTGATTTTCTCTAATAAAATTAACCTTCAATAAGTTTTAGTAATAAGGGAGATTATGATTGGCTAAGTCAGAAGTGTATGAAATTAAACAAGTAAAAAGAAAAACATGACAATATAAGAATAAAAATGTGTGAAAAGTATACAGTGCACTGACAGTCAGTGTTTTCTTATTCTAATGGTTTTGGGTGGAAGCTTTCGACTTTATGTAATTTTTGTTTCTGTGGAGCTTGGATCTTGGGTCAGCAAGTGACTTACATGAGAAAGTGAAAATGCAAGTGTTAGTCACTCAGACATTTCCGACTCCATTGACTGTAGCCCTCCAGGCTCCTCTATCCATGGAATTCTCCAGGCAAGAATGTTCCCTTCTCCAGGGAATCTTCCCAACCCAGCAATTAAACCTGGGTCTCCGACATTTCAGACAGATTCTTTACTATCTGAACCACTAAGGAAGCAACAACCTGCTTATTGAAGCTCTCAGTGGTCTTTAATGATGTAACGTTCCAGTTCCGATGTCTCTTCTATTTTACCAGAGGTTTTGGTATTCAAAAGACAATGAAGTTTCTAAATATTATGCAGAAGATCTTATATAGTCATGAATGATTACCAAAATAAAGTGAATTCTCTAAAATTGAATAGATAAGTTGGAATGCCCTAAGTAGTTATAGTAGGGTAGTGTATCTACAAGTTTTTTAGCCAGTCTGAGTGTTATGAATTTTTGACATGCGAATGTTAAAAATCCATCCAGGAGGCTTCGTTGGTGGTCCAATGGTTAAGAAAAATCACTTTCTAATGCAAGGAACATGAACTCGATCCCTGGTCCCTGGTTGGGGAACCAAGATCCCCCATGCCATGGGGTGCCAAAGCCCATGTGTCGCAGTTACTGAGCTCATGAACTCTAGAGTCCACACACCCGCAATGAATGATCCCTCATGGTGCAACTAAGACCTGAGGCAGCCATAAATAAATAAATAGTTTTTAAAAATCCACCCAGAAAATAAACATACTATTAGTACATCTTCATAACTCAGAAGCAACTGTATAAAACCCTTTTGGATATGTTCAAAAGGTCCCTTAAGGTGTGGTTCTAATCAAAGTCTCACAGTTATAGGTTTTCTAGAATTATTCTAGTTTCAGAGGAGGTGTGAATTGGCCATGTACTCTGATATAATGCACAAATGGCCTAATCAGTGTTTAATAATGTGGCAAATTTATTTCTGTAGCAGTCCATTGTTTTATGTAGTGTTTTAGCAAGTATCCATTTGAAATTTTATCTGGTACCACTAAGGAGCAGTTCTGACTTTGCCAGATGTATCCTCATTGATATTGTAATCTGATCATTCCAATAGCTTCCTTACAAAATTAGGTAGAATTTTGTGCTTTTAAATGGAATCTTTGAACCTGATCCTACACTTGTTTTCCTGATCTATAAGAGGTCCTTCAAAAAGGACTTTGGGTGCATTTTTCTTCTCAATAGTTATGTGAATCCTTAAAGTGAACAATGAAGGAAAAATGAATCCACTTTTGTTCCTCATATATGCATAGTTGGACCCCTGGGCATGAGAGAGGGATCATCACTACGAAAGCTGCATCAAGTTGCCCTGCCCTACCTCCTCCATGGATTGGGCTCCATTGCTCCCTGGCCATACCCTATGTAGGCTTCTGTTTGACCCAGTTGTGTGGAAATGATGGTAGGAGTGCTCCAGCTTGTTTCATTAACAGCAGAGAAGAAGATCCAATAATAAATGAAATAGAAAAGACCATTTTTATCATAAAAATTCAGTAATATATCTTTCCCAAGCTCTGAAGCTGACATAATCAGAGGAAACTCATTTATCTCTGGAATTACAAAGGAATAGCCATATAAAATAACTACTGTTCATAACAGAGAAATGAGAAGGAGTAGAACAAAAGAAAAGGTGAGAGCTCAGTAGAACACAAACAAGTATGTAGCTACTGTATACACTTTTCACATGAATACTCCCATTTCTAGCAGCATGATGTGCTATGTGTCTGGATGTTGAAAACAACTAATAATGTGGATAGAATCTAATTTTAAAAGGATTCTTAAATGTTTCCATAAATGTGTATACTTAAGGAATATTCATACCAAAAGCCTGGAACCCAAAGAAGAAGAGCCCTGAAGCCACATTTCACTCTCTAAGCATTTGCTGAACTAAGTGAATCTAAGCAGTTTTGATGGTCTGCCAGAAACCCAGAGCTCACCTGAAGTAGGAAATATAGTGGGTTCGATCCATGGGTCGGAAAGATCCACTGGAGAAAGAAATGGCTGCCCACTCCAGTATTCTTGCCTGGAGAATTCCATGGACAGAGGAGACTGGTGGGCTACAGTCCATAGGGTTGCAAAATGTTGGTCACTACTGAACAACTAAGCATACCTGCCCTAAAGCTAAGACTTAAAAAGCTATGTATATAGCATAAGAGCAAATTAGAAATATGTCTCTGGACCACAAGGAAGACTGTCTAACTCAATTTATAAACACAAGATGACCTTTACACAGGCTTACTTATTAAATTTGCACTAACTTAGTCTGAGAATTTTAAGTAATCCTGAAAGAAATTTGGAACTGTGGTGTTGGAGAAGACTCTTGAGAGTCCTTTGGAATGCAAGGAGATCAAACCAGTCAACCTAAAGGAAATCAGTCCTGAATTCATTGGAAGGACTGATGCTGCAGCTGAAACTCCAATACTTTGGCCACCTGTTATGAAGAACTGACTCATTGGGAAAGACCCTAATGCTGGGAAAGATTGAAAGAGGGAGGAGAGGGGGACGACAGAGGATGAAATCACCAGAGGATGGATCACCAACTCAATAGACATGAGTTTGAGAAAGCTCCAGAATTTGGTGAAGGACAGGGAAGCCTGGCATGCTGCAGTCCATGGGGTCACAAAGAGTCAGACATGACTGATCAACTGAACTGAACTGAATTCTAAAAGACTAATGCCTCAGGCAACTGACATAAGCAATTCTGATCCTCCTCTAAAGTATTCCTATTCTGAAGGATATTCATCTTCTCATAGAATTTCACATACACAGAAGTTCCTGGTCTAAAATTACTAAACACATTGGCACGATGAGTAACTAAGC
The DNA here is from genome assembly GCA_006410875.1 of Neotragus pygmaeus. Classification (NCBI taxonomy): domain Eukaryota; kingdom Metazoa; phylum Chordata; class Mammalia; order Artiodactyla; family Bovidae; genus Neotragus; species Neotragus pygmaeus. The sequence goes on from SJYV01011720.1 coordinate 84,519, forward strand.
ATGGCATGATGAGTAACAGCCATCATAAATAACATATGGCAGAATCAAATTTCGATTCTGGAATTATCAGACAAAAAATGTTAAATAAACATTCTTAATATAATCTAAGAATTATAAAAGAGGCCTTGAATATGTGAATGAAGAGCAAACAGATTTGATAAAGAACCAAAGACATCTTCAAGAAATAAAAACAATAGAAATTTAAAACATTAGATGGATTGAATGGTAACTTCAAAAAAGCTGAAGAAAGAACTAAGGAACTTAAGAAGTTATAAAGTATGTAGCACAGAAAGACCAAAAAATGAAAAATGTGAAAGAATGATTAAGAGACATACAGAATAATAAGAATATATAACATATTTTTAATTGGAATGCCAGGAAGAAGAGGGAGAATGAGACAGGATCAATATTTGAAGAGAACTTTCTAGAAGAGAGAAAGGGTGTCAATTTAAAAAAGCCAAGTGAATCCCAAGCAGAATAAATAAAAGGAAATCTGTACTGGACATACATACTTAAATATGCAACATATCTAATTTATTGACTAAAAGTTTTGGATTCTAGACTTTATAGACAGTAAGCTTTCAGAGATTCATTTTCTGCTGATTTAAACCAAAAGACTTAACTAAACCCAAATTTGTTTTTGCTTGCAAAGTATAAAAGTAATAATCAAAACATTACTTACTGTATTGGTGTTTTGTAGTAGAGCCTGAAGTCAGGCAGGTTGATTCCTCCAGTTCCATTCTTCTTTCTCAAGATTGCATTGGCTATTTGAGGTTTTTTGTATTTCCATACAAATTGTGAAATTATTTGTTCTAGCTCTGTGAAAAATACCGCTGGTAGCTTGATAGGGATTGCATTGGTTGTACAGATTGCTTTGGGTAGTATACTCATTTTCACTATATTGATTCTTCTGATCCATGAAAATGGTATATTTCTCCATCTATTAGTGTCCTCTTTGATTTCTTTCACCAGTATTTTATAGTTTTCTATATATAGGTCTTTAGTTTCTTTAGGTAGATATATTCCTAAGTATTTTATTCTTTTTGTTGCAATGGTGAATGGAATTGTTNAACACGGTATATTTCTCCATCTATTAGTGTCCTCTTTGATTTCTTTCATCAGTGTTTTATAGTTTTCCATATATAGGTCTTTAGTTTCTTTAGGTAGATATATTCCTAAGTATTTTATTCTTTTTGTTGCAATGGTGAATGGAATTGTTTCCTTAATTTCTTTTTCTACTTTCTCATTATTAGTGTATAGGAATGCAAGGGATTTCTGTGTGTTGATTTTATATCCTGCAACTTTATTATATTCATTGATTAGCTCAGCAATGATCCCAAAGAGCTTTTCTTTATGTGCCTTGCTGTGCTAAGTTGCTTCAGTCGTGTCCAGCTCTGCAATCCTATGGACTGTGGCCCACTCTGGGATTCTCCAGGCAAGAATGCTAGAGTGGGTTACCATGTCACCCTCTTGGGATCTTCCCCACCCAGAGAATGAACCTGCATCTCTTATGTCTCCTGTATTGGCAGACTGGTTCTTACTACTAGTGCCACCTGAGAAACTGCTTCTTTGTGTGATTTATGTCTACTGGTATTCATTTTATTGAAATTAGATGAAAGTTTTTAAAATAGTTTTTTATCAAATCACTTTTAAGACTTGTATAAAGTCAATTCATGTTAACACATATACCATATTTTTATGAAAAAAAAAAATCCAAAACAGTGAGAATAGTGGCATTGTTTTACATTTTTGCAAATATCTGGCTTAAAGGAAGACGTGGATTCAGCCTGTTTCAAATTCACACAATTTGTAGATTCTGGGAAGTTTCACTATACAGTTACAAGGATGACAGTGAAATAAGACAGTGTTTTGGTATTATTGTGAATCTCTGATGTAGTAAATAGATATGTTTATAAATTATAAAGAATTTCTTAGTGGTGGATTTTATTATTTTTTATTAATTAATTTGTTAATGGAAGGATAATTGCTTTACAGAATTCTGTTGTTTTTTCTCAAACCTCACCATGAATCAGCCATAGGTATACATACCTCCCCTCCCTTTTGACCCTCCCTCCNGTGCACTGGGATGACCCAGAGGGATGGTATGGGGAGGGAAGTGCGGGGGGGGGAGTTCAGGATTGGGAACATGTGTACACCCATGGCGGATTCATGTTGATGTATGGCAAAACCAATACAATATTGTAAAGTAATTAGCCTCCAATTAAAATAAATAAATTTTAAAAAAGATTAATTACCATACAAATAGTGCAAAACAAAAATTATTATGGAAGTCTGAGGCCCTATTTTTTTAAAGATACTTTCTAACAAGTATCAACTATACATGTTTTTATATACATTGTATTAATTAGTTAATATAAGGCATATAATTTATATGCCTTTCTAGATGAAATTTATGTACCTAAGATTGCATTTCGCTTAACATAATGCTAATTTCAAAACTATCTGGAGAAATACTTAAATTTCTGTTTAGTGAAGAAAAGAACCAATATTTGGCTTTTTTTGTTTTTACCACTTACATAATCAGGGTGGTCATAAATGTTAGTTTTTTGTTTGTTTACAACACATTATTTTTAAGTACCCACAAAATTATAGTACATAGTGAAAATGTTACTAGTTAGCAGCTTTTGTTGTAATAACTCACTGATTTTTCTCCTTCTAAAATTCTTTTTATCACCATTTCTGTCTTTTCTAGGAAAGCAGATAAATGTCAGTGACCTAAATAAAGCTCTGAAAGACATGAAAGTAGAAGTCACAGATAAGGAATACTTGAATTTAGTAAAAACTCTACCAGTTGATGGTAAGGATTTTAAAATTATATATGTATTCTTCAAATGGCTTTAGAGTGCTTGACTGTATTGTTTTCTTCTAAAATAACTCCATATTGCTAGCAAGTTGTTATTTTTTCTTTGTGTAATCATTTTGGAAAACTTTCAGTACTTGATTTTTGCCAAAGAAAATCTGGGTCATTTAATTTATATTATGGTAGGTAAGAGCTATTTCACTCATTCCTACCAAAAAATTATATGTATTACTGTCATTGATTCCACTAATATGCCTGATAGTAAGTGAAAGGGTGTGAAAATGGAAGAGTAAAGGGTGCAAAGGAAGAAGTCAGAGATAAAAGAAAATCAAACGGGATATACAGGGTTTAGAATGTCCCTGGTAGCTCAACTGGTACGGAATCTGCCTGCAATGAGGGAGACCTGGGTTCCATCCCTGAGTTGGGAAGATCCCCTGGAGAAGGGAATAGCTACCCACTCCAGTATTCTGGCCTGGAGAATTCCATGGACTATATTCCATGGGGTCCCAGAGAGTTGGACAAGACAGAGAGAGCAACTTTCACTTTTATTAAGGTTTAGACCAATAATCATTGTTTTTATCCAAGAGCTAATAGATTTGCCTCATTAAAGTCTTTCTCCAAACAAATTTTGTTACTATTTGAGAGCAAATAAATACATTTCAGGAGAAAAGGATTATTAAAATTCTCTTTTTGAAATTATGGGATTAGGGGAAGAATTGAAGAATTATTTTTTAGGTGAATCCGCTTTTTTTTTCTCTGACATGAATTATGTCTTTTCTTACAGTTGAAGGAAAGGTGTTTCAAAAAAGGTTGCTAGACAGTGTGAAGAATCTTAAAAGTGAGTGAAAAGTATGATGAGAAATCAAATAAATCTGTGATATTATTGTATATTTTCATATATGCTAACTTATTTTTTCATTACATTAAAAATCCCATATGTGTATTTTCTCAGTATTATGCATGTGTTATATGTTATGCCATAAATCCCTGGAAAATTACCCAGTCCTTTTAAAATTTGCACTTTGTTGATTGAATGAAAGATGAAGTCGAATTATCAGTTGATCCTCCTTGTACCCTTGACTGGGTGTTACTACACCTTAAGGTCTTCTTGATTAAAGTGTTGACTGTAATACACATGAATTAATGCAGATTTTTCTTACATCTTGGTATCTTTCTTGCCTCTTCTAAGGAGGGAAGATTGATATGATTAACCTGGACACATTTTTGGAAAATATGGGGATTGAGCTTTCACATAAAGAGCTTGAAGATTTTTCACAAAACCTGCCAGTTGATGGTGAGCATTGTAGATAAAAATTTATTCCCTTTAGGACATCTTGGGTTTGAGAACATCTGTAAATTAATGATAGTACTTATTTGGTTTTAACAGGGCATTTTGAACAGCTTGTAGCCAAACTCAGGTCTCAAATGAAAACACATCCTTTTCTCTTCATTAATCCAAGACCAACAAGTGTTTTCCACTGTGAATATTAAAAATTGGTGAGAATGCTAACAGATCAAAAAATGAAGGAGAGGAAGGAAAATAGAACGATAACTATTTTAAAGAAACATTAAACAATAAGTCAGAAGAAAAAAACAACCTATAATGAGGAGTAATTAAATGTATGCGTCAGTTGTTCTGATATAAACAGAAGATTAAAAGGAGACAGAAAAACACTAAGAATTTTAAAAGAGCATAATGATACTCACTGTTGGGTATAATGTGGGATCAGGGTATTATATATATTAATACAATGAACATTTTTCTAGGGTAAAATAAATTAGTTACCAAAGTATTAATCAAAGATGAAGTGAAAATATAAATAGGCCAATAATGATAGTTGGAAAAAACTATCAAATAAGTATACCTATCAACCACCACCCATCACTCCAACAAAAGGTGACAGGCCTACAGAGAATAAATTCCTTCAAATTTTCAAGGATTTATTTATTTTAATGCTAGCTAAACTGGTCCAGAGGACTCCAGTTTAAGATGATGAGAAAAACAAAATCATTTAGTTTTTATTTCCTCCAATACATGACAAAGGAGCAACAAAAATGAAAAAGTAAAAAATCCACAAAGGAAATTTAACATCAATCAAATAATAAAAAAAGACCAATCTAATACCATAAATATTTAAAGGAGACAACCAGAGAACCTATGAGAAGAGGGAAGGAATGGAGACACATATGTATAGAGAATGGACTTCTGGACACAGAGGGGGAAGGAGAGGATAGGACGATTTGAGGAAGTAGCATTGACATACATACACTATCATGTGTAAAATAGAGAGAGAGTGGGAAGCTGCTGTATAACACAGGAAGCCCAGGCAGGTGCTCTGTGAGAACCTATATGAGTGGGAAAGCAGAAGGAGAGGAAGGAGGCTTAAGAGGGAGAGAGTACATACGTAATTATGACTGATTCGCATGACTGATTCGCATCATTGTATGGCAGAAACAAAGGCAACATTGTAAAGCAATTTTCTTCCAATTAAAAAAGATTCTAAAGTAGAAACTACTGCAACAGAGCTAGGCTCCTCTGAGCCTCTCTCCTCCCACAGAAATTAAATTGGTGAAATCCAGAGAGTTATCACTAAAATGCCCAGATCTGGGATGAAGAAAACTGGGTACATAACTTTTTTCTCTCTCCATTTATGAGGAAGAAGAAGAAACAGTTATTGGGGAGAAATGGCTACAACAGAGAAAATGAATGATTGGAATCACTCATTGATAGAAGTAAAAGCTTCAGAGCTATAGGCTGAATCAGGGGGGTCTAATCTGAAGCCCAAGAATACCATCCCATAGGCAGATCTGGAGTTTGGTGAAATGTCTTTACCAGGGTCTCAGAGCAATGACCCCTGTTGGGCATTTAACCAAAGTTCAGATACGAGAGCAGGGCTCAAGTATAAGCCCACATGACATACCTCACTCACCCTTAGATTACAATAAAAGTGGGTAGAACAATTTTCCTCAAATGCCATCTCACTGAAGAAAGCAAACTGGTCTCAGATGTACTGTAGAATGGGCTATTAAAAGATACGTTAAATCCTGAGAGTAAAATGAAGATCTGGGCAGAGTTGCTGAAGCATATTCAAGATGAAAAAATAAAAAGAGTATGGTGACAATTCTAACACTAACACAGTGAAGAAAAACAGAAAAGTGAAAAGGGAAGGTAAGAAGATAGGATAAAGGAAGATAGCATGCAAAAGACAAATAATCCATCAAGTAGGAAATATAACCTAAGGAACAATGAAAAAGAGGTTGTTGACAATTAATTCATATTACAGGACAACTTTAATGGATTCAATAAAACTAAAGTTCAAAAGTGAGATGGTACCGTAACATATAAATATTAAAAAGGTAAATTGCAGAACTAAAAAAAGAATAAGTACAAAAAGTCATTATAGAATTATTAAGTAAATTATAAACATCAAAATTTTTAAATATATAGTGCTGAAAATCATATTACAGTATGAGCAGACTTGGTACAGTAAATACAGAGAAAAAAGATTAAATTATCAAAAATCTAGTAGATATGGATGATTCACAAAGACATCCACCATAAGAATGTCAAATATCTTTAGAAGAGAGTAAAACAATTAAAACTTTTTAATCAATGATAGTTTTTAAAAAAGAAAATTTCTATAAAATGAAGGAATGGATGCAGATCAAAAATGTCACACCAGGCTCCAGAAAATGGTGATCCAGAGTGCCCTACAGTGAAATATTTTCTAGTTTGCTTACTGAACTTTAAGGAAACATGAGAATTTTTCAGACACACAGACGATCGAAAGCAGGTAACAGATGAGGAGAGGAAGTGATGGGTTTCCAAAGCAACATTCAACTCCAGAAAAGAATGTCAGAGTATCTACAAAGGTGAAAAAGAAAGTGTGACAAAGAGTATTATGTACAACTATGATGTCATTCAAATATACATAAAAATTTTATATATAAATATAAAGTTCCAACATTTAATAACATGGGAAAAACTAAATGAATTCAGCACCTCTTGAAAAAAAGATGATGAAATATAGTTAAGAAATAACTGAAAATTGAGCAAAAGGAAACAATAGTGAAAAGACTGGTGGTGACCTGTAAATCTGTTTGAATACAGAGCAAGTACTAGACAATTGTGGGGATGATAGATGTAAAATAACATGATTATATGTGTCAGTGTAACAATGATAGCATAACTAATAAAAACATGAAAATGAGGGGGGAAATGGGAGGAAGTGAGAAAATGCTTTTCATAGCAGGAAATCAGGTGATAGTTTTTAAAATTGAAAGATTAAGTTTGAAAATATGGCTTCACATCTGTTTTTCATATTCTTTTAAAATTAACTGGTCATCTTCATAAATATCTCTTGCACTGAGATATATTTATTAGAAATTAAAGATTCTTATTTTTAAAACCATATATATAGTACTTTTTGAAAATAATTCTCTATATCTATCTTCCCTATGCAACTTCATAGATGAGAGTATGTGGAATGACCAGTGATTATTTCTATGGGAGATAGGATTTGGAGTAATGTCTTTCCTTTTCCTAGTACATAAAGAAATATATAATACATAGAGAAAAGAGTGTAAAACATGAATTTCCGTTGTAATTAATGGTTATAACACAAACAGCTGTGTACTCTCCACCAACATCTGAAATCCAACGTGTGTCTCTTTCCCAATACTGCCCACTCAATTTAATCACCACCATGATCCTTATGGTAATCACTACTTCAGTTTTATTCATATTTTACCACATAAATATACATCTCAATTTTATAGTTCACCCATATTTTGAACTTCATATGAATGGAATCACACAGCAAGGAACATTTTGTCACTGGCTTCTTTTTAGTGAGTATAGGGGTAACTTACTGAAGGTTAAGTTTATATTTTTCTGATCACTAATGAGGTTGAGACCTTTTTATATATCTATTAATTATTTGTGTCTCTTTTGTGGACTACCTTTTCAATTATATTGCCTGTCTTTCTACATGATTTTTTTCATATTGAACTGTGGAAGTTCTTTATATATTCTCTATATAGGCACTTTGAGGCTAATTTGCAATGCAAAAACTGTCTCTTTGGCTTGCTTTTTCATTCTTTTAATGGTGTCTTCCAGTGAACAAAAGTTCTTAATTTAAATGTAGTCAAATATATCAATCTTTTCCCTGATGGTTAGTATCTTTTATACCATATAAAGGAAATCTTTTCCTATCCTAAGGTCATTAAGTATTTTTTTTTAATTTATTTATTTTTAAATTTAACTTTACAATACTCTATTGGGTTTGCCATACATTGACACGAATCCACCACAGGTGCACACAAGCTCNGGCTCTGTATCTTTAAGATGCTTTTAAGCTTTGTGCCTCTCGCAGTTGGGGGCTGTAAGCAATTCACAAGCTGTAAGAGGTCCAGGGGGAACCTGTTAGGCAAGCTAGAGAGCTATCAGAGGGGGTTTAACGGAAACATCCCTTTCAAATGCAGAAGACTAAAGCCCTGGGTTGACTTTTTCCAGAAAATATCAGAAGAGTGGAAAAGCAGAGCACAAAGGCCAGCAGATTTTTGGTTTTGGGGATACATGCTCAGGAAATTCCAGGGGGAACCCCTAAAGCCTGATCACATGCTTGCGTTTTGTCAGACTTCCTTCCTCATGACCTTGTCATGGGCGGGATTCCTCACACTGGCTTCCGGCAAGTTGCCATTTCCTCCTCCAGGGGATTTTCCCAAACCAGGGATGAATTTTGAGACATGATATATTNGAACCCCTAAAGCCTGATCACATGCTTGCGTTTTGTCAGACTTCCTTCCTCATGACCTTGTCATGGGCGGGATTCCTCACACTGGCTTCCGGCAAGTTGCCATTTCCTCCTCCAGGGGATTTTCCCAAACCAGGGATGAATTTTGAGACATGATATATTTTTTAGTTATTCAGTTTAAGATATTTCTTAGTTTTGTTGTGATTTCTTTTCAACCCTCAGATACTCCCATGTGCTTTATTTCTAGGTTAATTGCATGGTAGTCAAAGAAACTACTCTGTGACTTTAATCCCTTTACATTTTATTGTATTTTATTTTTCAACAACTTTATTGATATATACTTTACATACTATACAATTTGCCCATCTGAAGTATTCAATTCAACAGGTTTTAGCATATTCATAGACTTACGTGACCATCACCATAATAGATTTTAGAACTTTGTTGTTGTTTTTGTTCAGTCATCCAGTCATGTTCGCCTCTTTGTGACCCCAGCCAAGCCTCCCTGTCCCTCACCATCTCCCAAAGTTTGCCCAAGTTCATGTCTATTGCATCGGTGATGCCATCCAGCCATCTCTCCTTCTGCCGTCAGTCTTTCCCAGCATCAGGGACTTTTCCAATGAGTCAGCTGTTCACATCAGGTGACCAAAATACTGGAGCTTCAGCTTCAGTTTCAGTCCTTCCAATGAGTATTTAGGGTTGATTTCCCTTAAGATTGACTAGTTGGTCTCCTTGCTGTCTAAGGGACTCTCAGGAGACTTCTCCAGCACTACAGTTCGAAGGTATCAATTCTTTGGTGCTCTTCCTTCTTTACAGTCCAGCTCTCACAACTGTACATGACCACTGGGAAGACCATAGCCTTGACCATACAGACCTTTGTTGGCAGAGTAATGTCTCTGCTTTTCAGCACACTGTCTAGGTTTGTCATAGTGTTCCTGCCAAGAAGCAATCATTTTGTGATTTCATGACTGCAGTCACTATCTGCAGTGATTTTAGCGCCCAAGAAGAGGAAATCAGTCACTACTTACACCTTTTCTCCTTCTATTTGCCATGAAGTAATGGGGCTGGATGCCATGATCTTAGTTTTTTTTAATGTTTAGTTTTAAGCCAGCTCTTTCACGCTCCTCCTTCACCTGACATCAATATACTCTTCAGTTCCTCTTCGCTTTCTGCCATTAGAGTGGTATCATCCACATATCTGAGGTTGTTAATGCTTCTCCTGCCTATCTTAATTCCAGCTTGTAACTCATTCAGCCCAGCATTTCTCATGATGTGCTCAGCATACAGGTTAAATAAACAGGGTGACAGCAGACAGCCCTGGCGTACTCCTTTCTCAATCCTGAATGAGTCAATTGTTCCATACAGACTCTAACTGTTGCTTCTTGACCCACATACAAGCTTCTTAGGAGACAGGTAAAATGGTTTGGTATCCCTATCTCTTTAAAAGCTTTTCACAGACTGTTATAATCCACACAGTCAAAGGCTTTAGTATAGTCAATGAAACAAAAGTAGACAGTTTTCTGGAATTCCTTTGCTTTCTCTATGATCCAGCAAATGCTAACAATTTGATCTCTGGATCCTCTGCCTTTTCTAAACCCAATTTGGACTCTGGAACATTCAGTCAATCAGTTCAATCGCTCAGTCATGTCTGACTTTTTGTGACCCTATGAACCACAGCACACCAGGCCTCTCTGTCCGTCACCAGCTCCCGGAGTTCACCGAAACCCATGTCCATTGAGTCAGTTATGCCATCCAGCCATCTCATCCTCTGTCATCCCCTTCTCCTCCTGCCCTCAATCTTTCCCATCATCAGGGTCTTTTCAAATGAGTCAGCTCTTCACTTCAGGTGGCCAAAGTATTGGAGTTTCAGCTTCAGCATCAGTCCTTCCAATGAATATTCAGGACTAATTTCTTTTAGGATGGACTGGTTGGATCTCCTTGCATTCCAAGGGATTCTCAGGAGTCTTCTCCAATACCACAGTTCAAAACCATCAGTTGTTCAGCGCTCAGCTTTCTTTATGATCCAACTCTGACATCCATACATGACCACTAGAAAAACCATAGCCTTGACTAGACAGACCGTTGTTGGCAAAGTAATGTCTCTGCTTTTCAATATGGTGTCTAGGTTGGTCACAACTTCCCTTTCAAGGAGTAAGTGTCTTAATTTCATGGCTGCAGTCACCATCTGCAGTGATTTTGGAGCCCAGAAAAATAAAGTCAGCTACTATTTCTACTGTTTCCCCACCTATTTGCCTAGAACATTACCAAACCCCAAAAGGAAACCTCTTACCCACTAACAGTCACTCCCTACTCTCCTCTTCTTTTCAGACTCTAGCAACCATTAATCTGCTTTTCATCTCTACTGGTTTGCCTGTTCTGGAGATTTCATGTGAATGGAATCATAAGTGACTGATTTCTTTCATATAGCATAATTTTTTCAAGGCTCATCCATTTTATATCGTGTATCACCACTTCATTCATTTTTGTTGCTAAGCAATCTTCCGTTATATGGATATACCACATTTTGTTTTTTCATTCATAAGTTGATGAACATTTGGGGTTTGTTTCCACATTTTGGCTATTATGAATAATGCTGCTATGAATAGTCTCATGTAAATTTTTATGGATGCATGTTTTCATTATTCTTGGGCATAATCTTAGGAGTGGAAATGCTGGAACATATGATAACTCTATGTTTAACATTTTGGGGAATTGAAATTATTTTACAAAGCACTTGTATCATTTTACATTTCCATCAGCAACATGTGAGGGTTCCAATTTCTTCACATCCTTGTCACTACTTGTAATTATCTCTCTTTTTTATTATAGTCATCCTAGTGGTGTGAAATGGTACTTTTAATTTTTATTTATTTTATGTCTAATGATGTTGCACATCTCTTCATGTACTTCTTGGCTATTCATATATTTCCATTAAAGAAACACCTATCAGCTTCTTTACCTATTTTTCAATTGGGATGTCTTTTTATTATTGAGTTATAAGAATTCTTCATATATTTTATATAAAACTCCCTTATCATACACATGATTTTCAAATACTTTCTCCTGGTCTGTGAGTTCCTCACTTCCTTGATGGTGTCCTTTGAAGCACAAATGCTTTTAATTTTGATAAAGTCCAATTTATCTATTTTTTTTGTCACCTATGCTTTTGGTGTCATATCTAAGAATGTTTTGCCTAATCCACAATAAAAATGATTTATTTTTATATTTCTTTCTAAAGGTTTTATAGTTTTAATTTTGAGTCTATGATATATTGGAAATTATTTCTGTATATGGTATGAAGAAGGGCTCTAACTTCAGTCTTTTGCATGTGGATGTATAGTTGTCTCAGCACCATTTGTTGAAAAGTCTCCTCTTATTCATTGAACTGTCATGATACCCTTGTCAAAAATCAATGAATAGTAAATACAGTGATTTATTTCTGGACTCTCAGTTCCTCTCCATTGGTCCATATATATAGCCTTTTGCTGGTACTTCACTACATTGATTACTCTCACTTTTTAATAAGTTTTGAAATTGGAAAGTGTACATCTTCCAACTTGTTCTTTTCTCTGAGATTGTTTTGGCTATTCAAGATACCTTGCATTTACATATGAATTTTAAGATTGGTGCTTAAAATTTGGCAAAAATGCCAGCCAAGACTTAATAAAAATTTTCTTATGTTTCTAGATCAATTCAGCATGTGAGAGAGGGTAGGGGATAGTCACAGAGATTATTACCATCATTTCAATATTAAGTATTCTGATCCATGATCATGGGATGCCTTTCCATTTATTTAAGTCAATCAATTTCTTCCAATAATGTTTTATAGTGTTTGAAGTATGAGTTTTGTCACTTTTTAAAAAATTTATTCCTCAGTGATAGGTGATTTGTTCTTTTGAACAAATACTATAGATGTTACTATAGATGGAACTGTTTTCTTAATATTATTTTGGACTGTTTATTGTTGTTACTTTTATTTTTAAAGATTTATTTATTTGGCTGTGCCAATTCTTACTTGAGGCATGCAGAATCTTCAATTTTCGTTGAGGCATGCAGGATCTTTAGTTGAGGTATGGGAACTCTTAGTTGCGTCATGTGGGGTCTAGTCTCCTGACCAAGAGTCAAACCCAGGCCTCCTGCATTGGGACCATAGAATCTTAGCCACTAAATCACTAGGAAAGCCCCTTATTACTTTAAAAATTATTGATATTTGGCTTTACAATGCAATATATGATCATTTTTGTAAATGCTACCTATGTGAAAGGAAATATGCATTCTGAAATTATTGGGTACAGTGTTGTCTATATGTCCATTAAATCAAGTTTGTTAAATTTGTAGTTCAAATTTCCTGTAGTCTTAATGCTTTTTCTCTGCTTGTTTTATTAACTACTCAATGAAATATATTAAAATATCCAACCATAATTTAGAATTTTTCTTTTTTCTCCTTCTAACTTTGCAGTTTTTATGTATTTGTGACCATGTTGTTTGGTGTCAATATAACTACACTACTTTGTTTTTGCTTAGTATTTGTGTGGTCTGTATCTACCTTATATTTCGGATATTTTAAATTCTTAAATTTTAGATGGTTAGATCACTTCCTTGCTGAATTTTACCTAACATGTAAATAAGACATAGTAACCTTCTTTAAACAACTGTTCAAAGAACACAGAAAGCAGAAACACTTCTGGTTTGATTTATGAAACTATCTTAATAATCTTGATACCCAAACTTGATGAAGAAAACACAAAAAAAGGAAGATCACTAGCCAGTCTCTCTCATAAACAAATGTGCAAAAATCCTAAACAAAATATTAGCAATATGAATCTATCTTTTTATTTTTGTATTACTAATAGCAGTTATGATATTACTAATATATTTGTGTTTAAATCTACTTTTACTCAATGCCTTTATTTGTACCTGTTCAACATTCTGTTTTCTTCCATCCTTGCTTTGCTTTTGGGTTTCTATTATTTTTCTTATTAGTTTGGACTTTTTAAAGATTATTTCAGAGATTACAATATACCTCCTTAATTTATCTTACTCCAATTTTGTATTGGGCTTTTATCCTCATCCAATTTTGTATTGGGCTTTTATCCTCATTCAAGACAGTGCAAAATTCTTGGACTATTTTAATTTTGTTAATCCCCCTTCCCAACTTATTATTTTGTTTTACACACTATGTTCCTCTAGAATTACTCATACATTATCATTTCATTTCTTCATATTCTTTCCTGCAGTCCTAAATTGAAAGGGGCCATTGAATGCTAAGCAGGATTAAATTTTTTTTCAATTTATTCCTAAAAAATACTTGTAAAATTTTTAATATAAATTTATTTATTTTAACTGAAGGTTAATTACTTTACAATATTGTATTGGTTTTGCCATACATCAACATGAATCAGCCACAGGTATACACGTGTTCCCCATCCTGAACTCCCCTCTCTCTTCCCTCCCCGTACCATCCCTCTGGGTCGTCCCAGTGCACCAGCCCCAAGCATCCACTATCATGCATCGAACCTGGACTGGCAATTCGTTTCATATATGATATTATACATTCAATGCCATTCTCCCAAATCATCCCACCCAAAATTTTATAACATTGGGAACAAAGAGGAATTTATAAGTAGGATTTAAAATAAGACTTATACATAAAGAATAAAAGTGTAATACAGGAGAAAATAGTGGGATGCATGAAACAAAGGAAAAGACTAAAACAATTTTTTCTTATGTCTAAGTATTTATTATATAAAATGTAATAGAACTAAAATGTAAGATGACATCAACATTCTAGTTGAGGGCAGGAATCATAGGTTGAGAAAACATAAGGAACAGTCTCATTGTTATATATGACTGCTTTGTGTCTTGCAGTGGATGGGAAAGTTGATCTAAAACATGTGACACTGAGTATGAAAGACTTTACTGGTGAGTTTCTATGACACTGAAATCATAATGCTTTATAATAAATCATATTTTAGAGGCTCTTGTCTAGTAGTCCATTGTTCATATTAATTTTGACATTTACCTAATTATCATTAAAGATTTCTACCTGAAAAAAATCCACTAAATCTCTGGTTATCTATGTATTAAAATGAAACCACAGACTTTGTTCTCATAACAAGTTCTATCTATGGTAGAGATACTATATAGGTCTGTCTTTGCCTGCATGTGAATAGTTAAATTTTAGGTAAGCATGTGAAAAAATAAGGCAAAGCCTTGGAAAGTGCAAGATAATATATTTTTGTGTGTGTATGTGTGAACAGTTACATGAGTCCGTGTAATATCTCCTCTCATAATTATTTCTTTTGGCAATTCGTTATCCAATCTGATAACTAGATTTCATTCTGCATATTATTCCCAACTTGGCAAAGCCAATAGAGTATTATAAAGTAAAATAAAGCTAAGACAAATAAAAAATTAAAAAAAAGAGCCCTCACTATCTCAATATTATAAGAGCAAATTTACTTTGACATCTATTGACACACTGAATTTCCATATCCCATTTTGCCTCTGCTTTTTAACCACAGATTGGAAATGATGCCATATAAATTATTATAAATGTATCTTTAAAAATACGTGCAACATAGGCTAATATCATGTTTTAGTGAACCTCTTTAAAACATTGAATAAAATTTCTAAAGTTTTCACCTATAAACACTCTGTCTTTTCAAAGGAGAAAAGATTAATGCCAGTGATCTGAAAAATGTTCTTGGAGACATGGGGATAGAAGTCAATGATAAGGAATGTCTGGAACTGCTAAAATTACTGCCAGTTGATGGTGAGCTGCATTTGGGTTACTGTGACCTCCAAAGCATTGAGTTTTATGGTTCTATTTATGATGTTTATATTTTGAAGTGTCACATGTTCATGTTTACCTGCCCCCACCCTACAGCTCTTGCTTTCTTATGAACAGTGTCTCTATTTCTCTGTGCCAACTCAAGGACAGAGATCAACTGTCCAAAGAATCCTCTTCCAAAAAATCAATGTTGAGGAGGAAAGATGTTACTGATGATTTTGAAAAGGGAGGGGAAGGAGTGGAATTTACATTTTGTCTCTCTCAGTAAGCATCACAAAAGTCCTCAGAAGAGAGTTTCTTTCTTCCTTTAAGTACAAAAGCTCAACATCTTTCTGATAGCTTCTCAACAAATCATCTTCTCAGCTAAGGTCTATGTATCCCTATAAGTAAATCTTATACCAGCTGCCAAAGAATTAGCATTTTCTGTATTATTATATCTGCTCAGAAGTTAACAACACCTTCAAGCATGAGCTTTGTACCATCCAGTACCAGCAGCTGCATCATGAAGAAGAGCCTGAAGAAACCTGAACAGGCTGCAGGTTACAGTCTTCCACCTCAAAGCAGCATCTCTGCAGAGAGTGCAGAATACTTTGAGTACAAAGATGAGTCTGAGTTTGCAAAGCCTCCATGTTATTATATTACCTGGCTAAACAGCACATTAAAAAGCAGAGACATTACTTTGCCAACAAAGGTCCGTCTAGTCAAGGCTGTGGTTTTTCCAGTGGTCATGTATGGATGTGAGAGTTGGACTATAAAGAAAGCTGAGCGCTGAAGAATTGATGCTTTGAACTGTGGTGTTGGAGAAGACTCTTGAGAGTCCCTTGGACTGCAAGGAGATCCAACCAGTCCATCCTAAAGGAGATCAGTCCTGGGTGTTCACTGGAAGGACTGATGTTGAGGCTGAAACTCCAATACTTTGGCCACCTGAAGCAAAGAACTGACTCATTGAAAAAGACCCTGATGCTGAGATGATGCAGGAGGAGAAGGGGATGACAGAGGATGAGATTGTTAGATGGCATCTTTGACTCAATGAACATGGGTTTCAGTGGTCTCCGGGAGTTGGTGATGAACAAGGAGGCCTGGCGTGCTGTGGTTCATGGGGTCGCAAAGAGTTGGACACGACTGAGTGACTGAACTGAACAACACTACCCAGTTATGATGAAGGCAAGAGAATCAAGTGTGAAACTACTATCCCTTCAGTTTCTGGAAGAGATGAGTATTTTGTGGGTCAGGATGACTTTGATACTGCTGACCAACTTAGTTTAGGCAACAACAGGATTTTCATGTGAACTTTTTATGGCATTCTTCTTTAAAACTAGATTGGGCATTTCCTGTCTGCTTTTCTAGCCACTTCAACTGCAAGAAAGTATGAGGCCATTTCAGGATTTGGCCTCTTTCTAGTCAAGCAGATCCTTGTTGTCAGGTTTTCCACCTATTTCCCTGAATATTTTGATGGTCAGAATTGTCTCTGGTGGGTGTTTCTGGTTTTAGGTTTTCTCTTGTTTCTCAGAGGATTTGTTAATCATGCGAAAGTTTGGAAGATGTAAAAACTCAAATTTCTGCAAGACAGAGTTTTCTTTATTTAGTGAAGACATTTTCTGGCAGAGGCCTTCCTACGTTTATGATTCCTCTCTCAGGAAACAAGAGAACATCTGCAGGAAGTGAATCGAGATACAGAACACAGAGGAATAACCACCTGCTTTTAGAGAAGAAAGTGCTATTGAAAAAGAGAAAATAGGATGAAGCAAATTCCTGCTGTTACTCATTAGGCCACTGACATGTCAAACTTGGACTGCAAGAAGTAAAGAAAACAGAATGGAAATGTGATAGAAACAAGGAATGCAAAGAATTTAAAATAGAATAGGAAAAGATGGTGAGTTTTAGCTCTGTAGCATATAAACTGGTAGTTGCTGTGGATGTGAAAGAGTAAATCTATTAATAATACCAGAATTTATTATGATGAGTCAAGTTCTGTCCTCACCACATAAAATGATGACACCTTATCCCTGTTTTACAGTGGAGAAAACTGAGGCATAGAAAGGGTAAGTAATTTGCCTAAGGTCACAAAGTTAGTCAGTAGCAGAGCAAGAATTTGAACCCAGACTCTTAACTTTTACACCAGACTACCACTCTATACCATAATGCCAACTTTTTTCATTGCTTAACTTCATCATAATTTGAAGGTAAAATGGATAGATTTATAAAGTCAGTCACAAAGAGGAAAGTCTGATCCTTAAGTTCTATCTGTGAGTCATTCTCTGTCCTGAGCTATGCCTTTTCTTACAGGTGAAAAGAAAGTTTTTCAGAATAGACTGCTAGCAGCTTTGAAGTCTTTTAAAGGTGGGTAATAAATGTAATAAGAAAGTACACAAGACTGAGATTCTCAGTCTTTGTATTTACTTTTTCCTAGTCATTAGATCATGATTCCTCTGCTGCTGCTGCTGCTGCTAAGTCGCTTCAGTCGTGTCCGACTCTGTGCGACCCCATAGACGGCAGCCCACCAGGCTTCCCCATCCCTAGGATTCTTCAGGCAAGAACACTGGAGTGGGCTGCCATTTCCTTCTCCAATGCATGAAAGTGAAAGTGAAGTCGCTCAGTCGTGTCTGACTCTTCACGACCCCATGGACTGCAGCCTACCAGGCTTCTCTGCCCATGGGATTCCTCTGCCACCCTTTTTAAATGTTGATGCTATAGTTTTGTTTTGTTTTTTGAGTATATGCTGTATAGACTTGATCCCGAGGTCAGATTCAAAGGAACCAGTCCTAAGTATCTCCACAGTTCTCTTTTTGTGTACTATTGAGTAGGTCAAGTTGGAGTTTTAGTTTCCATAGTGCTGAAAATAACCATCACAATGCACAGCTATGAGTTGTTAGTTTTCCTTTCTTTTTTCAGTATAAAAGGTGTCATTCCCAGTAAATATAGAAATTAAAGAAAAAATCACCACTCATATTGCTACTGCTGAACCATTACCACTCTTTATATTTTGAAGCCCTGAATGTTAAAATAGCAAAATTTCATATAGTCAAAATTGCTCTAAAATCTCATTGGAAGACTCCATAAAAGAAACCAACATTCTAGTCTTGGTAAGTCTGGAATAGTCACTTTTTCTTCCAATGATATGGAATAGATTTTTATTCCTACAGTTAAGCAATTAGCTGAAGTAGNTTCCCCATCCCTAGGATTCTTCAGGCAAGAACACTGGAGTGGGCTGCCATTTCCTTCTCCAATGCATGAAAGTGAAAGTGAAGTCGCTCAGTCGTGTCTGACTCTTCACGACCCCATGGACTGCAGCCTACCAGGCTTCTCTGCCCATGGGATTCCTCTGCCACCCTTTTTAAATGTTGATGCTATAGTTTTGTTTTGTTTTTTGAGTATATGCTGTATAGACTTGATCCCGAGGTCAGATTCAAAGGAACCAGTCCTAAGTATCTCCACAGTTCTCTTTTTGTGTACTATTGAGTAGGTCAAGTTGGAGTTTTAGTTTCCATAGTGCTGAAAATAACCATCACAATGCACAGCTATGAGTTGTTAGTTTTCCTTTCTTTTTTCAGTATAAAAGGTGTCATTCCCAGTAAATATAGAAATTAAAGAAAAAATCACCACTCATATTGCTACTGCTGAACCATTACCACTCTTTATATTTTGAAGCCCTGAATGTTAAAATAGCAAAATTTCATATAGTCAAAATTGCTCTAAAATCTCATTGGAAGACTCCATAAAAGAAACCAACATTCTAGTCTTGGTAAGTCTGGAATAGTCACTTTTTCTTCCAATGATATGGAATAGATTTTTATTCCTACAGTTAAGCAATTAGCTGAAGTAGCTGGCTTGCCTAAGAGTCATAATATACAAAAATATATCTCATACTAGAATTTCATTGAGTTAAGATGTTCACAGTATGATAGGCTTAGTGGAATTTAGTCCATCTGATGGAACAGTAAATTGATGTTCATCTGGAGTTTTCTCTACTTAGGTGTGCTTGTGGCTCTTGGAATGTCAGGGAGAATCACATGAATTATTTTATTGTTCATTTATTCTGGGCATGTGATTTTAATTCATATAAGTTAAATGATTGTTTGATATAATTACACCCTATTAAAAAAGCATTTTTTTCCTGTGGTACCCATTTTTTGTAACACCTATACCTATGTAACTTTCTGTGGAATGAAAATACATTGGTTTACTTCACAATATCTCTTATCTTTAGATATTTAAATTCAGGGTACTTTTTTTATTTTTCCACTTATTGTAAGTAAGATTATAATAAACATTTATCTGTCCCCTTTGACATGAGCTTTTTCTGTATTTCTAAAAGTGAAATTAGTGGGATAAGAGTTATGAACATTTTAAAGAATTTTGATGGTTATTGCCAAACCACTTTCCAATAAGGTAATTCCAGTTAACACTCTTACCAGCAGCCAGACGTATTGAGAGCTGAGAGCTGGTTTAATTCATCAGGACAAGAAGTGTTTTTCTTATTGTATCTTTATTGAGTTTTTCACACATTTATGTCTTTTTCCTAAGGTGGAAAAGTTGATGTCAATAATCTGAAGCCAGTTCTGGAGAGCATGGGGATCAAGCTCAGAAATAAGGAACTTAAAAGTATAGTGGAAAAGCAACCTATTAATGGTAAGCATTGAATTTCTAAAAATAGACTGATTTGAGGACTTAAAGACACTTTTAAGAATCATGAAGTATACTGTATTGGTGTTTTTCTTTCTGGCTTACTTCACTCTGTATCATAGGCTCCAGTTTCATCCATCNTGTCTTTTTCCTAAGGTGGAAAAGTTGATGTCAATAATCTGAAGCCAGTTCTGGAGAGCATGGGGATCAAGCTCAGAAATAAGGAACTTAAAAGTATAGTGGAAAAGCAACCTATTAATGGTAAGCATTGAATTTCTAAAAATAGACTGATTTGAGGACTTAAAGACACTTTTAAGAATCATGAAGTATACTGTATTGGTGTTTTTCTTTCTGGCTTACTTCACTCTGTATCATAGGCTCCAGTTTCATCCATCTCATTAGAACTGATTCAAACTTATTCTTTTTAATGGCTGAGTGATACTCCATTGTGTATATGTACCACAGCTTGCTTATCCATTCATCTGCTGATGGACATCTAGGTTGTTTCCATGTCCTGGAAAAACAGTGCTGCAATGAACATTGGAGTACATATGTCTCTTTCAGTTCTGGTTTCCTTTATGTGTATGCCCAGCAGTGGGATTGCTGGGTCATAAGGCAGTTCTATTTGCAATTCTAAATAAATAAATAAAAATAAAATAAAATCCTGTGGGGCATCTTTGCATCTAAGACAGTTGTGCTTTGTTTAAAGAACAATAAATGCTCATTTAAACTAACATTATAATCTAAAAAAAAAAAAAAGAATCATGAAGAACTGATCTTAAACTAAGAAGAAATCCTGTCTTTTGTCATTTTTATTTATCTGAAATTGTCATCCTACTCAACTATCAATAGTTTTGAGGGGATATTCACAATGGTTTTATCAGCTCAGAGAATGGCTGGGAGAAACAAACCTGGGAGCAGGGATTAATGAATGAATGAATGAATGAATAACAGAGAGAGCCAGAAATGACTGAGAGAAAGATATCCATAATGGGGAGTAGTGGAACATCCTTAATATTTCTTCAAGTATCTAGCAACCACATGTCATTGCCATTTAGAGATAAATAAATAAGTTGAAAACATTAAAGGAAAGCTGTTTGAGAATAGATGGAAGATTCAAAGCCAGATGTAAGGTTCACCAAACAAACAAACAAAAACCCTGACTCTTTATAAATGGCGTTTTTACCACGCTTGTAAGAACGCATCTGAAGACCTAAGAACTGAATAAAACATTTGTCATGGTCAGACACTGTTAGAAGGACACGGGACAAACACTATTGTTCTTCTTACTAATAATGAATCAAACATTCAACAGGAAATATAAATTTAAGGTGAACACAAATAATTTAGTAGAATATATAGACTTTCACTGCAGTCTAGGTCACAATTTTTCTAAGTTCTTTGTCATTGTCTGAATTTTTATGCTTTGTATTACAGCTGATGGAAATGTTCCTCTGAAAAAAGTGATGAGTGATATCAAGGCAGTTACAGGCAAGTTAAAAGTTATAAGATTAAAATCCTAACTCCCCTATTCCATCACCCTGCCTTCCCACTTTTTGAGACAGGTATATCCTAAATTTTATGTTGTTTATTCTTCTTTTGAAAAGTCATAGCTTTATTATCTAGGTGATAATGCAGCAGACATAGTGTTTTCATTTTGCTTCATTCAACACTATAAAAATGCTATCATAAATGCACAGTATTCCATAATTCCTAACCCTAATAACATTCTAACCCTAAAACAAGTTCTATATTTCATTTTTTATTTAAAGATAATTATGTATTTATGATTTTGTAGCTTATTATTGTAGTTTATTTCTTGTCATTGTTATACAAATGTTCTATTTGCAAATATGCCATAATTTATTTATCCAGTTTCCTGTATATGAATATTTATATTGTTAGGCAGGAAAATGAAATTAAAAGGGATCCCAATTGAAAAGGAAGAAGTAAAGTTGTCTCTCTCTGCTGATGAGGTGATCTTATTAATATATATATGTGATATATATATATATATATAACCATGAAGACTCCACCAAAAACTGTCAGAACTAATAAATTCAATAAAGTCACAGGATACAAAATCAACATATAAAAATCAGTTGCATTTGGAGTTTGACTTCACCAAAATGATTAAGTAGGGGACCACACTCTCCATCCCTCCACAAAGATCAACAGTTAATTAGATATCCACCAACAGAGTTGTTCTAGGAGAACTCAGGAGTCCACTTAAGAAACTAAAGCAACCCAGTGGAGTTTAAACCTGAGAATAACTATGTTAAAGGGGTAAGAACAACTTGATTTTGCTTGTATCAACACATCCCCTTGGTGACACTGTCAGCACATAGAGGGAACTCCCCAGATAGAAAGAGTTCTCCTAGCAGGAAGAGAAGAATAGGGTAGATGGCTAGCTTCTCCATCCTTTCAGGGAACTTCACAAAGGCCCTGCTTTGAGGATTTCCCTGGCAGTTCCAGCAGTTAAAACTTCAGGCTTCCACTGCATGTTTCATCCCTGTCAGGAACTAAGATCCCACATGCCACATGGTTCGACTGCAAAAACAAATGAACAAAAATCACAGGACTTGCTTTGTTTTCATTCCACCCAGAGACCCAGAGAGGTGCAAAGCTGAGATATACAGAGTCAGTTAGGAATAAAGAAGAGTAGGGCTTACCACTCACAGCAACACAACAGGATCAGCTTCAGTCCAGTGCAGAGGACTCCTACTTCCAAACACAGTCACATTACAAGGTACTAAGACTTAGAACATCAACATATAAATACTACATGGACACAATTTGGTTCATAAAATGAAATATTATTTAGCTTCAAAAAGACATGAGGATTTCTGTTGGTGGTCCAGTGGTTAAGAATCCGCCTGCCAATGTAGGGGATATGTATTCGATCCCTGGTCCAGGAAGATTCACACATACCACAAAGCAACTAAGCCTGTGCACCACACTATTGAGCCCACATGCCTGGAGCCCATGCTCTTCAACAGAAGAGGCCACTGCAATGGGAAGCCCATGCACCACAACTAAAGGGTAACCAATTTTCACGGCAACTAGAGAAAGCCCGCCCACAGCAACGAAGACCTAGAGCAGCCAAAAAAAACAATTTTTTTAACTTAAAAATATGAACACATCTGTTGTATCTATCTCTTCTTAAAAAGAAATTAAGTACTGATATATTTTTGTGGATTAACCTCAAAAACATTATGCTAAGGAGTATAATCCAGACATAAAAGTTCACGTATTACATGATTCCATTAATAGGAAGAGGTGATAGATCCATAGGGTCAGAAAATAGGCTTATGATTGTTAGGAACTGAAAGGAGGGTACAATGGCTGATGTTTATTGAACATGGGGTTTCCTTTTCAGGCAATAAAGATACCTGAAACTAGAGAGAGTTGATTCACAACATTGTGAATATACTAACTGCCACTGAATTGCACACTTTAAAATAGTTAATTTTACATTATGAGAATTTCATCTCAATTAAAAAAAATCAACCAGCCACAAAAGTGGTATACAAAGATAGGAAGATGCAGTGGAAATAATCTAGTCTGGTAGGATAAAGTACTTAAAATGACATTATTTGAAATTCGAGCCTGAAGTGATAGTAAAAGGTAGACTTACTTTTAATTGGTGGTATTATTATTTCTAAGTTCTCTACAAATAATATACTCCCTATGACCTGTTCCCAGGGTGGACCTCTCCTACAGCCCCTATCCTCCCAATATGTCAGTGAAAATAATATGTGTATGATTTCATTTATAAGATTTCAAAAGAAACAGAGCTAAATGACAGTGATTAAGCATGCCAACTAGGTGATAAATGCATAAAGAAAAGCAAGAAATCATTGTCCAACTCTGTAATGACCTATATGGGAGAATAATCTGAAAAAGAGTGGATATATATATAACTGATTCACTTTGCCATGCAACAGAATGTAATAAAACACTGCAAATCAACTATACTCCAATAAAAAATTTTTAAGTAACTCCAAAAAAATTTTTTTGTATTATAGTTAGTATAGCATAATGCAGTCATTCCCATTAATTTCGAAGACATTGGAATATCTAGAAAAATACTAAATTATATTTAGTAGCCTCCATTTAAGAAAGTATGGGACTTTGTGCTACATAATAGTACTTATGACCAATCTACATCAAACCAAGTTTGGGGAAAACGATGAAAGATGAATAGTTTTAACCCACTTCTGGAACTTTCATGTTTCCTTCCAAATTGATTTCTAGGTTTAGGTATAGATATATAATCACTGAAACACAAACCATCATTTTATTTTTACACAAAAGTTCCTTTGAGTTCATTTTCAAAGACCATCCTAAAAATCTCTCATATACTATACGATTAAAGAAAATGTTTCTCTAAATAGAATTGCCTTTAAAATGTTCATGATTCATGTAAATAAAGTCAAATATATGTAAAAGTTGGTGAAGTTTCAAAAAAAATCTCCAAGACAATATGAAAATTGAGATTAGCAAATATAAATTTCTGGGGCTTCCCTGGTGGCTCAGAGGTTAAAGCATNTATTTATATTGTTAGGCAGGAAAATGAAATTAAAAGGGATCCCAATTGAAAAGGAAGAAGTAAAGTTGTCTCTCTCTGCTGATGAGGTGATCTTATTAATATATATATGTGATATATATATATATATATAACCATGAAGACTCCACCAAAAACTGTCAGAACTAATAAATTCAATAAAGTCACAGGATACAAAATCAACATATAAAAATCAGTTGCATTTGGAGTTTGACTTCACCAAAATGATTAAGTAGGGGACCACACTCTCCATCCCTCCACAAAGATCAACAGTTAATTAGATATCCACCAACAGAGTTGTTCTAGGAGAACTCAGGAGTCCACTTAAGAAACTAAAGCAACCCAGTGGAGTTTAAACCTGAGAATAACTATGTTAAAGGGGTAAGAACAACTTGATTTTGCTTGTATCAACACATCCCCTTGGTGACACTGTCAGCACATAGAGGGAACTCCCCAGATAGAAAGAGTTCTCCTAGCAGGAAGAGAAGAATAGGGTAGATGGCTAGCTTCTCCATCCTTTCAGGGAACTTCACAAAGGCCCTGCTTTGAGGATTTCCCTGGCAGTTCCAGCAGTTAAAACTTCAGGCTTCCACTGCATGTTTCATCCCTGTCAGGAACTAAGATCCCACATGCCGCATGGTTCGACTGCAAAAACAAATGAACAAAAATCACAGGACTTGCTTTGTTTTCATTCCACCCAGAGACCCAGAGAGGTGCAAAGCTGAGATATACAGAGTCAGTTAGGAATAAAGAAGAGTAGGGCTTACCACTCACAGCAACACAACAGGATCAGCTTCAGTCCAGTGCAGAGGACTCCTACTTCCAAACACAGTCACATTACAAGGTACTAAGACTTAGAACATCAACATATAAATACTACATGGACACAATTTGGTTCATAAAATGAAATATTATTTAGCTTCAAAAAGACATGAGGATTTCTGTTGGTGGTCCAGTGGTTAAGAATCCGCCTGCCAATGTAGGGGATATGTATTCGATCCCTGGTCCAGGAAGATTCACACATACCACAAAGCAACTAAGCCTGTGCACCACACTATTGAGCCCACATGCCTGGAGCCCATGCTCTTCAACAGAAGAGGCCACTGCAATGGGAAGCCCATGCACCACAACTAAAGGGTAACCAATTTTCACGGCAACTAGAGAAAGCCCGCCCACAGCAACGAAGACCTAGAGCAGCCAAAAAAAACAATTTTTTTAACTTAAAAATATGAACACATCTGTTGTATCTATCTCTTCTTAAAAAGAAATTAAGTACTGATATATTTTTGTGGATTAACCTCAAAAACATTATGCTAAGGAGTATAATCCAGACATAAAAGTTCACGTATTACATGATTCCATTAATAGGAAGAGGTGATAGATCTATAGGGTCAGAAAATAGGCTTATGATTGTTAGGAACTGAAAGGAGGGTACAATGGCTGATGTTTATTGAACATGGGGTTTCCTTTTCAGGCAATAAAGATACCTGAAACTAGAGAGAGTTGATTCACAACATTGTGAATATACTAACTGCCACTGAATTGCACACTTTAAAATAGTTAATTTTACATTATGAGAATTTCATCTCAATTAAAAAAAATCAACCAGCCACAAAAGTGGTATACAAAGATAGGAAGATGCAGTGGAAATAATCTAGTCTGGTAGGATAAAGTACTTAAAATGACATTATTTGAAATTTGAGCCTGAAGTGATAGTAAAAGGTAGACTTACTTTTAATTGGTGGTATTATTATTTCTAAGTTCTCTACAAATAATATACTCCCTATGACCTGTTCCCAGGGTGGACCTCTCCTACAGCCCCTATCCTCCCAATATGTCAGTGAAAATAATATGTGTATGATTTCATTTATAAGATTTCAAAAGAAACAGAGCTAAATGACAGTGATTAAGCATGCCAACTAGGTGATAAATGCATAAAGAAAAGCAAGAAATCATTGTCCAACTCTGTAATGACCTATATGGGAGAATAATCTGAAAAAGAGTGGATATATATATAACTGATTCACTTTGCCATGCAACAGAATGTAATAAAACACTGCAAATCAACTATACTCCAATAAAAAATTTTTAAGTAACTCCAAAAAAATTTTTTTGTATTATAGTTAGTATAGCATAATGCAGTCATTCCCATTAATTTCGAAGACATTGGAATATCTAGAAAAATACTAAATTATATTTAGTAGCCTCCATTTAAGAAAGTATGGGACTTTGTGCTACATAATAGTACTTATGACCAATCTACATCAAACCAAGTTTGGGGAAAACGATGAAAGATGAATAGTTTTAACCCACTTCTGGAACTTTCATGTTTCCTTCCAAATTGATTTCTAGGTTTAGGTATAGATATATAATCACTGAAACACAAACCATCATTTTATTTTTACACAAAAGTTCCTTTGAGTTCATTTTCAAAGACCATCCTAAAAATCTCTCATATACTATACGATTAAAGAAAATGTTTCTCTAAATAGAATTGCCTTTAAAATGTTCATGATTCATGTAAATAAAGTCAAATATATGTAAAAGTTGGTGAAGTTTCAAAAAAAATCTCCAAGACAATATGAAAATTGAGATTAGCAAATATAAATTTCTGGGGCTTCCCTGGTGGCTCAGAGGTTAAAGCATCTGCCTCCAATGAGGGAGACCCAGGTTCGATCCCTGGGTTGGGAAGATCCCCTGGAGAAGGAAATGGCAACCCACTCCAGTATTCTTGCCTGGAGAATCCCATGGACGGAGAAGCCTAGTAGGTTACAGTCCACGGGGTCACAAAGAGTTGGACACGACTGAGAGACTTCACCTCACCTCACCTCACCTTCACCTCACCTCAAAGTCATCAGTGCTTTGATATTAAACAAAAGAAAAATGAAATCATTGTCCAAAACTAAGGGTACAATTACCTCTTAAAGAATACTATGAATAGGATTTGAGAAAGATAGCCTTCTGGAGTGGGAAACGTTCTATTTCTTTACCTAGGTGGTAGTTACAAGGGTATTGTTACAAATTCAGTTCAGTTCAGTCACTCAGTCTTGTCCGACTCTTTGCGACCCCATGAATCGCAGCACGCCAGGCCTCCCTGTCCATCACCAACTCCCGAAGTTCACTCAGACTCATGTCCATCAAGTCAGTGATGCCATCCAGCCATCTCATCCTCTGTCGTCCCCTTTTCCTCCTGCCCCCAATCCCTCCCAGCATCAGAGTCTTTTCCAATGAGTCAACTCTTCTCATGAGGTGGCCAAAGTACTGGAATTTCAGCTTTAGCATCATTCCTTCCAAAGAAATCCCAGGGCTGATCTCCTTCAGAATGGACTGGTTGGATCTCTTTGCAGTCCAAGGGAGTCTCGAGTCTTCTCCAACACCACAGTTCAAAAGCATCAATTGTTCAGCACTCAGCCTTCTTCATAGTCCAGCTCTCACGCAGCTACTCAATTCTGCTGTTGTAGAAAATCCCATGGATGGAGGAGCCTGGTAGACTGCAGTCCATGGGATCACTAGGAGTTGGACATGACTGAGAGACTTCACTTTCCCTCTTCACTTTCATGCATTGGAGATAGAAATGGTGACCCACTCCAGTGTTCTTGCCTGGAGAATCCCAGGGACGGCAGAGCCTGGTGGGCTGCCGTCTATGGGGTCACACAGAGTAGGAGATGACTGAAGTGACTTAGCAGCAGCAGCAGCGCTAAATAGCCATTGTGTGAAATGATAACAATTAGGATAATGGTCAAACACTTTAGCAATTTTGGGAAAAGCAGAGCAAAATTAGGTTAACTTTCCATTCTAGTTTACAAAGCAACTATCTAAATCTTCAGTTTACTGAGAACTGTGGCTTCTTAGCCTCAGTGTTATGAAAGCAAGTCTTTCCTTAGGGGTATAAGTTCTAATTCTCTGCCCACTCTTGACTCCATTAGGCAGATTTTATTGTGCCTTTATCTTTTACCTAGCAGCTGGGGATAGTGATGTATGAACATGAACAATTTTGTTTCATATCTTTAAGTAGTTAGATAGTCATTAGTATTGTCAACTGTACTCACCATTTCTGTTTTTGAAGGAGAAAAAATTAATGTAGAAGATCTGAAAAATATTCTGGAAGGCTTTGGGATAGAATTCACACCTAAAGAATACTCGGAACTGGTGAAAAATCTGCCAGTTGATGGTAAGCATTTCAAACAAGATTAGAACTTTTGAGAAAGGTTAGTCTTAGGTGTTTAAAATAACTTAAAAAAAAAAACTATACCTACTAGATATCCTAATTTTAAAAACCACAGCAAAAAGAATGTAAAAAATTTTAGTGTGACTTTGTCCTTCCTTTAGAAAGTGTAATTCTTTCTTTGGGAAACTCTAAATACCAACTCTATTTTCTTGAATCCTGCCATTGGATACAAAAATTCCTTTGATTATATTTGGTTCCACCCTCAGAACTAAAAGTTAAACAGAGAGATGTAAGGAAGAAAATGAGGATGGGAGAAATAGAAGAGTAGGAGAACGAAGAAAAAAGTCAAAGAAAAGTGAAGGAAAGACATGTTGATTTTTCAGTTAAGGTGTTTGCCACTAATTATTGGTTATACAACCAGACACAGCACTCTGAGAGTTTTCTTTGTCCATAGTTTCAAAATCACTGGAGGGCAAATATCAAAGTTTTTTCTAAGACAAATCATTTTAAAGCATTTTTGTGAAATTATACCTTCGTATTGTCTCTCTTCAATTTCTATATCCCTTTATCTGTGATGTTGATTGTGCCTTTTCTTACAGATGATGGGAATATATATGAAAATAGATTGCTAGATGGTGTGAAATCTTTCAATGGTAAGAAGTATGATGAGAAGAAAGATAAATAAGATTCTTCTGCCTTACATTTGCTTTAATATTATTGTCTAATTATTCTCTTATGGATCTTACCACCTCTCACATAAACTGATTATTTTTTATTTGTTTTGAATGTATGTGTTTTTTTCAAATAGTCTTTCCTACTTAGTAAACTTTGGCTTTTATTAAATTTATTTGCAAAGCAAATCTAAAGTTGGGTCTATATAGAAAATGTGAAGTAAAGAATTGGCAGTAGTTCTGGGCATTCCATCTTTGTAACTCACTGGAGAATGAATTTGTACCTTATTAAGATTGTCCCCAAGACCATGAAGAAATTACAATTCGAATTCTATTTTGTTCACATTGTGCACTTGAACATTTTGGATCAGTGATATTTTTGCTGATAGTCCTGGTTGTATGGAACTTGACTGAAATTTTCTCTATTGGAGAAGTCATTAAATTTCCCTTGTGTTCCCAAATATTTCCTTAGGTGGGAAGGTTGATGTCAGTAATCTGGAAAAGGTTTTGGGAAACATGAAAATCAAATTCCCAGATAACAAGCTCAAAGATTTGTCACAAAACCTACCAGTTGATGGTGAGCATCACAAATAATATTAGACCTTTTAAAGAAATTTAGACTTATAAGCTTATGTTTGAAAATTTCTGGCACTAAATCTGTTTTGGTGATAATATCATTTTTTAAATCTTTGAAAAGAGCCCAGTCCTAACATAAGAAACTATTTTGACTTAGTGTGTTTTCAGTGATCTCAGTATGCATGATGGTACGTGTGCTACAGTGAGTTACAGGAGTTTAACCCTTTACTTGAAAGAAGCTGAAGAAGGGCTTATTACCCACAGAGAAGAGATTGCTAATTTCAGATTAAGTATATGATTTAAATTTATTTTAAAAATCACGTCACCCAGCTATACATTCCTGTTGGAAGGGGTAATTGAGAGAACATGACTGCCAGTTGACCTGCAAACTGGACTCAAGGCAATTGGAGGATCCTCACCACCTCCCTTGTGCTTAGAACATCCCCCGTGTCCACTATTCCCACAGTGAGAGTTGTGTTCAAGGGAAGAGCCTTGAGAGAGCAATGTGTTGTTGAATCCTATCTGGACGGTATACATGACTAAACCCAGTTAAAGTCTCTATATAAACTTTTAAGATTCTGGCGGGCAGTGCAGAGATCTACTTGTCTTGTGGTCACCAAAGGCAAGCCTCATATGTAAGTTTCTTTGCTTAGAAACCTTTCAGCCACCCCTCTGGAGTGGTCTGCTCTTGCTTTAGTCTCCCCCTGCCCTCAGTGTACAGGTGGCTGGTTTCAGATTTTACCTGGGAAGCTCCTTAGGTTTCATATCAACAATTCCTTTATACACTTGCAAATTACCAATTTCCTTATCCCTTCCCCTGTGTTTTGGCACGCGCTCACATTATTCATCCCTGACCTTATCTCTGTCTACACTAAGAACCTTTAACAGCACTATTTTATTTTCCTTTATTTTATTTACTTACTTGTCACTGCGCTGGGTCTTTGCTGCTGTGCGCAGACTTTCTGTAGTTGCTGTGAGCAGGAACTTCTCTGTTATTGTGTGCGGGCTTCTCACTGCAGTGCCTACTCTTTTTGAGCACCACAGGCTCTCTAGAGCACCGGCCCCATAGGTGTGGCTTGCAGGCTCAGTTTCCCATTGGCCTGTGGGATCTTCCCAGACCAGGGATCAAACTCATATCCCCTGCACTGGGAGGTGGATTCTTTATCACTGGACCACCGAGGAAGTACTCTTTTTATTCATTTATTTATTTTAATGGAGAATAATTCTTCACAACGTTCTGTTGGTTTCTGCTGTACAACAGCGTGAATCAAGCATGTGTGTCCTTAGTAGCTTAATTGCGTCTGACTCTTTGTGACTCCATGGACTGTAGCCCACCAGCTCCTCTGTCCATGGGGATTTTCTAGGCAAGAATACTGGAGTAGGTTGCCATGCCTTCCTCCACGAGATCTTCCCAACCCAGGGATTGAACCCAGGTCTCCCACATTGTAGGTGGATTCTTTACTGTCTGAGCCACCAGGGAAGCCCAAGAATTTTGTAGTGGATAGCCTTCCCTTCCCCAAGGGATCTTCCCAGCCCAGGAATCAAACCAGAGTCTCCTGCATTGCAGGCAGATTCTTTACCAGCTGAGCTACCAGGGAAGCCCCAGTCAAGCATAAGTATACATATATCTTCTCCTTCTTGAGCCTCCCTCCCTTCCACTTCAGTTTATTAACATTCATATAATGCCTCATTTTAATCCTCTTGCCTAACATTTACTGTGCCTACCTTCCCAGAGTCCAAAACTTCTCTGTGTCCATGTCTCTAGAGAATAAATTTCTGGTTTTTAGGGAATGGTCAGGGGGGCAAGAGAAGTGATGGCTGAGTGGAATTTGGACAAAATGGGAATAAAAGAAAGGGTAATAACTAGCAGAGGAGGGGAATGTTGTTAACTTGCCCGTGTGTACTAACTTGCTAGCAGTCCCCTTGATGTTCATTCCTATACCTTACCCGATATTCTGTATCTTGAAACTTTTTAGGATTCTTCTTTGTGAATTATGCCGCTTTTCATTAGTGTCCCCTTATAGGCTTTTTTAAAAATAAATTTATTTTAATTGGAGGTTAATTACTTTGCAATATTGTATTGGTTTTGCCATACATCAACATATGGAATTTAGAAAGATGGTAACGATAACCCTCATAGGTTTTTAAGTTCCCTGGTGGCTCAGACGGTAAAGGGTCTGTCTACAATGCAGTAGACCTGGGTTTGATCCCTGAGTTGGGAAGACCCCTGGAGAAGGAATGGCAATCCATTCCAGGACTTTTGCCTGGAAAATCCCATGGACAGAGGAGCCTGGTAGGTTACAGTCCATGGGGTCGCAAAGAGTCAGACACGACTGAGCGACTTCACTTTCACTTTCTTTCTTCCTCAGCTCTGCTGAATTAGTTACCACTCTCCTACTTGCTTTCTAATTTTCAAATGTTTGTGAAATCTCTTGTTCATGAAGATTTCGTCTCCCATAAATGTCTTTTGAGTACATTTATTATTACTTTCCTATCATTTTAGTGAAGTTCAAGGAGAGGAGGAAATAAATACTTGTGGCTAGTAAAAGCATTTTGAAAAGCTACCCTGGTTAATTTAATTGATCAAATTGAAATAACGGAATGCAGGCTGAGATTCCTATTTAAAAATTGGAAGGTGTAAAGCTTTTTAATCCTCAGGCTAGAGACACCCTCATTATGTACATAAAGAGCAAAGATAAGCATTTGTAAACCCAGATAGTATTCTACTTTCTTCAATGAATCACATTATCTTTCTATACATAATTAGTTGTTATACCTTTGGTGTTGAATCTGTGAACCCAGAACACATTTTCCTTGCTCTCTCTGATAGGAAAGCTAAAAGAAAGATCAAAAGCTTTTTCTCATCTAGATTTAGTGAAATCAGTAATAAATGAAGGCTCTGTGAGGACAGGAACCATTTCTGTGCTGCTCACCGTTGTGTGTGTGTGTGTGTGTGTGTGTGTGTGTGTGTACTCAGTCGTGTCTCATTCTTTGCAACCCCATGGGCTATTGTATCCCTCAGTAACTAGCACAATGAGTGCAGATCTTTGACACCTATAAATACTTGTTGAGTGATGAGAAATAGAATTAACCAGATAATATGTTAATTTAGCAACTACTCAAGACTCTCAGCAAGAATTTTCAGTTGTATTAATCAATAGGTGTTAGCTGATCATTATCATCAACATGGAAATTTAATGTAAAATTACACTGTGCTATATGTAGCAAGAGACCCCAAAGCGTAAATCTGATAACTAAATGTATGGGGAGAATGTACTGGAAACTACCCCAAAGGAAGAATAAGATTCCATAATAATAAATAGTATACTGTTTTATTGGTAAGAAAATACCAATAATGTGCATAGTTTCTAGATTTTTTTTCCTTGGTCTACAGATGTACTACATCTGCAATTCTGGGAAATTATACTGATTGAAGAGATAATTCTCATTATGTTCCATTCTACTGTTTAATTTTAAAGTGTTTAATATTACTATGGACAACCCTAACTTGTCTGGATGGGATACAGAATAAATAGACATATTTTTAAATTTAAAGACTCTCATACTCTTTGATTATGTAATGAACATTACTACTACAAAAAAATGCAGTAGATTAAGCTAACTTGGGGGTGATAGTATAGGATAGTGTTAAGTGGGGAAATAAGTAGACTTAAAGTTCCAAACTGAAAGTTTTTACTCTTGTTGCTGGAATCTGATATAGTAGATTGTGTAAAGCCACAAGAACAAACCTGAGGAGGGAAATTTTCATATGCATGCATGCAGAGACTGAGATAAGAGGGAGAAGAGAATAAATAATGAAATTAATGCTTAAATATTTTAATAATCTTTTTAAATCAGTCTACAATTGTGTCTGTCTAAATTGTGGCTTATTTTTTAGTGTTTGGCAAGGCTAATCTGCATAAACTGCTAAAAGAAATAAAGAAAATAACAGGTGAGCAATACATTTTGTGAAAAGATATAAAACTAAAATGCAAATACTCCATGTTTACATACAAATATAAGGCTGTTTTCTTATTTTGTCATTGATTTTTAACTTCTGTTTTTGTAACAAAGTTGACTCTAATGACACGAAGATTATATTGGATTATTTATGTTTTAGCAAAGCATATCACTATTTCTTTATAATAAGTTCTATATTCTCTGAAACTTTTTTATTTTGTGATTTATTTCAGTGGCCAACTCACCTATTCATTCATTCAAAATACTTATCTCACATCTACTGTAACCCAGTAAATGTTAAAGTAAATTTTTGATGGTAATACAAATAATGTGGTCAATGAAGATAATTCATCTTATAATTCAGACAAAGTTAGAGAAACACAAATTCTACCTGATGGTTAATACAATTTAGGTTAGGTAGCTGCCTGTACATAACTTAGATCACTTTGCCTCCTATATATCCCTTTACCATGAATTGGGTTAACTTCTTTGAGGTCCTTAAGAGCATTAGAAATAAGTATTTTGTTTAGAATTAAATAACTTCCAAAACTGTAGAAAACTCGGTACAAGCTTTAGACACTTCATCGTTTGGAGTCAGTAAACAATTCTCATCTGTAACCATTCCCATCTTTTAAAGGAGAAAAAATTGAAGCCAAGGACATACACAAAACACTAAAAAAACTGGGAATAGAGCTCACAAGTAGGGAAATCTGGGAGCTGTTGAAAATGTTACCATTTGCTGGTAGGTATTTGATGTATCTGTGTATGTATCTCTGTGCTTGTATAAACTTCACTGTGAGAACTTCATAAAAATGGGCCATTCTAGTTTTGTATAAAAATCTAAAACACAAAAATGCCAATCTTTAGCTGTAAAGAAATTAGGCCTTTAACATTTAGGTTTCTCATTTTGAAAAGCTACAGCATCAAACCTGAGTCCTGCCATTAAGTGAAATAAATCAGAAAAAGAAAGACAAATACCATATGACATCACTAATATGTGGATTCTCAAATATAACACAAATGAATGTATCTGTGAAACAGACTCACAGACATAGAGAGCAAACTGTGGTTGCCAAGGGTGAGGTGACAAAGGGGAAAAGATGGATTGGGAGTTTGGGATTAGCAGAGGCAAACTATTACATATAGAATGGTGTATAAGCAACAAGGTCCTACAGTACAGCACAGGGAAATGTATTCAATATCCTGTAATAATTGATAATGGAGAAGAATATGAAAAAGAATATATATATGTACAATTGAATCACTTTGCTCTGCAGCAGAAATTAGCACAACATTTTAAATCAACTGTACTTCAATAAATTTAAAAAATTCTTAAATATTACTCAGAAATGAATGATGCATTAGTAGGGCAATATGAAAGAAAAGTCTAAATTAGCAAGAAGGTGGTGTTTATGGTAAAGAACCTATCTGCCAGTGCAGGAGACTCAGGATGTGTAGGTTGGATTCCTGGGTCAGAAAGATCCCCTGGAGGAGGGGATAGCAACCCATTCCAGTATTCTTGCCTGGAGAATCCCATGGACAGAGGAGCCTAGCAGGCTACAGTCCATAGGGTCGCAAAGAGTCAGACACGACCGAAGTGACTTAGTATACACAGAGAAAGAAAAAGGAGAACTCAGAGTGGGGAAAGAGGTAACATCTGTTTCAGTGAAGAATGTGGATGTAGAAAATGTAGGAATATAACTTAAGACAAATTTTTTAAGTACATAATTATGAAATTATGTTCTTACTACCTTTTTTTTTTTACTGTTCATGTAACTCTATTTTACCTTAAATATGTCTTATTTTACAGATGATAAAAAGGTAGAGAAAAATGATTTGCTCAATCACATCAAGGCTTTTCCTGGTAAGTGAAAATCATAATAAAAAGGAAAGTAAAACTAAGACTTGCAGATTTTACCTTAATTTTCAAAAGACTTATCATTCCACAATAATTAGATCATTGATCTTATTATCTCATTAACCTATAGGTCTCCTTTAGATGCAATTACATCTAATGTGATCATTTATAGTTCTCTGACACAATAAGTTTCATAAATACAGATATAAATTATAATACATAAAAATAGTATTTGGAATTAATATATAAATAAAATTGTATATAATTTACATAATATA
This sequence comes from Neotragus pygmaeus, assembly GCA_006410875.1. Lineage (NCBI taxonomy): Eukaryota > Metazoa > Chordata > Mammalia > Artiodactyla > Bovidae > Neotragus > Neotragus pygmaeus. Next base: position 120,590 of record SJYV01011720.1, read on the forward strand.
TAATTAAGTTCCTTCTAAAAACACCTTTCTTGAAAACTATAGAAAGGGCCCATGAAATGAACCACAAATATATTCTTGACTTCCACAGTAAGTCTTTATTGTGGAAAGTGTTGAAGACATTTCACATGTAACCATAAACAATTTTCTTTTTTTTTTCAGTCATTATGCAACGGATTTGTTTCATCTAGTTGCAATTGGTGCATGAATATAACCAGCATTTTTTTTTTAATACCAGTTCCTATTTTTTATCACTTCATTCTTTCTTAAGGTGGGAAGTGTCATGTCTCTAAACTGGAAACCATCCTGGAAAACTTGGGTTATAACCTGGAGAATGAGGAAGTTGAGGATCTGAGGAACCACCTGCCAGTTGATGGTGAGCATGTAGTCATGGCTTTAGGGAAACTGAGCTCCTCTAATAAAACTTCCAGATGTGTTCATCTGGGAAATTTTATTATCTCAGATTATTAATGTTTAAATAAAAGATCAGTAATCTGTTAAACAGTGATTCCCACCTGAAGGGCTAAATTTTGATAGCAGTGAGAAAACTGACAGACCTAAGAAGCAGGTAGAGAAATGAAACAGAGGAGCACTTTAAAGAAAAAAAAGCCAAAGAAGAAATTTAAAAGCCAGTCAGGGAAAAAAAAAAGTGAAAGTCTCTTAAATCACCCTAAAGTTGCAAGAGAATTCCAGACAGTCATCTACTTCTGCTTCATTAGGGCTTCCCTGGTGGCACAAACAGTAAAGAATCTGCCTGCAATGTGGGAGATCCAGGTTTGATCCCTGGGTTGGGAAGATCCTCTGGAGAATGAAACAGCAACCTATTCCAGTATTCTTGTCTGGAAAATCCCATGGGGTAGCAAAGAGTCAGACACGACTGAGTGATTGACACTTTCACTTTTCACTTTCTGTTTCATTGACTACACTAAAGCCTTTGACTGTGTGTATCACAACAAACTGGAAAAGTCTTAAAGAGATAGGAATACTAGACCACCTGCCTCCTGAGAAATTTGTATGCAGATCAAGAAGCAACAATTAGAACTGGATATGTAACAACAGACTGGATCAAAACTGGGAAAGTAACAGGTCAAAGCTGTATTTTGTCATCCTTCTTATTTAACTTATATGCAAAGTACATCATGAGAAATGCCAGGCTGGAGGAAGCACAAGCTGGAATCAAGATTGCCAGGAGAAGTATCAATAACCTCAGATCTGTAGATGACACTACCCTTATGTCAGAAAGCAAAGAGAAACAAAAGAACCTCTTGGTAAGTGAAAGAGGAGATGAAAAAGCTAGCTAAAACTCAGCATTGAGAAAACTAAGATCATGGCATCTGGTCCCATCACTTCATGGCAAATAGTAATAGACTTTTTTATGTTTATTTTGGCTCTAAAATCACTGCAGATAGTGACTGAAGCCATGAAATTAAGACTGTTGCTCCTTGGAAGAAAAGCTATGACAAACCTAGACAGTGTTTTAAAAAGCAGAGAGACTTTGCCAACAAAAGTTCATAGAGTCAAAGCTATGGTTTTCCCAGTAGTCATGTACAGATGTGCGAGTTGGACCACAATGAAAACTGAGTGCTGAAGAATTGATGCTTTTGAACTGTGGTGTTGGAGAAGACTCTTGAGAGTCCCTTGGACTGCAAGGAGATCAAAACAGCCAATCCTAAAGGAAATCAGTCCTGAATATTCATTGGGAGGACTGATGCTGAAGCTGAAGCTCCAATACTTTGACCACTTGATGCAAAGAGCTGACTCATTGAAAAAGATCCTTATGCTAGGAAAGATTGAAGGCAGGAGAAGGGAACCACAGAGGATGAGATGGTTGGATGGCATCACTGACTCAATGAACATAAGTTTGAGCAAACTCTGGGAGATGGTGAAGGACAGTGAAGCCTGGCATGCAGTCCATGGAATCACAAAGGGTCGAACCTGACTGAACAACCGAACAACTACAAAAGTACACAAATTAGATGAAGGAGTCAGCAAAGATTGGAAGTTTTGCTGGGTGTGGAGTTGGAAACATGAAGAAAGTGCTGTGTAAGTGTTGCATGTGGAAGTAGCCAGCTACAATATTTTAGGCAGTTTTTATTGTGTATGAATCCTGTAATATTAACAGTAAGATGACCAACATAGTACTCCTAGATTCTAAAGTAGAATAGACCAAGTGGAAAGTAAGTCAAGCAATGTTTTTAAAACTTCCTATCACCATTGTGTATAGAATTTAATATTTTATACTATAATTTTGTCTTCTATTCTATATATTTATCATTTATAGAACTTAATTCTTCAATTCCAAGCTCAGCTGGGGTTTATTTATAGAACAACTCAGGGTAAACTTCTGAATTTCAGTGTTTTGCTCCACAATATAAGGTCTTTGTAACATTTTCTGGGTCTAATGAAAAATCTGTGTCTTGTACTTTATCCTACAGATGAAAAGGTTAAACCAAATATTCTTGTGGAAAATGTTGAGTCATTCAAAGGTAAGTGAAAGTTTATACAGAAAAATCATTATAACAATATGCTGATGCTTTTCTGTTTTGCTTTTAAATATTTTATTCCTATCATACTGACATTGTTAGTTCTTTTAGTATATTAATGGTATCTTTCATTCTGTGATCCACATTAGTTTGGGGTGTATACTTTTTAGCACAACTATTATTTATCATGTCTTGGTAAAATATCTTGTATTCTCTGAATTTTTTCAATAATGCATATTACTTTTTCATCGTTTAAACAGCCAAAAATCTATGTTATCACAATAAGTGGCAGAAAAAAACATTGGCATACATCTTTTTATGAATAATATTACACAGAAACTTCCCTGGTGGCTCAGACAGTCAAGAATCTGCCTACAATGCAGGAGACCCAGGTTCAATTCCTGGGTCAGGAAAATCCCCTGGAGAAGGGAATGGCTACCACTCTGGTATTCTTGCCTAGAGAATTCCGTGAGCATAAGGGTCTGGTGGGCTACAGTCCCTGCAGTTGCAAATAATAGGACATGACTAAGCAGCTAACTTTTTTCTATCACATGGGCAAATTAAAAGTAATATGAACAGTCATTACAGAATTAATTCTATAGCCATTTATATTAGTTGTTTTAAGGTTAAAGCGTCTGCTTGCAATGCGAGAGACCTGGGTTTGATCCGTGGGTTGGGAAGATTCCCCTGGAGAAGGAAATGGCAACCCACTCCAGTATTCTTGCCTGGAGAATCCCATGGACGGAGGAGCCTGATGGACTACAGTCCATGGGGTTGCAAAGAGTTGGGCACGACTGATCGACTTCACTTCACTTTAGGCCTCTATACAGCTACCATTTCAGAGTGTCGATTTATCCCATTTTTATTAGCGTACTCACAAAACTTTTCTCTTTAGAATTAAGATTGAGTTCTATCTGATATTTCCTTAGTCTTGACTTAGCATTGGGCAACCCTGTTCTTAATCCTGCAATTAAACTTAGATGATGTTCATAATTTAGACTCATTCATCATGCTTAATTTTTTCATTAGTCATTATTTTCATCTTTTCCAAGGAGCCAAGATTAATGCTGATGAAGTAGATGGTGTTTTGAAAAACATAGGAATAGAACTCACACCTAAGGAACGTTGGAAGCTGCTTAAAACTCTACCACTTACTTGTGAGTATTTATGATACTGTTTTTGTCCTCAGAGGAGCTTAGTGTGAGTGTATGTATTGTTAGGGTAGGTAGGAATCATTAAACCTTTATTCAGTGTATATTTATATTCAACATGTTTAACGAGCACTTCTTAGGTTATAGGATTAAAGACAGAAGTTCTTGCTTTCATGGAGGCTATTGTCAGAGATAGAGCTTACTCCATTGGGATTGAGCTTGAGAACATCATAAATGAATAACGATTTTTAAATTGATTTTTTTAATTTAATTTAGGATTTTAATCTTGAAATGTCTAATAAAAAAATAAGGAGAAAAAAGAGGAAGTCAGGTTAAAAAGGGTCAAATCAGAGACACTTAAAGTTTCAGCCTAGTAAAGAAAGTTTAGAACTTTCCCTACCCCTTAACTTTATTCTTAAAACCAAGGAAGATAAGGATGTGTGGATGAAAAATTAGATAAATCTAAAAGGCAAATCATGTAACATTATTGTCTTTATAAAATAATCTCTTCTCTTCTTATGAATTGCTGTATCATATTTCTGTGTTAACAATAATGACTTCTCTTGTAGATGACAGAAAGTACTATCAAAAACGGTTGCTACAGGGTTTAAAGACTTTCCAAGGTGAGTGTTAAGAATAATAAGTCAAGTAAAAATGAAGTTTTTGACCTTTGTATTTCCTTTTGGAAGTCCTTTTAATTACTTAATGGTAGTAATAGCTAATTTTTCTTGAGTGTAGTGCCAACCACTGCTCTAAATACTTTACATCTACTAACTCATTTAAGCCTCACAGAAATCTGTAAGTTAGCTTCTTTTGGGCTTCCCAGGTAGCTCAGTGGTAAAGAATCCACCAGCTCAGTGGTAAAGAGATGTAGGAAATGCAGATTCAATCCCTAGGTTGGGAAATCCCTGCAGGTGGAAATGGCAACCCGTTCGGGTATTCTTGCCTGGAGAATCCCATGGACGGAGGAGCCTGGAGGGCTACAGTCCATGGGGTTGCAAAGAGTCAGATCAAATGAGTGACTGAGCACACACACTAGGTACTTTTCCTAAGTTAGGTACCATTTTACAGATGAGAGATGCTAACTCACTTGCCTAAGGTCACTCCATTTGAACTTGGAAGGATCATGATTTGAACCTACATTCTTAACTGCTCCCTTAACAGGGGATCTTCCCTGGTGGCTCAGACAGTAAAGCGTCTGCTTACAATGTGGGAGACCTGGGTTTGATCCCTGGGATGGGAAGATCCCCTGGAGAAGGAAATGGCAAGGCACTCCAGAACTCTTGCCTGGAAAACCCCATGGACAGAGGAGCCTGGTAGGCTACAGTTCATGAGGTCACAAAGAGTCGGACACGGCTTAGCAACTTCACTTTTACTTTCTTAATCGCACTATTATATTGAACAGTTAGGTTATTAATCTTTTTTATTCCCCTTTATGACTTACAGTTCAAGTTTAGATAACCACTAGGTTATTTCCTGGGAGATAATTTACTATTATAATGACAAGTTTCAAACTCAGTAGCCAGAATTGTGGCTAGCATTTCAGACATGTTTCTCTATTATTGATAATAAATGAATAATGACTAATAAGTCTCATTCATTTGCTTTAGATGTCTATGACAAATTTTAGCAGAATGCCTCATAACATGTAAAGGAGATGTTTTTTCTTCGCAGTCCCCACCCTATCCTTTGCTACCTTGGTTTTCTATTTTCCTTGAACATCTGCATTGCAACTTTGCTTTTCTCCCTCCCATTAGGGTTTGGTGCATAACACTTAACTAAACCATTTTTATTTTAGGCATAATTTTAATCTTTTCTCATTTCATCTCTTAATCAAGGAGGACATGTTTTAGAAAATAAACTAGGAACCGCTTTGACAAACCTGAACTATGAACTTGAAAATAAAGAATTAAATGATCTACGTAACTATTTGGAAATTGACAGTAAGTAATTTACCACTTGCGACTCCTTTCAGACAAGCCTTTGAAGTCTTCTTGTACCATCCCAGAGTATACTTGTTCAATTTCATTTAGAAAGTAAGAAATTCTTATAGAGTTATGATTTTCAAGGAGGAGAAATATGGCTTCTGATTATTATTCTCAGTATTGTCAGAGATCCAATAAGGTTATTGGTAGATTAAGATTCAACTAGGAAAAACAAAGAAACACTTCAGGAAAAAATAGCAGAAGCTACTGAAATAGATGTTGAAAGGGTCGGAGATTGACAAAGTAAGAAGGTAAACAGAATTTGGAATTGTTTGACAGGTAATATACAAAGAGAGATGATCATATTTCCATTTAGCAAATACGAGTATCATGTTGAAATAGTCAATGATATCTGATTTGAGACCCATAATATGGCAGCAGAGAGATATCTGTTAGATTAAAAAGGCCATTTAGGAAAAGCATTAAAGATCTGATTTAGCATGAATTTAGAATTCTATAAGATAGTTGAATATAAGAAAAACATTTAAAAATCAACAAAAATTTTCTATGTAAATAATGACAACTTAGAAAATTTCATGGAAAAATTGATCCTAATCCTAATAGCAATAAATATTTTGTCTGTATCTGATTATCCTTTGTATTTCAGATAATGGAAAAGTTCCTCTGAACTCCTTGATGAACATAGCAAGTTTATTTTCTGGTGAGTGAGAAGTGATGATGAAAAGATATAAAATCAAGATATTTTTCCATATGTACATATCATATTTTAATTATATATTCCAATATTCTGAACATTCAGAAAACTAAGATCATGGCATCTAGTCCCATCACTTTATGGCAAATAGATGGGCAAACAGTGGAAACAGTGGCTGACTTTATTTTTCTGGGCTCCAAAATCACTGCAGATGGTGATTGCAGCCATGAAATTAAAAGATGCTTACTCCTTGGAAGGAAAGTTATGACCAACCTAGACGGCATATTAAAAAGCAGAGACATTACTTTGNTGAGCATTCTTTGGCATTGCCTTTCTTTGGAATTGGAATGAAAACTGACCTTTTCCAGTCCTGTGGCCACTGCTGAGTTTTCCAAATTTGCTGACATATTGAGTGCAGCACTTTCGCAGCATCATCTTTCAGGATTTTTTTTTTTAATTTTTAATTTTACTTTACAATACTGTATTGGTTTTGCCATACATTGACATGAATCCACTATGGGTGTATACGAGCTCCCAATCCTGAATCCCCCTCCCACCTCCCACCCCATATCATCTCTCTGGATCATCCCCGTGCACCAGCCCAAGTATCCTGTGAATCTTTCAGGATTTGAAATAGCTCCACTGGAATTCCATCACTAGCTTTGTTTTAGTGATGCTTCTTAAGGCCCACTTGACTTCACATTCCAGGATTTCTGGCTCTAGGTGAGTGATCAGACCATCATGATTATCTGGGTCATGAAGCTCTTTTTTGTACCATTCTTCTGTGTATTGTTGCCAAAATTTGGCCACAAGAGAGAAGCCTGCATACCTTATCAAAGACAATGGAAAAACTTAGATAGTAACACCATAGAACATAATACCCCATCTGAAGGTAACAAGAAAAGTTAAGGTGATATCTTCTGCTTCAAATTCAAAGGCAGCAATACGTAACTAAAAGGATAATGAAAAACCAAGGGAATATAGCTTTACAAAGAAAAATGGTAACTCTCAAGCAGCTAAGCTCAAAACCATGAATATTGCAATCTAATTGATTAAAGAATTCAAAATAGTTATTTTGAAGAAATTCATACCAAAAAACTCAGAAAGAAAATTCAATGACATCAGCAATCAAATATATGAACAAAATAAGCTCTTTACCAAGAATCAATTATAAAAAAGAACCAAAGAAATTCTGGAGCTGAAGAATTCTGTGAATGAGATGAAGAAAGCAGTAGAAAACATCAGTTGCATGGCAGACCAGATGGAGAAAAGGAAAAAATGACTTGAAGGACAGGAATTTTGAAATAACAGAGAAGAGGAGACAGAACAAAGACTTTAAAAGAGCAAAGAAAGCCTATGTGAGCTATGGAATTCCATCAAAAGACAAATATTCGAATAATCAGGATTCCAGAAGGAGGGGGAAAAAAGAGATTTCTTTTTTAAAGAAATTAAAAATTTCTTTAAAGAAATAATAGCTGAGAACCTTCCTAAATCTGGAGAAAGACTTACACATACAAGTCCACAAAGCTAATAGATCACCCTATCATCTCACTGCAGAGAGACTTTCTCCAAGCCACATATCGAAACTATCAGAAATAATGATATTAACTAGACTTATTGTGATGATCGTTTCACAATAGAGTTTATTCTTGAACAATTTGAGGGTTATGGGCCCCAACTCTCCATACAGTTGAAAATCTGTGTATAATTTTTAATTAGCCCCCCATATATGCAGGGGACTCAATCGACCATGGGTCATGTAGTTCTGTAATATTTCCTATTGAAAAAAATCCACATGCAGTATCTTTTGCTATTTATTTATAACAATTCCACAGTGATAAGAGAACAGACTCTGAATGATTTCAATACCTATAGACCATGAAATTTTTGCACCTTGTTTTATGTCCCTGAATATGTTCCAGTGTATCCTGGTTTTATAGCCTATGAGAACTTGAATAGAATTCATATCCTGCTATTGTGTGAAAATTGTGTAAATCTTAATTATGTTGAACTGGCTCATAGTATTTTTTAGGTCTACTGTATCCTATTTTTCTGTCTATTCATTCTATTAATTTTTGAGAGTTTGATATTGAAACTCCAACTATAAATCCTAATTTATCTACTTAAAAAATAATTATAACATATAGTGGGACTGTATATAGCTTTGGTCTATATTTTTCAAGTGTCCTAAAAATGTGTTATCATACTTTCAAAATTTAAAAAATAAAGAAGAAATAAATCCACACTTAAGTGCATCTATGTAGTTCAGGTGCTTCTCAGATAGCTCAGTGGTAAAGAATCCACCTGCCTATGGACGAGACGTAAGAAACGTGGGTTCAGTCCTTGAGTGGGGAATATCCCCTGGAGAAGGTAATGGCAACCCACTCTGGTATTCTTGCCTGGAACATTCCATGGACAGAGGAGCCTGACAGGCTACAGTCCCTGGGGTCATAGAGAGTCAGACACAACTGAGCAGCTGAGCTTGCACACATGTGCAATTCAAACCCATGTTGTTCAATGGTCAGCTGTATATACAAATATCAAATTGGGTTGTACACACAAAACTAATATAAATTTCTGTCAATTATATCTCAGTTTTTTTAATGATAAAAAAAATCTTAAAGGCAGCAGGAAAAAACAGAAAAGGACTCCCCCCCGCTCAAAAAAAGTAGGGTATCATTGAATTTCACAGCAGAAACTACAGCCAAGAGAGGGTAGAATGACATATGCAAAGTGTTGAAAGAGAAAATTTTTCAGCCAAGGGTACTTTATCTGGTAAAGTTATCCTTCACATACAAAGGAGGAATAAAGGCTTTCCCAGACAAACTAAAGCTGAGAGAGTCCATCACCACTAAACCTGCCTTGCAAGGAGTGCTAACAGGAGTTCTTCAAGCTGAAATGAAAACATACTACTCAGTGACATGAAAACATACAAATGTACACAACACACTAAGGTGAAAAATATACAGTCAGACTTAGAAAAGCAGTTCTTCAAAATAGCATGGTGTGTTAAGCACTGAACTATAGTAAAAAAGTTAAAAGAAAGCATAGTAAACAATAACTATGCTGTGCTGTGCTTATGTTGCTCAGTTGTGTCCAACTCTTTGCAACCCCGTGGACTGTAGCCCACCAGGCTCCTCTGTCCATGGGGATTCTCCAGGCAAGAATACTGGAGTGGGTTGCCATACCCTCCCCCAGGGGATCCTCCCAACCCAGGGGTGGAAGCCAGGTCTTCCACATTGCAGGCAGATTGTTTACCATCTGAGCCATCAGGGAAGCCCCCCAAAATAACTATAGCTACTATAAATTGTTAACAAATGTATATATTTTAAAGGAGGTAGATTATGACATTAATAATATAAAAGAGAGAATGAAATGTAAAAGATTGCAGTCTTTGCAGGCAATCAGAGGTAAGTTGCTGAGAGTCAAAAATGAACTGTTATCTATAAGATGTTTTATGTAAGTCTCATGGTAACCACAAAGCAAAAACCTAGAGTAGACCCATGAAAGACAGTCAAAGGGGAAACAGAGCATATCACTACAGAAAATAACCTATTTTAAAAGGTAGGCAGAAACAGAGGGGGGACAAAATGGACTGCAAAATACCCAGAAAACAAAAAAATAAGATGGCATTAGTAAATCCTTACATATCAGCAATTACTTTAAATGTAAATGGATTGAATTCACCATTAAGAGACAAAGTGTAGCTGAATGGATTAAAAACAAGATCCAACTATTTGCTGCCTACAAGAGACTCACTTCAGCTTTAAGGACACACATAGACTCAAAGTAAAGAAATGTAAAAAGATATTCCATGCAAACAGAAACCGAAAGAAAGTGGAGGTAGTCATACTTGTATCAAACAAAATAAACTTTAAGCCAAAACTCATAACAAGAGATGAAGGAAGTCATGATGCATAATTGAGGTAAATTCATTAAGAAGATATAACAATCAGAAATATGTATACATCCAGCATCAGAGCATTGAAATATGTTAACCAAATACCAAAAGATCTGAAAAGAGAAACAGACAGTAATACTACTAATATATTATGGGACTTGAATGCCTTACTTTAAACCATGGGTAGATATCCAGAGTGATAATCATCCAGAATGAAAACCAAAAAGGAAACAATGGATTTGAACCATACTTTAAACCAAATGGGCCTATGGACATCTATGGAACATTCTGTCAAACAACAGCAGAATACACATTCTTCCTAAGTGCATATGGAACATTCTCAAGGTTAAATCATATGATTGAACACAAAACAAGTCTTAAAATTTAAGATGATTTTGATTATAGCAAATGCACTGTATAAACACTATGATAGGAAACTAAAAACCAACAACATGAGGAGGTAGAAAATCTACCAATATGTAGAAACTAAACAACTTATTCTTGGGTCAAAGAAGAAATCAAAAGGGAAATCAAAGAATATATTGAAATAAATTAAAATGGAAACACTACATACTAAAACCTTTTGTTAGGGAATTTTAGAGTGACAGACACATGTAATAAATTATAAAGATCACAAATAAGCAACCTAGATTTATGCCTCAAGAAACTAGGGGAAAAATAACAAATTAAGCCCAAAGTTAACAAAAGGGAGAAAGTAAGAGAGATTACAGTGAAAAACTGAAATAGAGACCATAAAAACAAAAACAAAAAAATTAATGAAACTGAGTTGGATTTTCAAAAGATAAACAAAAATCAGTAAAACTTTAGCAAATCTAAGAAAAATTGAAAAACATCTCATCAAAAGGAAATGAAAAAGGAGAAATTACAACTGACACTACAGAAATACATAGGATCATGAGAAACTACCAGAAGCAAATTATGTGCAACCAATTAGATACCTTAGAAGAAGTGGATAACTTCTTAGACTCATACAACTTACCAAGACTGAATCAAGAAGAAATATTGAGTAGAAAATCCAAACAGACTAATAACAAGTAAACCTATTGAATCAGTAGTGAGAAAACTTTTCAAAAAAGTAAACCACAAGACCAGATGGCTTCACTAGCAAATTCTGCAAAATGTTTAAATAAGAATTAACACCAATCCTTCTCAAATGCTTCCTGAAAAATTGAAGAGGAAGGAAGAAAAAAAGTCATCCTACAAGGCCAGCATCATAATAGCAAAGCCATATAAAGATATTATAGTAAAATAAAACTATAGGCCAATATCCCTGATGAATATGCTAGAGCAATCAGGTGAGACAAGGAAATAAAAGGCATCCAGATAAGATAGAGAGAATAAAATAGAGATCTTCCTGACCCAGGGACTGAACCCATGTCTCCTGCATGGACAAGCAGATTCTTTACACTGAGCCAGTAGGGAAGCACTAGTTTAAAAGAAGAAAAATTCACATGTAAGTGGACCCATGCAGTTCAAACTTGTATTTTTCAACGATCCAGTGTATTGAAAATCCCAACTAAATCTCAGCTAAAAGACTGTTGAATTTAATCAATTAATTCAGTGACATTGCAGGATATAAAATCAATACACAGAAATCAATTGCACTTCTAAACACTAACGGCAAAACACCTGGAAAAGAAGTAAAGAGAACTATCCCACTCATGATAGCATCAAAAACAATAAAATACTTAAGAACAGATTTATCCAAGAACATGAAAATTTTATACAATACTGCAAGACTTCATTGAAAGAAATCAAAGAAGACATAAACAAAAGGAAAGACATCTTGTGTTCATAGATTGGAAGTTAATGTTGTTAAAAATTCCATGCTACTCACTTTGACTTTTCACTTTCATGCATTGGAGAAGGAAATGACAACTCACTCCAGTGTTCTTGCCTGGAGAATCCCAGGGACAGGGGAGCCTGGTGGGCTGCTGTCTATGGGGTTGCACAGAGTCAGACATGACTGAAGTGACTTAGAAGCAGCAGCAAAGCCATCTATAGATTAATTCCCATCAAAATTCCCTTTAAATTGAAATTTCTATTCCACAGAAATAGAAAAAAAGTTCTAAATATGATATGGAACTACAGTGGCATCCGGTCCCTTCACTTCATGGGAAATAGATGGGGAAACNGGGAGGTGGGAGGGGGATTCAGGATTGGGAGCTCGTGTACACCTGTGGCGGATTCATGTCGATGTATGGTAAAGCCAATAGACTATTGTAAAGTAAAATAAAGTTTAAAAAAATTTATAAAAATTTACAATTAAATAGTACTTTCTGAGTTGCCACTTATTTATGAACTAAATTAACTCTTATCTTACAGAAAATCAAATGGTGTATAAAAATAGGTTGATGGATGGAGTAAAGAAGTTCAGAGGTGAGTGAGAAGACTGCCAAGAAAGAGAAAATAGATCTTCAAGCTTTTGCATTTACTTTTCTACAATCTCTTTTCTCACTGATTGACTTGCTAATTGTATTAGTCTAGTTTTTTAATGAGGTGACATTCTTAGTTGTACACAATCTAAAGAAATAGCTACATTATTTTGTCAGTGTGGCAAATTTCGAATTTTACTAAATGGTCATAATATGTGCATTGTCTCTGCTATAATTCGTTAGTCTTTTTTTTTTTTAATTTTACTTTATTTTACTTTACAATTACTGTATTGGTTTTGGCATACATTAACATGAATCTGCCATGGGTGTACATGAGTTCCCAATCCTGAACCCCCCTCCCACTTCCCTCCCCATACCACTGCTGGGCATACACACCAAGGAAACCAGAGTTGAAAGAGACATGTGTACCCCAATTCATTAGTCTTAATACTCACCTCTTCCTTCTAGGTAAATTCACCTTGTAAATTGCTGTAACAGTGTTTCCTGGAACACTGAAAAGAACTTTTCTATTTCTAATTCCTCAACTAATTCTTTTAATCACTTCAAGAGTTTTATGGTGTCCTTACTTTTTACTTCCATTTATGTTGATTGATTGATATGACCAGGCATTTTTTTCTCTTAAACATAATCACAAATTTCTCTTATCCCTTTTTTTCATAAGGAGGAAAGGTTAATATCAATAAAATAGATGATGCTCTTAAGAACATGGGATTCCTACTTGATGAAGAAGACATCGAGGAGCTATGCAGTCACCTGCCAATTGATGGTAAGCACTGCAAGCACCCAGTGCCCTGTAAAAAAATTTTTTTATTTCTCTGTAGAAATATCTGAAGTATACTTGTTAATTTCTTGGAAAAAGCCAGAAGCCCATAGAGAGCAAATCCTAAAAAACAAGGAAACTGTTTTTTTTTTTTTAAACAGAGTTAAAAAAAAAGTTTATTTATTTGGCTGTGCTGGATCTTAGTTGTGGCAGGCAGGATCTTTAGTTGTGGCATGCAGGATCTAGTCTTGATGACCAGGAATGGAACCTTGGACCACCTGCATTGGGGACTCAGAGTCTCAGTCACTAGACCACCAGGAAGTCCCAGCAGTGCTGTTTTTAAAACAAGAAACTAATCATGTTGTTTCTCCTGCCTAAATTTCTCCAGGAAATGTCTTTCAACTGTAAGATAAATTAGATCAACGGATCTAATGTAAAACATGGTAACAGTAGTTGATAACAGAGTGTTGCTTAATTGAAATTTGCTAAGAGAATTAAGTGTTCTCACCAAAAACATATAGATAGATAGATAGTTAATAGATGGATAGATTATATAGTAAGAGATATTAACTAACTAGATGGAGGCAATTTTTCACAATGTATATGTATAAAATAATCACAGTATACAGTTTTAATATCTTACAATTTGGTCAGCTATAAAGTTGAAATAGAAAACAAGACAAACTAGGAAAGAATTTTTTTTCTCTCCCAGTCTAGTGAGTGAGGAATACAAAAAGTAAAAGGTGAAGAAATGGAATAAATGTGTTCATCATACTTAGAGACTTTTTCCCCCAAGCTTATGCTTATATAGGGCTTCCCAGGTGGCACTAGTGGTAAAGAACTCACCTGCCAATGCAGGAGACATAGGAGACATGGGTTCGATCCCTGGGTTGGAAAAATCCCCTGGAGGAGGTCATGGCAACTCACTCCAGTATTCTTACCAGGAAAACTCCACAGACAAAGGAGCCTTGTGGGCTACAGTCCATAGGAATGCAAAGAGTCAAATAAAGCACCTAACTAGAAGGGGAAAAAAATTCTTGGCAACTGGAAAATTCTTACATTTTACTCCACAGTTTAAGAATTTTATATAATTGGGACCTGTATTAGTCTGCTCAGGCTGCCATAACAAAATACCACAGTCTGTGTGACTTAAGAGAAATTTATTTTCTCTAAGTTCTGGATGCAGGGAAATCCAAGATCACCATGTCATTTTATTTGGTTTCTGGTGAAGATTTTCTTCCTAGCTTGCAGACAGCTGCCTTCTCACTGTGTCTTCACATGGCAGAGTGGAGAGGAAAAAAAAAAAATCTTCCTCTTATAAGGCCACAGTCCTATTGGATTAGGGCTCCACCCTTACAACCTCATTTAATCTTAATTACCTCCTAAAGACTTTATTTCCAAATACAGTCACACTGGGGAACAGGGCCGCAACATATGAAATTAAGGGGACATGATTTAGGTCATAACAGGATTATATCTAAATTTTGTTTTATTTTGTAGTTGAGAGAAAAGTTAAACTGGATAGACTTCTAGATGAAGTACAAGAACTTCTAGGTGAGTGAAAAGAAATAATAAGGAATAATTTTTAAAATCTCAATACTTAACAAAAGAAGTTATTTTTAAAGTATTTTCTGTTGGCCTGTCCATGACATATTAATCCTGCTACTACATCTGTTTTAATTGGTAATGTATATATAACTGAAAAGACAGCTTTATAAGCTAAATGTTATTCATTATTATAATTAATTGTTACCTACTTCTTATTTTAAAGGCTACAGTATAATGTCTCAGTAATAAACCTTTTATGCTTTGGTATTTCTCAATAATATTATTATTTTCCTGCTGTTCTAAAAGCAAAATGGCAAGGCCAATTACACATGTAGGTAATATGACCACTGAGAAGAAGCTCATAATTCAGGCAAAAATAAAACAATAGAGCAAATATTACATGCTGGCAGAATCATTTGCACCAGAAAATTTAATGAGCTGTTACAGAAATACTGATTTTCTGTGTGCTATGTTACTTGTTCCCAACATTGAAGAATTCCATTTTACCAGAAAGAAACTATTTCTGAATCCCCCTTCTAAGTAATTAAACAATACTTAATCTTTCTATTGCTTTTTATCCTATATTTGTGGATGGTGCTACACAAACAGGTGATATTAGTAGTAGTGGTGGTAGTAGTATTGGTATTATTTGTATTTTCATTACTATTATTATTATTTAAAATTTGACCTTTTATCATTGTTTTATTTTTTAAGGGGAGGTGCTTGACCATAATGATCTGGGAAATCTTCTGAAAGACATAGGGTTAAGAGACCAACTAAAGGAGAATTCTGTGTTGAGGAAAAGTTTGCCACTCGATGGTGAGCATTTAATTTACCAATGAAGTATTCATCCATTCAGTGAAAGTGAATTGGTTGCCATTTGGTACTAAGCATTATAATAGGCTCTGAGTCACAGAGCCCAGGATCTTCTGTCCCCTCCCACTCCGGGCCCTGGGATTGAGGTAGCAGCTGGAGGGAGGAAATCCAAAAACAAGAAGATATATGTGTATGTATACTTGATTCACTTTGCTGCACAACAGAAACTCACACAACATGGTAAAGCGGATATACTCCAATAAAAATTAATTTTTTAAAAAGGTGAGAGAAATTGTTTAATTTAGAGCAGAAGAATATTGTCTCCAAAAAAAGTGGCAGTCTAGGGACTGGTAGAATATCTAACATTATTTGAACATATTGAGAAGAGATTTTTCAGTTCTATTTGAGAGTTAAAGATTAATTAACTACATAGTCACATTGGAAGCTAAGCAAAATAAGACATTGTTACTAATGAACTTATTTGCAGGGTAGAAATAGAGACACAGTAGTAGAGAACAGATCTGTGGACTGGAGTGGGGCGGGGATGGGAAGGTGGGACAATTGAAAGAGTAGCATTGACATATTTACACCGCCCTGTGTGAAGTAGCTAGCTGGTGGGAAGCTGCTGTATAATAGCTCAGGGAGCTCAGCCCAGTGTTCTGTGATGACCTAGATGGGTGGAATGAGGGGTGGGAGGGAGGCCCAAGAGGGAAAGGATATATGTATATACCTATAGCTGATTCACTTTGTTGTGCAGCAAACACTAACACAACACTGTAAAATAATTTTGCGTCAATAAAAAAACTGAAAAAAAGTCAATCGTTAACTGCAAGAAAGACAAAAATTTCAATATGAAAGGAAATGTATTAATAGTCATAACCTATTATGGAATGGGAAGTATCCATTATGTGGCTTAGTTATAATATTTATATAGTCATAATAATGAGCGGTTAATCTCAACTACCAACCCCCCCAACAAATGTGATATAATCATAATGGAAAAACAAGAAAGGGCAAAAGTATGGGGGGAAGAGACAAAAAATCTCACATTTTATAGAAGAAAGACCATTGGGTAATATCAAAGGCTAGTGACTGATTTTCATGTGAAAGTCTAAAAGCAAGAAACTGACTCAGCAGAAAAACAAATGTCATGTATTAATGCATATGTACAGTATCTAGAAAGATGGTACTGATGAACCTATTTGCAAGGCAGCAGTGGAGACTCAGACGTAGAGATCAGACTTGCGGACACAAGTCTGCAAGTCGGGGTGGGAAGGAGAAGTTGGGACAGATGGAGAGGCACTACCATATGTAAAAATAGATCGCCAG
The DNA here is from genome assembly GCA_006410875.1 of Neotragus pygmaeus. NCBI lineage: Eukaryota > Metazoa > Chordata > Mammalia > Artiodactyla > Bovidae > Neotragus > Neotragus pygmaeus. The sequence continues at coordinate 137,632 of SJYV01011720.1, forward strand.
TGGGAATTTGCTATATGAGTCAGGGAGCTCTAACCAGTGCTCTCTGACAACCTAGAGGGGTGGGATGGGAGGTTCAAGGAGGAGGGAACGTATGTATACCTGTGGCTGATTCATGTTGATGTATGGCAGAAACTGACACAATATTGTAAAGCAGTTATCCTTCAATCAAAAATAAATTAATTTAAAAAAAAGAAGAAACAAACTCAAGTCATCAGTAATGACAGACCAAAGAGAGAAAGGCTTGTTTGAAGTTCCTTGTACTTTCAAGATTTGGGTTGTTTGTTTGTTTTTTTTTTTTTACTTTCGAGGTTTTGTGAGGTAAGGACACAAAGTTTTTTTCATGGACTTAGTGAAAGATGTACACTCTTATCTTCTTGAGTATGTCTAATGTTTAGCAATTCTTTTGTTATTAAATTTTAATTTTATTATATTCTGGTCAGAAAATACATTATATGTGATATTGATCCCTTGGGAATTTTTCTAGGGGAACTTTATTACTGAAAACATAGTCTGTATTCTTTGGTATTCTATGTGTTCTTCCAAAAAAATATACATTCTGTTAGTAAGTGTGCTTAAACATTAATTGTATTGTTCATATCTTCAATATGTATTTTATTTTTGTCGGCTTGGTATGTGTTTCTAAATAGGGATGTAAAAAATCTCCAACTATAATTATACTATTTCTCCTTGAAGTTGTCAGTTGTTGCTTTATATATTAATAGTTGCAGGCCTCATTGTTAGGTGTGTACATATTTATGGTGAAAATATATTTTGTTCTATTGATCCTTTTATAGATAAATAACATCCTTCTTTATCCTATTTAGGTAAGAGGATTGCTACCCCAGCATTGTCTTGGTTCATATCCATGCTGTTGTTATCAACTTTTCTATGTCTTTTTACTCTGTGTCTCTTGTAGACAACATATTATTTGATTTTGTTTTTCAGCGTACTCTGACAGTTTATATTTTGTAGTTGTTGAGTTGAACTCATTTATGATTGTTGTAATTACTATAACATAGGACATAGTTCTGCTATCATATTTCATAGTTTGCAGTATTTCTGTTACTTTTTTCAACCTTTATAATTTCCATTATATTCCTTGAATCTTCTTCTGAAAGTTGAAGTGGTTGTCCTTATTGAGACATATTCACGGCCATTTACCCTAATGATTCCTTAAACTTGTCAATCTATATCTTCCCCCAGTTAAGACAAAGATTTTAGCACACTTTCATGACCAATTTGTCAACTTAACTTGCTTCCTATCCCAATCATATTGATATTTAGCCAGGATGTGTAAGAGTCAGTTATTATGGATAATATTCTTTCTCCTTTTCCTCTGTACCTAGCTGCATTTAGTCGCTTAGTCATGTCTGACTCTTTACAACCCCATGGACTGAAGCCCGCCAGGCTCTTCTGTCCATGAGGATTCTCCAGGCAAGAATACTGGAGTGGATTGCTATTTCCTCCTCCAGGGGAATCTTCCCAACCAAGGGATCAAACCCAGGTCTCTGGCATTGCAGGCAGATTCTTTACCACCTGAGCCACCAGGGAAGCAATCTGTACCTAGACTTTTTGTAAATCTGCAACAGACTTAACCAAAATATCTGAAGATTTTTTTCTTCCCATACCTCTTGTATTCTCTCCTACATTTGCTTTACTTATTGAGAGCTTACTTTAAAAACTATTTTCAATATGAGTCTCTGTAGGATTAATACTAAACATTAAATACCTGAGAATATTTTTTATTATGCCCTTACACTTAAGTAACATTTTGTGTGTAAGTTAAAAGTTCTTTTAATATTTCAAATAATAACTGCTCCATTGCCTTTCAGCATCTAGAATTACTGTTGAGAAATTTGATTTTTCTTCTTTTATAGATGAATTACTTTTCTCTTTGAAGGACTTTAGAATTTTACCTTTTTATTCAATATTTTTAAAGTCACTATTACGTGTTCTCCTGGCAATCTTGATTCCAGCTTGTGCTTCTTCCAGTCCAACGTTTCTCATGATGTACTCTGCAT
>SJYV01011725.1:16249-28921 GCA_006410875.1 Neotragus pygmaeus
CTTGGTATCTCTCTTTTTCTTGAAGAGATCTCTAGTCTTTCCCATTCTGTTGTTTTCCTCTATTTCTTTGCATTGATCACTGAGGAAGGCTTTCTTATCTTTCCTTGTTATTCTTTGGAACTCTGCATTCAGATGCTTATATCTGAATAAGCAGATATTCTCCTTTGCTTTTCACTTCTCTTCTTTTCACAGCTATTTGTAAGGCCTCCTCAGATAGCCATTTTGTTTTTTTGCATTTCTTTTTCTTGGGGATGGTCTTGATCCCTGTCTCCTGTACAACGTCACGAACCTCTGTCCACAGTTCATCAGGCATTCTGTCTATGAGATCTAGTCCCTTAAATCTATTTGTCACTTCCTCTGTATAATCATAAGGGATTTGATTTAGGTCATACTTGGATGGTTTAGTGGTTTTCCCAACTTTCTTCAATTTAAGTCTGAATTTGACAGTAAGGAGTTCATGATCTGAGCCACAGTCAGCTCCCGGCCTTGTGTTTGCTGACTGTATAGAGTTTCTCCATCTTTGGCTGCAAAGAATATAATCAATCTGATTTTGGTGCTGGCCATATGGTGATGTCCACGTGTAAAGACTTCTCTTGTGTTGTTGGAAGAGGGTGTTTTCTATGACCAATGCTTTCTCTTGGCAAAACTCTATTAGCCTTTGCCCTGCTTCATTCTGTACTCCAAGGCCAAACACTTGTTACTTTAGGTGTTTCCTGACTTCCTACTTTTGTATTCCAGTCCCCTATAATGAAAAGGACATCCATTTGGGTGTTAGTTTTAAAAGATCTTTTAGTTCTTCATAAACAAGAACATTATTTAGCTATTTAGTATTTTTTCATTTCAGAACAGAAAACAAGATGTCAGTTATCCTTTAAGCTGGAAAAAGATTTACATTCTCACCTCTTTAAGGACTTTGGCACTGAGAAATTAAAGCCTCAGTAGGCCTGGTGACCATCTTACACCATACACATTAGCAGTCAAAACTTATGAAAGACTGGGAAAGAGAATGAGATCTTCCTGCTTGGTGCTGTAATTGGTACAAATCTGTTTTCCCTCAGAGGGTAGAAGGGATCTCTGCCTAATACAATTTTAGGCACATGGTATATATTTGACATATATTTGTGAAATGAACCAATCAACTATATATGGATTCATAATTTTCCCTACTGTTCTCATGAATATATTTTCTGAATTATCATATAACAATGTCAAGCAATTAAAATGTGGTTTAATAAAAAAACGATCAGTGAATGAGAGAAGCTCTGAGAAAAAAGGAGATATTATCTGCAGAACTCTGGAGAAACCTGCTGAAATTTTTAGCCTGGATCTCTGACTTCAGAATTTTCAAAGGATCTAAAGTGAAAGTGGGAAGGGAGAAGGCAAATTATTCCAGGGCTGCAGGTGGCCAACAAATGCAACCATAATACGTGGTTAGTTTCATATCCCAGGACAATATAATTGCATTCAGGGGATAAGAGACTGAGAGCACAGTAGCTATGCATTTCTCAGGGGAACTGGTTTCAGAGGATGAGCACACCTAAACTGTCTAGAATGCTCCTATTAATGAAACCCCCTCCTTCACTACCAGAGGAGCTGCTCAAGTGACTGATGCTGATTTCTTTGCATACAGTCCTTAGTCTTCAGTCTGAGAAGAAACATATATAGTGAGTTTTTACCATCTGAAACTGGAGAAAGTAAAGAAGCAAAATTATTTTAGGATGAAAGTAAGAAAGATCAGAATTTATTTATAAATTCAAGGGTCATGTTGAGATGTGATGGGCTTGACCAGCGCAGCAGCACTTCCCTGAAGTAAGCATTTGGTATTTGTTGTGTATTTCTCCTACCACGTTCCTCCTTATCCTCTTTTGCTCCTCACTGTAAAAGTGTGTAGGAGCTGTGGTGCCCTTGAGCTCCAGTTACACAAAAATCATCGGGCACACACCAATTTAAAACTACAGTGCTTTTAGACCATTTTGGCAGTTTCTCATGAACTCTAAAAGGCATTCATTGAAATCTAAAACCAAAGAAACCTTGTTTACACAGATAATTTAAAAAGAAAATGTGCTCTACCCACATTTGGCTATCTATCTGGTGACCATAAAATAGTTCTAATGTGAATAAAATCACTTAATTATCAATTTGTAGTTATCAGTCTTATATATCTCCTATGGAAACAGAACTTTTGTCACTTGAGAGGACTTAACTGTTTTTGTGTGTCTGACCTAGTTTTCAACATTTAAAGGATTTTCTGTAAGGAATATGGCCTTAGAAAAATTAGCTTAAAAAAAAAAGATATTTAAAGAGCCATACTCATTAATAAAATATATTTTATACTTCTTATAAACAAAATAATAATAACTACTACTTACTGGGCCGTGACCCTGAGGAGCTGGGAGGAGCCACCCATGCCCTAGGCCAGGGCCCGCGGTAGGAGGAGCAACCTGAGGAGTGGTGGCTGTGCAGGCACAGGAGGGCCTAGAGGAGCTATCCCACATTGAAGGTCAGGAACAGCAGCGGTAAGGAGATACCCCTCGTCCAAGGTAAGGAGCAGCGGCTGTGCTTTGCTGGAGCAGCCGTGAAGAGATACCCCACGCCCAAGGTAAGAGAAACCCAAGTAAGATGGTAGGTGTTACAAGAGGNATACATCCTCTGAAAGGCTGCTAATTCTAACAAAAAATTCACAGTAAATTATATTCAGGCATAGGACACCCAGTATCACACTGAGTTCAGCATGGATAACAGCTGCAATTTACTTAAGAAATGGTTTAAGTAAGTAAGTAAGTAAAGTCACTCAGTCGTGTCCGACTCTTTGTGACCCCACGGACTGCAACCCACCAGGCTCCTCAGTTCATGGGATTCTCCAGGCAAGAATACGGGAGTGGGTTGCCATTTATTTTGAACTAATTATTAGATACGAACATCTCAATCCCCTTTTAGAATAAAGTTTTTTTTAGCTTCTAAGTAGGAGAAGGCAATGGCAACCTGCTCCAGTACTCTTGCCTGGAAAATCCAGTGGACAGAGGAGCCTGGTAGGCTGCAGTCCATGGGTCACTAGGAGTAGGACACGACTGAGTGACTTCACTTTCACTTTTCTCTTTCATGCATTGGAGAAGGAAATGGCAACCCACTCCAGTATTCTTGCCTGGAGGATCCCAGGGACAGGGGGGGAGCCTGGTGGGCTGCCGTCTATGGGGTCGCACAGAGTCGGATAAGACTGAAGCGACTTAGCAGCAGCAGCTTCTAAGTAAGCTATAATTGAATGAAAGGAAACAGACAGGCTAGATTCTGAAATAAATTCAGAACTAAAAATTTATAAATAAAGCCTTATTTCTGTCAATCTTAGATTATCAAAGGCAGCAATTTGTTATTTTGAAAATTTAAAATAGGAAATGAATGGGGAAAATACTACATTTGGAACTCTCCTTTAAAAACAGGCGTTAGGCACAAGACACGGGCAGGAGTGGGGATGGTGAGAAAGAGTAGAAAAGGTAGTGGGAGGTGGAAAAAAGAACATGTGTCTCAAGAAATATTCTAAGACAGACTAGACAGAGGAAATAAATTTGCATCAAAAGATAATCTGAAAAAGAAATGAATTTCTCAAAAATTTTAAGCCTTAAACCCTAATCACAATGCTAGAAAAAAAAACAAAAAAAAGTGCCTTTTTTTTTTTTCCATTTACAATTTTTAAGAATGGGCTAGACAACCACTAGGTATAGAGTGGACTGGAGAGATTATCTCCCAATTCTGGGATTTATTTTAGAGCAGCAGCATGTTTGGATACAAATATCTGATTAACATGTCTGTCTTATTAGAAGCTTGAATGTGCTTATAAAAGCAAGGCAGGATAGAAATTATTTCTATATTAAGTCTCTGCATTAATACTAAAACAATTTAGGGATTATAATGACTAGTCAAATCTTACAGGTAACAAATGAGATTTATGATAAAAATTGTGTAGACTCCCCACAGTATCCCCAAAATCTTAATAATAAATCTTCAGTAATTTAAACTTATACATAAGATCTAAGATGTACTTGTGCCACAATAAACTCAGTCTAAAGTGGCTCAGATGGTGAAGAATCTGCCTGCAATGTTGGAGACCTGGGTTTGATCCCCGGGTTAGGAAGATCCCTTGGAGAAGGGAACAGCTATCCCTGTCAGTATTTTGGCCTGGAGAATGCCATGGACAGAGGAGCCTGGCAGGAAGTGACTTAGCAGCAGCAGCAGCCACCATGGGAAATAATATAGCAGTTTCTCAAAAATTAAATTTAGAATTACTATTCCACTTCTGTATATACCCAAAAGAACTGAAAGCAGAAACTTAGATATCTGCACACCAATATAACAGCATTACTCACTCAAAATAACCATAAGGTACATGCATGTGCCAAGTCGCTTCAGTCTTGTCTGACTATGTGCCTCCCTAATGACTGTAGCCCACCAGGCTCCTCTGTCCATGGGATTCTCCAGGCAAGAATACTGGAGTGGGTTGCCAAGCCCTCCTCCAAGGGATCTTTCCGACTCAGGGATCGAACCTATGTCTCTTCTGTTTCCTGCACTGGCAGGCAGGTTCAGAAACAACTCAAATGTCCATCTACAGATGAATTGATAGACAAAACATGGTATATTCATACCATGGAATGCTAGCCTTAAAAAGGAAGGAAATTCTGACACATGCAAAAATGTGGATAAACTGTGACGACATTATGCTAAGTAAAATAAGTCCATCATAAAAGGACAAAAATTGTATAATTTCACTTTTATGAGGTACCTAGAGTAGCTAAAGTCATAGAGACAGAAATTAGACTGATGACTGGGGGTTGAGGGGAGAAATGAGTTACCGTTTAATGGGTACAGAATTACAGTTTAGGAAGATGAAAAAGCTCTGGAGATGGACAGTGGTGGAAACTGCACAACAATGTGAATGTACTAATGAAACTTAGCTGTACACTTAAAAATGGTTAAAATAGTAAATTTTATGTATATTTTACCACATACAAGAAAAAGGCCAAAGTTGTCCTCTGTTACTCAGTCTTCAGCACTGACTAGAGGAGGCCTTCAGATGCTATAAACATGTACCTTTCTATAGAACAGGGCCAGGGACCCAGTTCTCTTCGGTTTGCTTAGTCCAACTGGATGCACCTCTTGCGCTTTGGTCAAATGGGTCTGCTTTGGAGAAGCACCAATTAATGACTGAGCTGTAAGTGATACAGGACTCTCAACTTTGGACTCCTGAGTTGTATTCATGGAAATTGGTATCAGTGTGATCTCTCCAGCATCATTTGCAATACCTGAATGTACAAGCAAGAGTTCTTAGTTTTAGAAATGTGTCCCAGAAAAGTTGTCAATACTTCTTTCTTCCTTCATTCCTCCCTCCTTCCCTCTTCTTGTTTACTATCTATCTGTGCATAGTAATGTTAGAAGAAGAAAGCCACAAAAATAGTAATTCTAGGTTATGATATTCTTGTTTTCTATTTCTGCTCTGAAACAATAATACTGTTCTCTTTTGTGGTCTAATGGAGATGTTCTCAACCATTAAACAAACTTCGGCTCAATGCACTCATTTGTAAAACTCGGGTAAGAAAATAACTCCTAACAGAGTAGTAAATCCATAAAATATGAAAATTCAAAAAGCTGCAGGTATACCTCAGAGATATTAAGAGTTTGGTTCCAGAGAACCACAATAAAGTGAGTATCATAATAAAATGATTCACATGAATTTTTTGGTTTCCAAGGCATATAAAAATTATGCTTTTGCTATACTGCAGTCTATGGGGTATGTTATGGGCATTATGTTCAAAAAAGTCTATGTACCTCAGTTAAAAAATACTTTGTTGCTAAAAAGATACTAGTCATCACCCGGTAACACAAGGTTGCCACAAACCCAATTTGTAGATAAAAAGTTATCTGTAAAGTTCAATAAAGCAAAGTGCAATAAAATGAGGAAAGCCTCTATACATTCAAAACAAAACTAAAGGGGGAGTGCTGAGGAGCTTTAGGGCAGTGTTACTATTCTGTGTAACAGTATAATGGTAGATATGTGTCATGAGACATTTGCAAAATTCATAGAATGTACAACACCGAGAGTGAACACTAACATAAACTATGGACTTAAGAGTGATAATGATGTGACAATGAAGGTTCATCAGTTGTAATACATGAGCTAGTCTGGTACAGGATACTGATGGCAAGAAAGACTCAATTTTGCCATGAACCTAAAACTACTCCTAGAGGGAAAAAAGTACAGGTTCAGGAGAAAATACAGGAGTAATAAGACCATGTGATATAATTCAATAAGACATTTCTTAAGTTTTTATCCATTTCAAAAAAAATAAATGCATCAGAATATTACCATGCAATGGGATTGTAACTTTATGTCCTGTTGTCCCTGTTACTATGGCTGTGGCCATTGTTAGAAGACTGTGCCCGGGTGAAATTGATATATTTTCAGCAGTGATGCTTGAAGAAGGAGCAATTTTCAATTTTGTTCCTTCTGTTATGATCCTGTCCATAAGCATTTCCTTTGGGGGGTCTTCCCCAAAAAGTCTTCTCTTAGCACTCCCAGCAGTAGGAGAACTGTAGCGTTCATGGACAGAAATCGGAGACAGTGGTTGCATATCTAATAAAGAGAAAAACTTTAACAGTTTGACTTGTATTTCAAACAGACACAATCAGTTTACTCACTTGTTCAACAGATGCTGCGTGGTGCTACACTGTGTGCTCAATCGCTTCAGTCTTGTCCGACTCTTTGCAACCCTATGGGCTGTAGTCTGCCAAGCTCCACTGTCCATGGGATTTTCCTGGCAAGATTTCTGGAGTGGACTGCCATGCCCTCCTCCAAGGATCTTCCCGACCCAGGGACTGAACCTGCATTTTCTGTGTCTCCTGCACTGCAGGTGGATTCTTTAACAGAGCCAACAGGGAAGTCCTAGATACTGAGTTACTATGCTAAAATAACAGCCTTTGTCCTCATGCAATATCGAATCTAGTGGGAGAGAGAAGAATGAAATAAATCTTAAAATAAAACTACAATAGCTAACCTTCCTAGTCTCTTGAACCTCTACCTATGTTAAAGAACCAAAATATTATGCGGAAAGTAGAAGCTGAGAGGTAGAATGCAGTGACTGTTAAATTAGAAAAGTAGTCCAACTAACTTCTGTCTCCTCCTGATAAAAAGGAAAAATCAGTGATTTGGTTCACAATTTTCTCTCTTCCCACATATCTACACGTCAAACAGTTTAAGGCAATAGCTTTGGCTTTCTGATTTAGTAGACACAGAACCATCTTTTACAAACCCACTAGAAGATGAATATGAGCACAAGTGTTATGACTGTTTAATTTGAGGCATTAGTGTGTAACAGACATGTCATCTATTTTTCAAAACATGTTTATAAGGTATAAAAATCACCTCTGGCAATAATTTGACAACTCTGTATTTCTGAGGTAACTGGGGAAATAGTTATGGTTTAATAAAAATCTCTTAATTCTGGGGGATGAAAGCAGCTCTGACTTGAAGCCTTAGCAAACAAGTGGGAAGTTCTATTGTAGCTCATTACCCCTTAACAGAAGTCTACCTTTATGTCTTATTTCTAAGAAAACCAATGTAGTCCTTTAAGCTAACTAGGAATGTTCAGAGCTGACATTTCAAGGGGGAAAATGCATGTTATAACCACCAAGTTAGCTGCAAACCCCTTGAAATGATTCTTTGCCTAGTACACTATTGGAAAAGCTGTAGTAGACATTCAATAAAAATTTAGTAAGTATACAAATTAATAAACTGTCTTTTCCCCACTAGAGTCAAGGCTGAATATTGTTTTCTAAGGATTTTCTATTATTTGATTCTCTTGCATGAACCCCTATAAGAAAATAACTTTTTCTTCTAATTATAAAAATAATATATTACCTGAATGCTCACATAAGTGCTATTCATAAAAGCCAACAGGCAGAAATAACCCAAACACCCATCAGCTAAGTTCCTACTTTCTCTGTTGTACTAGGAGTTGAACTTAAGTCCACTTCCCTGCAAAATCCCACTGCCGTATAATAGGGAAGAACCTTTATTGCAGGTTAGTCACTAAAGAGATGTTGCCAATAAGCTTAAATTATCCATAATGGCCCATCTCTGGGAACCCTGCCTCTCAAGTAATGTATATTAAGCTCAAAAACCTTTGCTCAGGGCTTCCTAGGTGGCTCAATATTGAAAGAATCAGCCTGCCAATGAAGGAGACATAAGAGAGGCTGGTTTGATTCCTGGGTCAGGAATATCCCCTGTAGGAGGAAATGGCAACGACTCCAGTATTCATGCCTGGATAATCCCATGGACAGAGGAGTCTGGAGGGCTACAGTCCACAGGGTCACAAAGAGTTGGATCGAAGTATTATTTACCCATAAAGAGTAATGAAGTGCTGACACATGGTACAACATGTATATACCTGAAAACATGCCTGAAAAAGAACCAGTCACAAAGGTCACATATTATACAGTTCCATTTATATGAAATGTCTAGAACAGGCAAATCCATAAAGACATAGATTAGTAGTTGCAGGGTCTTGGTAGAGGGGCAAATAAAGTGTGATTACTATTGGATACAGGAATTCTTTTGGGAGTGATAAAAATGTTCTGTAATTAGATGGCATGTATACAATGGCATATATACAACTATGGTTGTATAGTCTTGTGAATTTACTAAAAACCACTGAATTGCATACTTTATTAAAAGGGTGAATTGTATGGTATGTGATTTTAAAAGCTCACTGAAAAATTCAAACAACACCAAAAATTATAATGAAAAAGTTAACATTTAAAATCCCACCACTGAGAGAAAATCATTTTAGTGACCATTCTTCATGATCTTAGTTCTGAGATCTCTAGCTAGGCTGCAAACACACAGTGTCAGTCATTCAGTCATGTCCAATACTTTGCAACCCGATGGACTACAGCCTGCCAGGCTCCTCTGTCCATGGAATTCTCCAGGTAACACACACACATATAACATAAATATATTAATTATAGTCAAATACATACACACATGCTACACACAAAGTTCATGCTTTGTACAGTTAAAGTATGCATGAATTTCAGTTACCACAACATTAGTTAAATTAGCAAAAGCCTTAACAAAAAGGTTCAAATTTCAAATTTCCGTTGCCATGGTATAGTAACTGTAATTGCATAAACTACAAACTTTTCCCACAAATCATTACATAAATAATAGATGTGCATCATGATTGGTGACCAATCCTGTCACTTCCAGTCTGTCAGTGATTGGTCAGGGCAAATCTGCTGTTCAACTCATGTAGGCCACAAAGTATATAGTTACATTGCTTCCTTGTTTCCTAGTGATAAATTCACATTTTACAAAAATAAATGAAAGACGAAATTGTCAAAAAAAAAAAAGTGCAACAAAGAAATGAAGAGTAATAATGCTGAAAGTGAAATTAAAATTGTCAATGAAATTATAGAATAGCTGACCCTAAGAATGTTGACACTGCTGCTGTTTAAGAGATTAGATATACAGCCAGAAGAACTGTGTGAAGATGAGACTTATTAATATAAATGCAAAGTTGTTACTATGAACAGCATGAAGACATCCAACAGGAAGTTACAATGGCAAAAAACTTCACTTTAAAGGAACTCGGAAAAAAATCTCGCAACACTGAAAGAGCAAAGGATAAAAGTGTTGAAAGCTGTTCCTTTAATGTGAAAGGAACATGAAAATTCACCAAGGCACAAGAAAGAAACTCACTCAGTATCGCAAGTTATATAAGAAAAAAGTGGCAGGCATCATTTAAATGATTCTTTATTAAGTTTTTAAAAAACAAAACACTTTCATTCTCAACGTTTTCAAAGTTTTTAATCATAGTATATATTAAGTTGGAGAAGGAAATGGCAACCCACTCTAGTACTCTTGTCTGAAGAATCCCACGGACAGAGGAGCTTGGCATGCTATAGTCCATGGGGTTGCAAGAGTCAGACATGACTTAGCAACTAAACCAACCATATATTAAGTTTTTTTAAACTATTTTTTTGTTTCTTTAATAAATACTAATAATTGACAGTAAGGAAGTTTTTAGTTTTGGCAATTTTTTAAAGGTCATCAAACAGTCCTGATTATTCCTATAGTTTAATGAAGATTGTTTTGTATGCACAGCTTGCATATTTTTGTGAACTTACACTACATGCGAAGCAAGATAAACACACACACAGAATTAGAGTTCAAAAATGGTTCTTGAGCTACCTTACTAAGTAACCTGAATATTTATTCATCTGAGGTTTCTTCAGGGATATTCTGTGGTCAGAAGAGTTTAACTGATTTTTAAAAATTAAAGAGTTATATAGTCCAGAAGATAAACACATCAGTTTGGTATATCACAAGAGAAAATAAAGAAGAATGCACTAAAATTTTCCTATAGTAAGGCTCAAAAGAACTATTTTAAGAGTACAGATAAGCAACTCATTAAATGAACTTAAATATCCCAACGAGTTCTTTGTTCTGATTTAGACGTTTATTTTTCTATAAATTCACACATAGAGAATAAAACTTCTGTCACATTTGCAAAGGTGAGTACTTAGTTTAAGTAGTTTTCCATTAGCATTGAGTAAAAGTTGCGTGTATTTATAAAAGGGCCAAAATACGATTTTTACAATAATTGATATTGCAATTTAAAAAAATTATATTCAGAATCAGAGTGGAAACCTTATTACTTTAATATAAAAAAGTATATAATTAGCTACATAGGGTATTGGCATAAACATTATTCCCCTTTCAAATCCTGATTAAAAAAAAATTGGTTTCTTAATAACATATTAGAGCAAAACTTGAAATTTTTCTCTAACAAAAAAAGTCTTTGTTATTTTTTCTTTGTTTACCAATGGTCAACCTACCCTTTCGAAGACTCCCACTGTCAGTTCGAACTTCTTTGACCCTTGGATGCATCAGAGGAGACATTGGCATCATGGGAAGATGCCCCTGTAAATTTCCTCCACTTCCTGTTTCAAAATTGTTTGGGAATATAACCTGGAGAAAACAAAACCCCTCTGCTTTACAAACAGATAAACCCACTGATCAAAATATAACAGAAAAGGTAAGAAAAACGTCTTAACTTTTTTACTGTTTTCCCTTTCTTTCTCTCATCACAAAATATACCAACTTGTATTAAGTGCTCAATAGTAAATATTAAGTTATGTAGAGTTCATCTTACTTAACTTTACATTTATTTAAGGTTACTGACCACTGGAAGTAAATCTATGAGGTGGGCACTACTGTTCTTCACTTAGGGACTGAAAAAATTGAGGCTCAAAATGCGAAATTTGCCTAAGGACAAACTACTGCTAGGTATTAGAGAAATGGCTTCAACTCAAATCCTTTTCTTTCAAGGTCATAGTTTTTTTCATTTCCCAATGGATCCTATAAAGGAAAAATTGATGAAGACTGAAGACTGTCCAATTAACCACAGTCTGCTATAAAGACAACAGTATGGAAGAGAATATTTAAGAAATCATTTTCTTTTCAGTTCTTCCTAGTCTTAAATAGTTCTTTCAGTAGTTTGAGATTAGGGAAAAATTCAAGATGGTTGATTGAAGTATAAGTAGACAGAAAAAACCAAAGAAGCATGTAGACAGGAGTCAAAAAATAACAGAGATGGAGGGAAAAAACTCAATTTCTCATGATACTAAACTGTTAAATGTGCAATTTGAGTGTATTAGGCAGAAGCTTTTGACCTTTTTATTCTAAATACTACTAATGAAAAATGTTTAATTCTTTATGAAATTCTTTATTTGAAAAATTTTAAATGATGAGATTAATGGTTTCTTAGTTCTGATACCAAAAGTAAAAACAGATAAATTGGACATCATTAAAATTAAAATCTTTTGTTTTTTAAAGGACATCATCAGGAAAGTAAAAAGACAACCCACAGAAAGGTTTTACCAACCATATACTGGATAAAGGAGTATATCTAAAATATGTAAAGAACTCCTATAACTCAATACTAAAAAGACAACCCAAATAAAAAATGGGCAAAGGATCTGAACATATATTTCTCCAAAGACGATATACAAATGGCCGATAAGCACTTGAATCAATGTTGAACATCATTAGCCATAGGGAATGCAAATAAAACCACAATGAGGTAATACTTCATGCCTACTAAGATTGCTAGAAATCAAGAAGACAGATAATAAACACTAGAGAGGATGTGGAGATGATGGTGGGAATGTTAAATGGTGCAGCCACTTTGGAAAACAGTCTGACAGTTCCTTAAAAACTTAGAGTTAGTATATGACCAGCCATTCTACTCCTAGCCATTTACTCAAGAAAAATGAAAATGTACGTCCATACAAATACTTGTTCATGAATGTTCATAGCAGCATTATCCATAGTCAAAAGGTAAAAACACCACCAGTTCATCCACTGATAAATGAATAAACAAAGTGGGGTGTGTGTGTATATATATATACACATATTTTCATCCAATGGAATATTATTAAGCCATAAAAAGGAATGAAGTGCTGATACATATAACATGGATGAACCTTGAAAATCACTGTATTAATAAAATAAGCCAGTTACAAAGAACCACATATTATATGATTTGCATGAAATGTCCAGAACAGGGAAATCAAGAGAGAGAGAAGGTAGATTACTGGTTACCTAGGGTCAGGAAGACGACA
>SJYV01011725.1:28935-62421 GCA_006410875.1 Neotragus pygmaeus
CCTCCCAGCCTGACAGGCGCTCCAGCTCCTCGGGCCGCAGCGGCTCCACCTCGTCCAGCAAGCCGCCCTCGCCCGCTGCCAGCAAGGAGGTGGCGTCCCGCAGCTCCTCGCTACTCGTCCGCCTCGGGCCCGACCCGGCCCCGCTGCCCGATTTGGCGCTGAGGCCCAAGGGGAAGCCCCGAGGAGACGCTGTGCCGGAGGAGGGAGTGGACGCTCCGGCCCGAACCGGGCTGCCGGGCCCGAAGAAGCCGGCGCCCTGCACGGCCCCGGAGCGGCTCCTCAGCTGCTCGTTCTGCTTCTCCAGCATCTTCACCAGCTCCTGCAGCTTCCGCACCTCCTGGTCCGCGTTCACGTCGGAGTTAACGTCCTCCATCCCGGCTCCGCTGCCTCTGCCGCCCGCCACCCGTTCGGACTCACAGCGACAGGCAAAGAGCCACAAGAAAAGAGGCGCCGCCGCCGCCGCTCACTCTAGCCGAGGCGCCGGCATATAGCAGGGGCAGGCCCCACCGCCTGTGTCCCTCCCGCTCCGGTTCCCAAGCGTCGCCGGACCCAACCGAGCCGCCTCATCTGCGCCGGCTCCAGGATTGGGGGAGGCGGCGCCAATATCCGGCCTCGGCAGCCATCTTCCCTCCGTCCCTCCGCCCCCTTCAGCCCGGCCCAGTGGGTGACCTCAGAGCGTCGTGGGTGGACCGGCCGCCGACCGGCGCTAGGAACCCAGCTCAGATCTCGCGGAGGGGCGTGGCCACGGGCGAGGCTGGTGGGGCGGGGCCGCGTAGGGCGGGCCTTAAGCCGGAAGGGGCGTGTCCGAAGCGTTGGCGGAGGCGGGTCACTGCTCTGCTGGATGAGACGAGCGATTCCAGGCGCAGGCGGGGCGCGAGGGGAGTGTGGACCAGGCGGCGGCTGCGGCTAAGGTTGCAAGTCGAGACTCTTAGCCCCACCAATTGGCGTTGGTTGAACACCCGCCTGTGGGTCCAGCGTCCGATCCTGTTCTCCTTCTAAGCGGGTTCTCTGGTGGGCGCTGTGCCTGGCCCCATGGAAAGAGTTTACTTCGTGTGTTCAGCAAATATTTATTTAGTCGATGCCTTCTTGAAATGGGATTGTCGGGTCTGGCAGGAGCCGCAGACCATCTGTGACCCGTTCCTTCTTCTGAAAATGAGAAAGCCAAATCTCAAATGGTTAATAGACGTCTAAAAAAGAATAACCATAAATTGTTGAATGCTTACTACGGAGAGACACTGTGCATTAGATAAAGGCATTATCTAGAACAATTTTCCCGACTTCACTGCTGTTTTCAGCACACTCATGGAAGCAGGGTTAGAAAACTGCTCCTTTCTCAACTTTGTCTGTTAGCCGATGCATAATTTCTTCTTTGTATTGTTTTCTTCTGAAAAGCTTTTCCATATTGTGTCTTGCCTTTAAAAGGTTGTGTATTGAAAGTACTTAATAACCATGTTGACGAATACTGATAAACACTGAGAGAAGTATAACTAAAAATTTGTCTTCAGTGGCATCCGTTTGTAATTTGTCCCAGTTGGCGCAGTGTTAAAGAATCTGCCTGCCAATTCCGGAGACACAAGCGGCCTGGGTTCGACCCCTGGAGATCCCCTGGAGAAGGAAATGGCAACCCACTCCAGTATTCTTGCTCGGGAATCCCAAGGACAGAGGAGCCTGGTGGGCTACATCCATGGGGTCACAAAGTCGGAGATGAATGAAACACACACACACATACTCTGTTTTGATCACATTCAGTGCTCTTGAGACCTCAGTTGTGAGCTACTGGTTTGTGTTTGCAGCTTTCCTCTAATTGCCTCCTCCACCCTTTGCTAATAATGACCCAGTCCTGCTACACCTGGGTGTGGACTCATGCCCAGGCATACTTGCTTCTACCCTTTAGTCCTCCTGCGCTATATTTTCATTATACTGAATATTCTGCCTGCCAAGTCTGATTCTTTTCTTAAAACTCCGGCTCACCCATTTAGGAAACCTTTTCCTGACGATTCCAAGAAGATCTAGTTGTTCTGTTTACTGTAGCATTGCTGTTGTTCAGTTGCTAAGTCATGTCTGACTCTCTGTGACCCCGTGGACCGCAGCATGGCAGGCCTCACTGTCTTCAGTGTCTCCTAGAGCTTGCTCAAACTCATGTACATTGATCAGCATTACCTGATCAATAATTTTCAACAGATATTTGCACTTTTGAAAGTTTTGCTTCTTTTTCTAAGTCACTTTCAATTCTTTTTGTCTTTGTACCTGATGAAAAGGGACCATTCGTTTTAGTTTTCCAGGTCTAGTAAAGTGCCTGACACAGTGGACATTCAATATTTGGCTTGTTGAAAGTTATGAGGAATGTAAATTCTGTCAGGTTAAGGACCAGATAGATGTTTATTCATAGCAAGAAAAAAAGCATTGAGTATTTTCAACGTTTGCTAACTATAAACAAATAGAATATTTTCCTAGCTATGCACACCTAGTCAAAGAATGTCTTTGCATCACAGTAACTGTGAAGCAGTATATTTTACCTGTATAATGCACATCTAAATATCATTGCTGTCCCTAGAACATCTGAATTAGTCACCAGAGGGTTAAACATCATGATTGCTTTACATAGAGCACTTTCACTTGCATTTAATGGTTTGCAAAATAGATCTCAACCAGCCAGGTTCTGTAACAAAGAGCATTCCAAATATATTCCTTGCAAAGAATAGTTCATGTAACATTATGAAGTTCATGGGGAAATGTGAAAGAAGGAATGGGTCATCAAAAGACTGGATGGCAGATTCTAGCTATACCATAAATATGGTACATGTGTGCTAACTAAGTTGCTTCAGTCACTCCAACTCTTTGCGACCCTATGGACCATAGCCCACCAGGCTCCTCTGTCCTTGGGGTTCTCCAGGGAAGAATACTGGAGTGGGTTCCCCTTTTTCTTCTCCAGGGAATCTTCCTGATTCAGGGATCAAACCCACATCTCTCATTGGCAGGTGGGCTCTTTACCAATAGCACCACCTACTTGACCTTAATCTCTGGCCTTATATTTAAAATATGTTTGAATACTTCCTCGCACCACCACTAGTACAACTTGTTCAAGCTGCTATCTTTTCTTGTGGTTCTCTCTTAACGGGTTGTTCCACATTGCTGCTTACAATCTGTGATGCACGTAGTAACCAGATGATCCTTTGTTTAAGTCAGACCGGGTCACTTCTTTGCTGGGGATTCTCTACTTGGTTCTTAACATACTTAAAAATCTCAGGTCCTTTCCTTGTCCTGTAAAATTGGATATTTGGCAACTTCTTCAGGTATCTCATTGAGTACCCTATTCTTCCCTTCTGTCACTCTAGTCCAGCCACACTGGCCTTTCTGATCTTCAACATGCCATGCATATCTCTACTTTAAGGACTTTGCACTTGCTATTCCCTCTACCCAGGGTCAATTCTTCTTCCACAATGTCACATCACTAATCTCCCTTCATTCAGGTCTCAGCTCAAATATAACCACCTAAGTTCACTATCTTCACTATTATGACCCTCACAAAATAGCATCTTTACTGTTCCCTACCCTTTTAACCTTTTAATTTTTCCTCAAATACATCATCTATTTCTTCCTTTAGTTTACTGCCTATCTCTCCCCAGCAGAATATGAACTGTGTGAAAACAAGATTCACTGATGCCTGGTGCCAAGAACAGTGCCTACTATATGGTAGATGTTAATAAATATTGAATGAATGGATGGACTTAGGTCAAGTGGATTTCAGATAAATGTATCTGTTATGTCCCAGATCATTAAGGTTCCCCTTTTTCTTCTCCAGGGAATCCTGGAGAAGATTCCTAATAACGTTGAATGGTTGATTTTCTTATATTTCCTCTTCCAAAAGAGCAGCATGTCATACACATATGTCATCTTCAATATGTCCTGAACGCCAACAGCCCTTACAAATTGCTGAGGAGAGAAAATCTTAGGTTTTCACTGAGAAGTATGAGGATAAGAATATTACATTCCATCCTAAAACTATCTTTCTCTTTCAGGTTAACTGCAATACTGTCTTCTCTGGTGATTCTGAATTGTTAGAGCATATTTTTAAAGTCACTTTAAAAGTCACCTCATGTAAGTATGAGGCATAAAGCTGGGAGTTGTCTGTAATATGCATCACATTTAGCCCAACTAGCTCTTCAGGTGTTGTCTTTTATGAGAAGCTTGCTTTGTTCCTGAATGAAGGAGTTGCTTCTTTTCTAAGCAGGTGCGGCCCCTTCCAAAACTTGCTTCTACTTGCATGTTAGTTCTTGGCGGAACTCCTAACAGAGTGGAAAATATTACAAACCACCAAAAGTATTTAAGGAAAAGCTATTACTCAATGGTTTAAAGATATTTAGCAGTCCTAAAATCCTAAACCAATATGTGTATGTGTATGTATGAGCATATGCCCAAAAGGAGTTTAGAAATTACTGGGCACTTACAGAAATATTTGCATTTGTTTTGAAAATGCTCAAATTCTTTGAAGAAACCTTGTCTATTTAGCACATCCATTTTGTCATCACAGGAACACACTGGGCTAGTCATTTCCTAGATGTTCTCTCGCACCTAATCCTCACCAGCGTTTCCCCCTGAGATCTACCTCCTTCTGGTCTATCTTGGGGCCTTTTCTTTACTGTCTTGACACATACTACTTTAAGAAGGAATCTCAGGAACTTTAAAAGGCTATGCATATAGGAGATTCTGAATTGACATCTTGGGAACAAAAAGAAGAGGAGCCCAGGATTTGGACCTAAAATTTTTCCAGTCAACATTGATTAGGCCTTACAGTTACGGGATGCCTCAAAAGTGGCCATGATGTCAGGCATCACTTCCTTAAGAAGGTCCTCTGGTCAAGAGTGGCCCCCTATCTCACTGTTGGGGGCATGTATTACATTGATGTAAAGATGGGAAGGCCCATGATCAGGGCAGAGGTGGACAGGCTCTTATAGTCTTCGGAGGCTATTGTCTGAGCCCCAAATGAAACATGACTTAATCTCCCACCCTTTCTGTGGCAGCAAAAGGGAAGATAAGATTTTAAATAAAATTTATTATTTCTTCCTTTTTTTAAGTAGTATATCAGCAGAACAGTGAAGCTGGAAAAGAAGACTGTGAATCATTTCTGAATATCAATGATGTTCTAGGGAACCTACCATGCAAGGATAGGAGAAACCTTATTAAGAATCATCCAAATCTCCAAGTTGATACAAGTCCCAGTTATCTGTCTAGGATTTAAAATAGGTTATTCTGAGGACTAACTTAGAGATGCTAGAGAGATAGTGGACTATGAATAAAGGGCTGGATTAGGCTTAAATAAATTAAGCTGTCTCGACATTTATACAGTTACTCTTCTATCTAAGAAGTTGAAAAAATTCTATTCCTAAGTCTTTGGCATACTCCTGGAATATTACACAGACTGACAGACATAATCAACTATTCAATTTACTGAAGAAATTACATCTAGAAATTTCCTTTCTTATTCATCATCACCTTTATATAAACAAAGTTATATGTACCTTGGAAGTGTAATTCTGTAAATATCTAGGTCTTTCTGAATTAGCCCAATAATAGTGACTAACAAGGGGCTTTCCTGGCAGACCAATGGTTAAGACTCCATGCTTCCATTCCCGGGGTTGTTAGAGAAGTTCCCTGGTTAGAGAAGTTCCATATGCCACAAGATGTGGCCCAAAAAACTCCCCCAAAACAGAACAACAAAAAATACTAGCTAACAATTATTGAGCACTTTTATGATACATAATAATTCCTTTAAAACTCACAATTGTCCTTTGAGGCAGCAGCTGTTAGTATCATCATCTCTGTTTTGCAAATGAAGAAACCAAGACAAAAATGTTAAATAACTTCCCAGAAGTAGTAGAGCTGGTTTTGAACCCAGGTGGTTTGATTTTAGAATCTGTACGCATAATCTCCCATAGATCATGACCAAGATGAGTTCTCCATTATTTTCCTTCCAAGAATTTTGACACCTCAGTCAGCTACCATCTGGAGTGGGGGCTGGGAACAAGGGTTATTGCTTTCATGATACCCAACAACTTGATCCTCTTGTTCTAAGAGCACGTTTGCCAGTTTTGCAGTCTTAGAGACCCTGGGACTCGATACATGGAAACAATCTGTTCCTTAAGAGAGAGAAGTAATTCCTCTATCTCTCATTCAAATACTTCCTAGTAGGCCATCTACTCTGATAGTATTGGGCTTCCTTTGTGGCTTAGTTGGTAAAGGATCTGCCTGCAATGCAGGAGACCTGGGTTCAGTCCGTGGGATGGTAAGATCTCCTGCAGAAGGGAAAGGATACCCACTCCAGTATGCTGTCCTAGAGAATTCCATGGACTGTATGGTCCTTGGGGTCGAAAAGAGTTGGACATGACTGAACGACTTTCACTTTCACTTTTTCTGATAGTATTCCAGATACTTGAGAAGCAGGAGGAAGGGTCCCAAAGACCATGTCCCTCCTGCCCTCAGTCAGTACTTTACTTAGATGAAGCTTCGACATCTGAGCTTCTTATCCGAGAGAAAGGCTGGTAGACTAGTCCAGTTCTGTAGGAGTTTTATAGGGAAGAAGTTGACAGAGGGAGTCTTTTAGCCAGAGCAGTAATACTTACCACCACAATCAACAAAGCATGAAGATTTAAAGGCCAGAATTTAATGGCAAGGGTCCTAGGCCTATACATGAGAGAAGGAAAATTTGAACAGGTCCTGAAGTAAGGGAGACAAGTTCAGTTCAGTTCAGTTCAGTTGCTTAGTCGTGTTTGACTCTTTGCGACCCCGTGAATCTCAGCACTCCAGGCCTCCCTGTCCATCATCACGCAGTTATCAAAAGACAAAGTATAAAGCAAAGGAAACACATGAGAGCAGGAGGCGTGGCCTCAACAGTAGACGAGAGGGTGAGTTTCCACTAAAATTAAGTGTTTGCAGGCTTAGTAGCAGGTTGTGTGGGAGGAAGAGTTGCCTTTAAAGGGCCAGTGATGCTGTTGCCTGGCTGGGTTGTGTGTTTCTAGCCTTGGGACACATTGGTAACCAGATATGCTGGACCAGGGCCCGCTCTACAGAGTCCCTGATGCACAGGAGTCCACCATTGTGCCGATTTGTGAACAGATTCCGTCTCCCCAAAGTTCCCTGAAACCAGATAGCCCTCATCTCACATCTGCACCCTTGTCTAGAGAAATGAGGGTGGGGAGTTGGCAGGGAGATGAGAAGCCGGGCACAGGTGGTTCCCCTGTTATCAGTGGGTATGGTTGACTTCAGATAGGGCACGTGCATGTGAAGAGACGACTCCCGGTTCAAACAGAGCTGCTCTGTCTGTCGGCGTGGCTGTCTACCCCCGCTTAGGGGAAGACTCGCCTCCCCTTTCAGTCATCACCATTCTCCCAGATCGCTTGCACTTTTGCTATTGCCTAGTTTTTCAACCCCCTTTCAGTGATCAGGAGGTGTGGCCAGGTATCGAGGCAACCTTCCGTGACACAAAGCTGTCAGTTCACAGTTCTGCTTAAGTACCCTCTGGTCTTTGTAAGTACCCTCTGGTCTTTGAATGTTGTTCGCCTTTCAGTTGTTCAGTCATGTCCGACTCTGTGACCCCATGAACTGCAGCACACCAGGCTACCCTGTCCTTCACCATCTCTCGGAGTTTGCTCAAACTCATGTCCAGTGAGTCTGTGATGCCATCCAACCATCTCATCCTCTGTCGTCCCCTTTTCCTCCTTTGAATATTGGACCCAAATTATGATATGATATCTTCGTAAACAACCCTTGAGAAAACCACCAAGATTCTGCTGTGCATGTACAGCAGGACAGATCATGGAATTGATCCTGTCATGATCCTGGCAGAGAGAGGGTATGTGTACTATGGGCTAGCAGGGCAATATGTATTACTCTCATAAATAGAATTACAGGCTGCGTGGAAGGTAATGAATTTCTCCAACCTGTCCACCAGTAGGATAAAAGAGATGCTTTTCTACATCTCCACCTCAGATACCTTTAGAGCTACATCATAATGTTGCACAAGGTCCCCTCCAAGAATAGGCATAGCCTGAGTTCAGGCAGAAAAAACAACTCCTCCTATACTTAGTCAAAAGGCTAATAAAGGCCACCGCCTCCACACAGAAGCTGATGTGCTCCCTGAGCACAATGATGTAGTTGCCAGAGCTTCCAAGTGATTGTAGCAATGGGCTTGGCTCTGGAGTCTTATATTTGAGCAACAACATTCAGCCGTCCCTTGTAGGGTCAGCCCAGCAGTGAACCAGCCAGGATTAGTACCATGAGCAGAGAATAGGAGCTGGAGCTGTGTGAGAGGATACAAAATGATGTGCTAGAGGGCTCCAGGCTCATTCTATTAGGTCAATCTAGCTTAATGCCCAAAGTTTAGACAGTCCTTTCCCTGACCTCCAAACAATGCTAAACATCAGATCTTTTTTCTTATAGTTTCCTAGAATGTTTACGTTCAGCTTTTCAGTTGACATGAGATTTATTGTGGTGGGTGTATAAGGCATAAATCTATTGCTTCTTTTTTTTCCTTCTTTTTTCTGGCTGAGCAGTGTGGCATGTGGGATCTTAGTTCCCCAGACAGAAATGGAAACTGTGTCCTCTGCAGTGGAACCCCCAAGTCTTAGCCATTGGACAGCTAGAGAAGTTTCAGTAAGGTTTAACTCTAAATGGACAGTTTTATGTGGGCACTGTAGCATACTGGGTTACACTCTATATATTCATTCGGTCTTTGTTACTAGTTCAAAGTACACTGTTAAGGGCCAGAGAAGATAAAGGCCATATAAGGACTCTGCCCCTTACTCTGCAGCAGCTTACTGTCCAATTAAGGGGATGAAATGTACACAGATAACTATGCATATGCAGAACCCTGTGAAAAGTGCCATGTGAACCATATGGACAAGAGAGAATACAAGGGCTTTTTTTGTGTGTTTGTTTTTCATCTGATTTTTTTTTTTTTTTTTTTTTTTGAGAGAGAGAGAAAGTATTAAGGGAATAGAAGTGGCTTGAGTTTTCCCAGAAGAAGTGTGATTTCAGATAGGCCTTCAGGGATAGGTAGCTATTTTAATCTCAACTTGTTGGTTGTAATGAGCAGAAAACCACTTGAACCATCTCAGTTTAAAAAGGGGGTTATCCACTCATCTCACTTTTCAGAATATATTCCAAAAGTAAACTGGAAAAAAATATTAAGCAGAAATATGCACAGGGCAATTTACTATTTTTATGCCATTATCGGTAATACCAAAAGACTAAAAGCAACTCCAGTATTGTCAGTATGGGACTGGTTGAGACATCATGAGGCATCCACACAGTAGAGGACTGTGCAGTAAAAGGAAAGAGAAAGATAACTTGTCTCCAAGATAATTGGTTTAGAATGGTGCTTAGTGTCAACAGGAGGGACAGATAAAAATATGTACATTTGTGCTTATATTTTCAGAAAGAAACAATGGAAGACTAACACAAAAATGATAAAACAAACAAACAAACCAGTGACCCAGTGAGAAAGGGTGGTGCTAGTGGTAAAGAGGGCTTCCCTGGTGGCTTAGACAGTAAAGAATCTGCCTGCAATGCAGGAGACCTGGCTTCAATTCCTGGGTCAGGAAGATCCCCTGGAGAAGGGATTGGCAACCCCTCCAGTAATCATGCCTGGAGAATCCCATGGACAGAGGAGCCTGGTGGGGTATAGTCCATAAGGTCGCAAAGAGTCAGACACAACTGAGCAACTAACACTTAGTTACTTTGTGGTAAAGAACCCACATGCCACGGCAGGAACATAAGAGGCTTGGGTTCAATTCCTGGATCAGGAAGATCCTCTGGAAGAGAGCATGGCAAGCCACTCCAGTATTCTTGTTTGGAAAAATCTCATAGACCGAGGAGCCTGGCGAACTATAGCCCGTAGGGTCGCACAGAGTTGGACATGACTGAAGTGACTTTGCACTCATGCATGCAATGAGAAAGGAGGAAATAGCATGAAGGAAATAGAAATTATGATACAATATTCATATTTCATGAATTTTGGCAAGATAAACATTTAAACATGGAAAAATTTTTCTCTGCCCTTTGGCCTCCTCTCTCCCCCACTGTACATTATGTATCTGAATTGTGCATTGACCGGATCTCCCCATCAGCAGAAATACCTGCTCAACCATAAAGAGCAACATTCTATCTGGACCAAGAAGACAACTCCTTTAAAGATAACATTCCTTCCTGATGTTCTAAAGGGGTCTGAATGACCCATCACTGTGTACTTACAGATCTGGATTGCATAAGCTGTTAACAATATATCATTTAATATACAGCCCTCTTATCTCAAAAATTTTACATAACTATGCTTTGACTTGTAACAGGTAAAACAGTTCTCAGAGCTTTCTGAAGAGCTCATCCCAGTTTTAATCCTCAATTTGGCTTGAATAAATTTTCCATTTCTTCTTTAGATTGACTAATTAATTTTTCATCAGCAAAATAGAATTTATCTTGAGTTTATCTTGTAACATAGTTTTGACTTTGGAGCCATGTAAATATTGACATGCTTAAGAAAGAGAAATCGAAAGTTAAAAAGGCGAGCAGGGGGTGCTTCCCTCGTGGTTCCATGATAAAGACTCTGCCTACCAATGCAGAAGACATAAGTTCAGTCCCTAGTCTGCAAGGATCCCACATGACACAGAGCAGCTAAGCTTGTGCATGATGACTGTTGATCCTGTGCTCCAGAGCCTGGGGACCACAACTCCTGAGCACACACACCACAACCAGTGAAACCCCCATGCCCCAGTGCCTGTGCTCCACAAAAAGAAAAGCAACTGCATTGCAAAGCCTGTGCACCATAACTAGAGAGTAGCTTCTGCTCCCCACAGCTAGAGAAAAGTCTGGGAAGCAATGAAGACCCAGCAGAGCCCAAATGCAGAAATACAGTTTTCAAAAAAGTAAAAAAGTGGAGCCATTACACAGTCCTACTATAACATCTGATGATAGGTAAAGCCAACTGAGGAACAGAACTACAAAGTAAGAAACCAAGGCAAGGACTTCCCTCGCGGTACAGTGAATAACAATCTGCTTGCCAATGCAGGAGGCACAGGTTCCATCCCTTTTCCGGGAAGATCCCATATGCCTCAAGGCAGCTAACTCTGTACCCACAACTCCTGAACCCAATCTCTCGAGCCCTCGAGCATTAACTACTGAAGCCCATATGCCTAGAGCCTGTGCCCCGCAGCAAGAGAAGCGACTGCAATGGGAAGCTCATGCACCTCAATGAAGATTATGCCTCCCTCACCAAAACTAGAGAAAGCCCATGTGCAGCAGCAAAAACCCAGCACAACAACAAAAAAAAGTGGTACTCTATATGATCATAAGAACTATCAGTCATGTTTCAAAAGAAACCAAGGCAACGTCCACCCTCTCCTTTAAGTTGCTCATTTATTTATCCAACATGTTTATTGAGCACATATTAGTACCAGGAATTGTTCTAGGCATTAGGCATATAGTAAAAAAATCAAAAGAAAAAGACTTGACTTTATGGAACTTACATTTTAGTGATGGATGACAGATGATAAGTACATGAGTAAAATGTAGAGTTTACCATATGATGATGGTGCTATGGAGAAAAATCAGGGAGGAGAATAAGGAGCATGCGCAAGGGTAGGGTTGTAATATTAAATAGTGGCTAGGCAGAGTCTTGCAGAGAAGATGACATTTGAGCAAAGGTCTGAAGGAGGTAAAAAAGCACAACAGGCAGGTTACTTGGGAAGAACATGCCCACAGAATTGCAAGTCAAAGGCTCTGAGGCAATACTGTGCCTGGCTTCAAGGAAGAAGCTCCCTGTTGCTGAACTGGAGTGAGTGGTGGGGAGGGTCTTGGGAGACAGAGATCAAAGGGACAGAGGAAAGCTTCCACAGGGCCTATGAGGTACTTGTAAGGACTTAGGCTTTTACTCCAACTAAAATGAGAAGAAAAGGGAGGGTTTGGGGCAGAAGAGTGACATGACCTGATTTGGATTTTAACCAGAGCTTCCTGGTCTCTGCTTCTTGCATTTTCAGCAGTGGCTCCATCCCTTTTGTTCTCTCGAAAAACTTCTGCTTACTCATGGCTTCTGAGTTCTCGTCTTAACATCAGCTTACATGTGACTTTTTGTTTGGTGTTGTAAGAACTGTTGACATTTCAGCTTGTGTGCCTACTGTGACCTAATCACTCAGTCTCTCAGTGTCTCAATTCCAGATTCCTGGGTGACATAATATTAGACTCACCATATTACTAGGCTAACTAAGATTAGCCCATTGTGAGAGAACAAGCTGAAGCAAGCGTGGGCAGAAGTGATTAGAATCCTATTAAGTGTCCAAAATATTATGGGCAGAAAGCAATAGTTAGTACATCAGCTTCAACAGGTACCTCAAATATTTTGATTATTCAACATATACATCACAATCAGTAATCTGGCATATTTAGTAAACAATCTATAACCCAATTAGACTGCTAGGGTGCTCAGGAACCACCTAAGAGTAATAGTAATAGTAGATGACTTTACAGTGCTTTATACTAAAAAAGTTACACGGAGCTTCCCTATAGCTCAAATGGTAAAGATTCTGCCTGCAATGCAGGGGACCTAGTTTTGATCCTTGGGTCAGGAAGATCCTCTGGAGAAGGGAATGGTTACCCACTCCAATATTCATGCCTGGAGAATCACATGGACAGAGGAGCCTGGCGGTCTATGGTCTGTGGGGTTGCAAAGAGTCAGACACAACCGAGCGGCTAACACTACTACACTGTACTAAAATAGAGCTTCTAAAGCTGTCCACGGTAAAGACTACTTTTCTCATCTCCAATCTGTAGGAGAATTAGACTTTTGTAAAAGTGAATTCCTAGAAAAATTAAATTTTAAAAGATACATAAAATTAAAACCTACATTTGTTGTTAGAGAAAATTTTCATTTTTTTATTTACTTAGAAAGTTATACAAATAGCTATAAAAGTTTCAAAATGCTAAGTCTCAATCTCTGTACTTATCACGCACCTGTTACAAATAGTTCTAAGCTTTAAATAGCACTGTACTAAAGCTTACTTATCTAAATAGTACCTAAATTCTACAGTAATGATGGAAGATTAAGGGGATTTCATATTCTGAATAAACATATTAAAGAATATGAATTGTGCTGCTGATGTTACTTTCACTTTCCTCATTCTTCTCATTAAATAAGCTTAGTGCCCTGCATGCAGTTTCTAATGAATCTTTGTTGACTGAAATATTTCTGTAGTTTGAGAATAATTTTATGCAAAACAATGTGTAATTTGTCCTATTTAAATTTATTATTATATATTAACTCTAAATAAATAGAGGAAAGAAAAAAAAAAAAGAGGAACACAATAGAACGGGAAAGACTAAAGATCTCTTCAAGAAAATTGGAGATGCCAAGGGAACATTTCATGCAAAGATGGGCACAATAAAGGACAGAAATGGTATGGACCTAACAGAAGCAAAAGATATTAAGAAGAGGTGGCCAGAATACACAGAAGAACTGTACAAAAAATATCTTCACGACCCAGATAACCCCAATGGTATGATCACTCACCTAGAGGCAGACATCCTGGAATGTGAGGTCAAGTGGGCTTTAGGAAGCATCATTACAAACAAAGCTAGTGGAGGTGATAGAATTCCAGTTGAGCTATTTTAAATCCTAAAAGATGATGCTCTGAAAGTGCTGCACTCAATATGCCAGCAAATTTGGAAAACTCAGCAGTGGCCAAAAGACTGGAAAAGGTCAGTTTTCATTCCAATCCCAAAGAAAGACAATGCCAAAGAATATTCAAACTACCACACANGACACAGACATAGAGAACGGACTTTTGGCCTCTGAGGGAGTAGGAGAGGGCGGGATGATTTGGGAGAATGGCATTGACGCATATATACTATTATGTAAGAAACGAGGTGCCGATCTATGTTCGATGCAGGATGCAGGATGCTTGGGGCTGGTGTATGGGGATGATCCAGAGAGACGTTGTAGGGTGGGAGGTGGGAGAGGGATTCAGGATTGGGAGCTTGTGTACACCTGTGGTGGATTCATGTCGATGTATGGCAAAGCCAATAAAGTATTGTAAAGTAAAAAGAAAAAAAAAATTCTATTATTTTTATTATCTTAATAATGCAGGAGATGGACATGACTTTGCCAGAAATTTTGGCCTAGAAATCTTAAAAAAAAACCACGAAAAACCCCAAATGTGACAAGACTATTTAAAGCTCTAAAATAGGTTACCACAAAGGAAGTTGTAGAAATGTGTTTGGCCTAAAACCTGGAAAAAATTTTTTTCATATTAAACACTAAAATGCAATGGAGTTGGTTGGCCAGACTTATAAATTCTAAGGGGTCCTGACCTAAAATGATAATCTGGGCAGTACCTGGCACGCTTCGATTCATGGGGTCGCAAAGAGTCGGACACGACTGAGCGACTGAACTGAACTGAACTGAATACAACACAAAAACTCTTTAGAAATCATTAAGACAGCACTTCCCTGGTGGTCCAGGGGCTAAGACTTTCCTCTCCTGTTCAGCGAGCCCAGGTTCAATCCCTGGTCAGGGAATTAGATCTTGGAGGCAGCAACTAAAAAACCACATGCTGCAACATTGTGGGATCCAGTGTAGCCAAATAAATATAGAAAAAACAAATTTAGAAAAATAAATATACAAAAATAAGTATTTAAAAAATCACCATAACTATTGCAGTGGAAACATCCTTGGAAATACCAACTTCTTTATTTTTAAGGTCACAACACATGAACTGCCTAGAAATTATTTTCCTTCTTAGTGTTGTGCCCCTCTTGCCACAAAAATGATTTCCTAAGATCAACTAATACATGTTCTGAGCTTAAATTCAGCATTTAGTAGGTTTGGTTTAGTTGGCTGAAAGACTTCAATAAGAAGAAGAAATAATACATACCTCAGAATAAGGAGGAAAAGTGATACTCAAAATTTAAAAAAAGGGAAAATATAAAATAATAAAGACATGGTTGGGCCAGTAATGGATAGCAAACAATACATTTGAAAAGTGTATGATGAAAATAAAGTCAAAATGATATTTAATGGTATGAAACTTTTATTTCAACATATTACAACAAATTAAGTGTCCAGAAATATTTGTTTTGTATATTTTTAAAATTACATAAAAACATAAACCTATCTATGAAGAGAGCCTTATGTAAAAGTAATGGAGATATTTAGAATAGACTTGTTCATACAATCACTATTAAGTGCTTCTTCAGCCTTTCCCAAACCACTGAGGTAGTTGAGTGAAGTGCAGTTCTCTCTTAATGGATGCTTCTCTCTGTGGATTTTAACACAATAAACATAAATAAAATAGAATAAGCATTGTTGTGCTTGCTACTCCCTGTTAGTGGTATTACTCAGACAATAAAATACCACTTGGAGGGCAACTCTAGGGTAAATATGAGTATAGAGAAAGGATTCACTCAACCTCTTGTATGTCACTGGAGGCCTAAACTGCTTCCTAAATCTAAAAGATCTGTTTGCTGCCGTGAGACATGGATAGCTGATGAGATTAAACCAAGGACTCAGAAAATATTCCTCAAGAATAATCACCACTTTTTGCTCTAACTCCACTCCTTACATTGTAGTGTGTGCATTCTATCCCATTGCGGGGGCAGTGGGGGCGGGGGAGGGAGGGCACAAAAATAAGATGCACTAACTTTTAGGTAAGAAGTGTTCAAACTTTGTAATCTGAGGCTCAATAACATTTCACAGCATTTTTTTGATTACATGAATTTCAGGCATGAATTCAACAACTGAGATGAACTGTAGAGGAAATCTTTATTCACAATGAAGGGAAACAGCACACTGGAGAGGAGCAGATCAGACCGACCAAGGATGTGGGTTTTCGAGGCAGAACTTGAGTTTGTGAATTTACTAGTTGTGTGATCTTGGGCAAGTCACCTTCATGTTCTGTCCCTTAGCTTCCGCATCTGCCAAATGGAGATAATAATACATGGAGTGGTAATGAGGATTAAAAGAGTTAACCATACAATGTACTTAGAATCTAGTTTATTGTAAGCACTCAATATGCATTAATCATCTTCACTGTGTGATTGACAAAATGGATAGTTCAAAAGGGGAAGGTGGATTTGGTGGCACATAGTGAGACAAAAGAGAAAGCAGTCAGGGGTGCACGTAACTCCAATATGCTCAATGCATTGAAGCTGGCATCCAGTGGCCACCCTCAGGGTATACTCTTAGCTCTGCTTGAGGGTGAAGAGTTAGTCCATGGGCAGCTGGAGCCTGCCTTTTAGCTCAAAACGCCTGTCTGCTAGTCCCAAATACAAAGACCTCTCTTGAGTAGGAATCTTGCTCTTGAAGCCACCCTTGGCTGAGGGATGGGGTGAATGTGGGATGGGGTAGGGATTCATACAACTTTATGCAATCCACCATTGGATGTGTCTCTTCTTCATATGCCAGTTGCCTCATTTCCTTTCTCTTTTCCCATCCCACCTCCAAGATGCCTCTCCATTGCCTTAAATAACTAGCTCTGCTCTCCACTTAGGTTCCTCAAACAAGAGCCTGGGAATTAGCCCATGAGAGACCATCTCTAATTAATCTAGTCCCAACCTTCCATATGCAGCTTATCAAAGTATTCACTCAGTAAAAACAAATCTTTTTCTCAGAAAATGTCTACTTGTAAGAAAATTTTTTTCCATCTATGGTTAAAGGTTAAAACAGACAGTGGTCCCCAGCAAATAACAGTTCCCATCCTAGAACCATTTGAGGATCTGATAGCTGTTGTAGGAGAGGAATCAGAAAAATAAGAGAGGGAAAATAAGGAATGGAAACTTTACATATATCAGATACTTTAGTATTACACCACTTCAGAGACTGCTTCTTGCTTGTTTTTAAGAGAAAGAGGAAGGAGAAAGGCCATAAGGAGTTTTATAAAAAATACATCCCTAGCATCAAATTATAAGAACTGGTCATTACTTTATTCTTAAGATGGTTGACAATCAGACTGAACTTTGACAAAAGAGCCAACACTACCAACACTGCAATATGAACACTGAAAATCTCTCGAAGCTTTACTCGACCTGTTTATCAAGACTAGAACTTTATGGGTGTTCTGGCATGCCTCAGAATCTCAATAGGTTTTCACTGTTTCTGCAAAGGTACGCCAGAAGCTGCTCTCTCTTCTATATTGCCATTCCTTAAAGGTTTTGACAGCAAAAAATATGTTGTGAGGTGATTAAGTGGGTGGAGGAAGTTTCTTGCTAATGGAGCACCAGGTGCTTCTGGGGCTTCTGAAGGGATTTTTTTTTTTTTTTTTACCTAGTGTTGCTTGCCTTGGGCTTCTAGATAGGCAAACAACCTATGAGCTTCCTGCCTGGAATGTAGTTCAGCCCCCGCCTTCTGGATTCGGAATAGAGCCTGGGAGGCAATGATGCGCAGAGATGGCTCAGGGTCATGCAGCAGTTTTTTCAGATCTAAGTGGTAAGAAAACAAATTGCAGGTGAAGATCTATGGAAACGATCAGTGGTCAGACACAAAGGACCCAGTATGCCCAGAACAGCTGAGATGGAGACCTAACTTTTTCCAAGCCTCTGTGTGAAAGTCTGTATACTTGTGGATCAATTCCAGTTTTCACTTACAAAACTTACTTGTTTCTGAGTTGCCAAATATTTTACTCCTTTAAAATAATCAAACTGCCAAGTAGTCCAAGTTCAAATTATATGGACTTGGCAGACCATATATAACATTGTTAATTTGTAAGTTCCTGTGTTGGTCCTGGAAAGTGAAAGTTGATCAATTATGCCTGACTTTTTGCAACCTCATGGACTATACAGTCCATGGAATTCTCTAGGCCAGGATATTGGAGTGGGTAGCCATTCCTTTCTCCTAGGGGATCTTCCCAACCCAGGGATCAAACCCGGGTCTCCTGCATCACAGGCAGGTTCTTTATCCACTGAGCCACCAGGGAAGCCCCGTTGGTCTTTGAGGTTACTCTTAAATCATTCAGTTCAATTTGGTCGCTCAGTCGTGTCCGACTCTTTGCAACCCCGTGGACTGCAGCATGCCAGGCTTCCCTGTCCATCTCCAACTCCCAGAGCTTGCTCAGATTCATGTCCATTGAGTCAGTGATGCCTTCCAACCATCTCATAATGTCAACCCCTTCTCCTCCTGCCTTCAATCTTTCCCAGCATCAGGGTCTTTTCCAGTGAGTCAGTTCTTTACACCAGGTGGCCAAAGTATTGGAGTTTCAGCTTCAGCATCAGTCCTTCCAATGAATATTCAGGACTGATTTCCTTTAGGATGGACTGGTTGGATCTCCTTGCAGTCCAAGGGACTCTCAAGAGTCTTCTCCAACACCACAGTGCAAAAGCATCCGTTCTTTGGTGCTCAGCTTTCTTTATAGTCCAACTCACATCCATACATGGCTACTGGAAAAACTATAGCTTTGACTAGATGGAACTTTGTTGGCAAAGTAATGTCTCTGCTTTTTAATATCCTGTGTAGGTTGGTCATAGCTTTTTTCCCAAGGAGCAAGAGTCTTTTAATAAGTCAATATTTCCTTTTAATTTTTCTTTAAAAATTTTAGTGTATTTTTTCTTATTCCAAAGGAAATACATGTTCATCGTGTGGAAAATTTAGACAATACATGTATATAAGCACTAGAAGATGGAGAAAGCGATGGCACCCCACTCTAGTACTCTTGCCTGGAAAACCCCATGGAGGAGCCTGGAAGGCTGCAGTCCATGGTGTGGCTGAGGGTCGGACACAACTGAGTGACTTCACTTTCACTTTTCACTTTCATGCATTGGAGATGGAAATGGCAACCCACTCCAGTGTTCTTGCCTGGAGAATCCCAGGGACAGGGGAGCCTGGTGGGCTGCTGTCTATGGGGTCACACAGAGTCGGACACGACTGAAGCGACTTAGCAGCAAGCACTAGAAGAAAATCAAAGTCACTTAAAATCCTCCTGTCAGAGAAAACCACCATTAACTTTTTTGGTCTATTTCCATTCACTCATTTACACTGGTATGTTTCTATTTTTTGTTCAGATGGAACCGTAATATACATATTATCTAATCATTGCTATTTTATTTAATAATATTGCATCATCATTTATCTAAGTCATTTAAACATTTTCCTACAATATTTTTCATGGCTACATATATGATTCTATAATATGGATAAACTCTATTTAACTAATTTCCTATTTTTTAAAATCTTAGATGCTTCCTATTTCTGCCATTTTAAATAACACTTAAATGAACATTCCTGTAACAATTTTTGCTTTCATAGTTTAATTTCCTAGAAGTGGATCAACAAGTCAGTGTGTTATGTTTATTTAAAGGGTTTTGATAGGGACTTCCCTGGTAGTCCAGTGGCTAAGACTCCGTGCTGCCAGTGCAGGGGGCCCGGGTTCAATCCCTGGTCAGGGAACTAGATCCCACATGCCACAACTAAAGATTCCACATGCTGCAGCTAAGAGTTCACATGTCATAACTAAAGATCCTGAATGCACAATTAAGACCCAGCAGAGCCATGTAAATAAAAAATTTTTTTTTAATAAATATATAAATAACTAAAGAGTTTTGATACATACTGCCAAACTTCCCTATAAAAAAGTTTGTATCAAATTATGCTCAGGAACTTCCTTGGTGGTCCAGTGGCTAAGACTCCATGCTCCCAATGCAAGATGCCTGGGTTCGATCCCTGGTCAGGGAACTAGATCCCACATGCTGCAACTAAGAGCCCACATGCTGCCAACTGAAGATCCTGCATGCCTCAACTAAGACTCAGCACAGCCAAACAAAATTTTTTAAAGAGTATATCATAAAAAGTTATGCTCATACCAGTGTATGATAATGTCAGTTTTCCCTTAACACATCAACACTCAGTGTTAACTAGTAATCTTTGCCATTTTGAAAGAAAAACACATACTGTCATCTCATCATTGTTTTATTTCACAAACTTTTGATTACTAGTAATATTTTTCATATACTTATTGGCTATTGGTTTTCTATGAACTACTTATTCATATTGTTTGCCACTTTTCTTTGGCAGAAGTAGTGATGTGTTTTAAGGATATTAACCACTTATCCTAATGTAAATATACTCCTCCCATATTATTTCCTATTTTTCAGTTTTTTCTACTGCTTTATTTTTCAAAGTTGGTTTTTAAAAATTTTATGTAGAAATATTGGGATTTCTTTGGAAGGAATGATGCTAAGGCTAAGTACTTTGGCCACCTCATGTGAAGAGTTGACTCATTGGAAAAGACTTTGATGCTGGGAGGGGTTGGGGGCAGGAGAAGAAGGGGATGACCGAGGATGAGATGGCTGGATGGTATCACTGTCTTGATGGATGCGAGTCTGAGTGAACTCCAGGAGTTGGTGATGGACAGGGAGGCCTGGCGTGCTGCGATTCATGGGGTCGCAAAGAGTCGGACGCGACTGAGCGACTGAACTGAACTGATCTATCATTTTACTTTATGGATATGTGTTTGAATCATATTAGAAAAAGGTCAGGACTTCCTGGTGGTCCAGTGGTTAGGAGTCCACGCTTCCACTGCAGGGCACATGGGTTTGATCGATCCCTGATCAGGCAACTAAGATCCCACTTACAGCATGGCAAAGCCAAAAAAAAGAAAAAAGGTCTCTTTTTAATTTCTTATTCTCCAAGACTTCAAAAATACTCAGGACCTTTTCATAGTTTGGAGCTTTTATTTAAGTAGTAGTTTAGTCTTTAAAGTCATCATGCTTATTTAAAAAATGGAATATTTGACTAGTTTTTTACAATTCTTGCATGAAGATCTGTGTTCCACAGAACATATCAAAGAGCAGACATCAATTTGGGAATCCAAATCATGAAATTCATCTCAATTCATATTTAAATTTTTGTGATTTTTTTTGTTCAAATTTAGCTTAAAATTAACTGTGATAAATGACATAAACTTGTCCAAAAAAGAGTGCTAAGATATTCTACTATGTTTCTAAGACAGATAAGCCACTGTAAGGGAAGAAAGAGGGTGGAACTATTCCATTAGATTTAACCACAGGAGATTGTGGATATTTGACTGTTTTTGCCTTACAAAATGGCAATTTAATAAGGTTCTTTCTGATGTATATGTATATAATTTACACATTGGGTTGGCCAAAAAGTTCATTTGGGTTTCTCCATATGTAATAGGAAAACTTCAATGAACTTTTTGGCCAATCCTATACATATCTTTGAGTTTCCCAGGTGACTCATTGGTAAAGAATCCATCAGTCAATGCAGGAGATACAGGAGATGTGGGTTTGATCCCTAGGTCAGAAAGATTCCTTGGAGTAAGAATGGCAACCCACTCCAGTATTCTTGGCTAGAAAATTCCATGGACACAGGAGCCTGGTGGGCTACAGTCTATCGGGTTGCAAAGAGTCAGATATGACTGAGCAACTAAGCATGTGCACACACACACACACACACACACACACACACTCTAAATCATCTGTACAGATACATTTTTTATATACAGAGATAAATTTGGAATGGAAAAAGAAGTTTGGTTCCCCAGTGTTTTAGATTAGAAAATAATTTCCTTTTAATTGACCAGAATTGACCATGTGAATCTCATCTCATAGAATAAAATAACTACATGACTTTTCTTTTTCATTTTTGCTTTTGATATCTTTGGGAAAGTAGATCACTATAGAGAAAAGTGGCATGATCTTTCTTAAATAAGTTTCAGCTTCTGGCTCTTATTACCAGTTACATATTTTTATTTTAAAAGCAATGAACTGTTCAGGACTTTAATTTGGTTCTCAAAGTACATGCTTTTGAATAGTAAGACTTAGCATTTCATGGCACTTTCTGATTGTAGGACTACTTATTAAATGAAAATAAATATTCTCTGAGTGACAAATCCCAAAGCTGTACAACTATAGAAGTCCACTTACATGACAACTGCCTTACAGGAATATAAGACTTCTCTATTAGCAAGTCCCCCCATGTTACAGGACAATAGCCACTTACAGAAAAGAGGGCTGCAGTCAATTTGTGTCGTACTCATGAGGTGTCATCATAACTTACTAAGATAATATTTCTACATAATTTATTTTCTTAATTATTTTATTTTATTAATTTCATAATTATTTTCATAATTTATTTTCTGACAAATGAAATTCAGAAATTGCCCCTGACATACTCATCAAAGCTAGTTTCCAAGACAAATAGGGTCATGTCTTTTCCTGAAGAAGGAACTGGCCTGGAAGGAGACTGTCATTTGGTTGAAGCCTCCAAGGGCTTTTTTTAAAATAACAAAACTCAAGCTCTCTGGTGCCCAGTCTCATCTCTACCACAGAGCCTGCCTCAGTTACCTTCCAAACACCGGGTACCCCAAGTCAAAGTGTTTACCACTTACCATCCTCTATCCAGTCAGTACCCTTCGTCCCAAGTTCGCTGTGATCCACGTACCTCGATAAGAGCCCTAAATGCAGGATAAAGTCCGTGAGTCTATGATCTGGATCTGGCTTTACAAAGCTGGCACAACTGACCTTCTGATAATTAGATTTTATAAAAACTGAATTCCTCCAAATGCCTGATAGTTACCTACAGATAACATAGCCCCCTTCTCCAAAGAAGTATTTTCAAGGTCATTTCATAAAGAATGGGGGCATCCAAAAACACAATTTGGGAAAGCACAGGATAAGAGTGACTGTAGAAACAAAAGGATTTTCTCTGTACCTACAAATAAGACTGCTGCTCTTCTGATAGGAAGTTTTGCATTCTTGGAGAACATCAATGTTTGGGCTAAGATGTTGACCTTCCCCTTGCATTTTTTTCCCTAAGCGGGGAAAAAAAAAAAAGAGTATGAAGGAGTGAAGTAGCAGCACTATTTTTATCAGCCTCACTACATAGTGACTTTGTCAGATATACATACCAGAGTATAGTGGTTGAAATAACTTCAGTTGCTCAGTGAATTATGCCACAATAATGAGGCCCTTGGCAATGTTAAATCCTCTGAATATACCTCACTCACACCCGCATACTGTGCCTGCAGTGCCTCTAATCTGTCGTTTCTTTTCTGTATGTAAGTCTTCTCAGGTCTCTAAGCCAGTCTTGAGCTCTGCCTTCCTAATAGCTCTTCCCTGACAGCTCTTTCCTTCCTGACCTAACCCTGAACTCTTGAGTGTGTTGCAGGTCCTTCTGCCTTGGCAACGCATCATTTTCCACCTTGCATTTCCATTCAGTGTTTCACAGAGGTTAATCTCCCTCACTAGCTTGTAAGCTCCCCTTACAAGTTTTCATCTTGGGCATGTTTCTGGGTTCTCTGTGGCCTGTTGCACATTGAGCGTGTTACGCTTATTGGATGAATGAATTCACTCCTCAGTGGATCTCTTACCAGTCACCTTGGGGACAGGAAGAGGACAGGATTTTGTTCTTTATAGAACTTATGATTTAACATGGGCAATATTTAGTCTCATCAACCGACAGCATTGAATTTCTTGCTGCAAAAATAACTGTCATTAGTGCATCTGTGATAGGTTTGATCGCAAGTCAGAGAGATAATCCTGCATGGAAAGCCTTACATGAGGGCACTGTGGAGCTTCCTAAGACAGTAAGTCTGATCCTCTGATCAGGCTTATCTGATCCTCTGATAAGGCCCTATTGGGTCCTTAATGGCTACGCATGTGGAAGATCCCTGGGAAGAGTCAGTCATGGGGTCTTCATAATGAGATCCCAGTGGTTCTAGACTCAGTTGTCTAGAAAACCATGGATGGGCCTCCTCGGGCTGCTCTGGCTCAGGCCTGCCCCTAAGATGAGTCGATGTAGCCTCTTCAAGTTTGTAAAGAGAAAGG
Organism: Neotragus pygmaeus; assembly: GCA_006410875.1. Lineage (NCBI taxonomy): Eukaryota > Metazoa > Chordata > Mammalia > Artiodactyla > Bovidae > Neotragus > Neotragus pygmaeus. The sequence continues at coordinate 52,753 of SJYV01011725.1, forward strand.
ATGCCATCTGGGGCCTCTCAGAGCCAGTGGCATGCTGCCATTGTGTTGCAAGGCTTACAACAGCACGGCAGCCCTTGCTTGGGGCTCATGCTCTGATGGAGGGTAAAATAATCCACGATATCCAAAGAAAGGATTAAAGATCATTGCAAAGGCCAAACATAACCTCATTTCCATTCACCCCATAAGTAGTTTCTGAGCATGTACTATCGCCCTGACTCTGCAGCCCCTAAGTCAGGTTAGTGGAGTTCCCAAGAGTTCACCAGGTTTTTTTGATGAGGAAAGGTGGTAAGAGAAAGTGAATTTTGATTCATTTCGGAGGAAACTACAGAAAAACGGATTCGTAGAACAAAACCGGTCATAGATATCAAGTGCTGATGTGAGAAGGATGGGAAATGTTTCCTTTATGTCATATTCCTTCACTAAAAACTATGTCTGAAAAAAAATAAGCATGTCAGCATATTAAGGAGTTAACAAAGCCATTATTGCTCACATACAAAGAACTTGCAGATTGTTGTAACGTCTATAGGGTTGATGAACCAGGGGTCGGGGCAGCTTCCACTTCAGGAACCGGGCACATATAGTTAGCACTTGCCTGCACTCCTGTGAAAAGGATGATCAGAGATCAGCATTTTCAAACATGTTTTAGCTGAGATTACCTTTCTTCAAGTAAAACGCTAAAGTCTAATACGATAAACTCAGAATTATCTTTTTTGAAGTGAGGGCAAGGTGCCTTCCTTCAACTTTCCCAAACAGTCTCTACAGAGAACCCATAAAATCTGCAGGATTCTGGGGAAAATGGAGAAACCACTGGTCGAGGGCATAAGTGAGAGCTACTAACATCAAGTGTAATACCCAGATCAGAGCTTTGGGCAGGCGTCCCACTACCCCATGCTTCTGGACAGAGGGCTCCCATGCCTACTCGCTGCTCCTAGGTTATTCTCCTGTCACTACACACAGGAAAGTAGCTCCCCATCCCACAGTCCTTGTAAATCTCTAGCTTGGAAGAAACTTTGGAAAGTATTGATTCTCTCTTGATCCTGATACTTAAGCAAAATTAGCAAGTGGTGGTCTTCTTTACACACTGCCCTCAGAAGGCTCCCATGCACCATATAACACCCCTGGTAAGTCTCCAAGCAAGTGTTTGGTCCTAGTTCCACTAGACATCTGGGCCATTAAAATTCCTCTGGGGACAGATGGGAATGCACATTAGTTCAGTTACTTTGTCATGAATTGTAAGTGTCCAGTAAAGTTAAAGATACCCGGATATTTCATTTCTCAGTTGATACCTTCAAGAAACTCTTAGACATGTACACAAAGAAATCTACCAAAATGCTCACTGCAGCATTATAATAAGGAAAAAAAAAACGTAATCTTAAGTGTCCAGGAATAAAAGACTGGGATAAGTTGCAGTTATAAGACAGAATTCTGTATAGCAGTGATAAATGAATTAGGGCTATATAACATGAATAAATCTTCTAAACATGTTAAACAAAGAAAAGCAAGTTGCTGAAAGGATTTACAAATGATATGAACAAAGTTTTTCAATGTATAAAATTTTTTTTCAGATAAAGTTTTAAAACATGAAAAATAATACCTCAGAAATGATAACAAAATTTGAGATTTTGCATGATTTTTTCCGGTTTTATTTCTCAGCCTAGGTGGTAGGTGTATTGATGTTTAAAATTATGTTGTCAGTGCCAGTGATTCCTAATCTTATGGTAGATCCCTCCCCTTTGCTTAGGCCACCTTCTGAGGAGCCTTGACGGGCTGGCTAGAAGGTATTCAAAGTTTGAAGCAAAATAAGCCTAGAGTCTTGACTGCTCTAGGCTTTGCCTGATCGCCAAAAGCTGGCTGGGGTGCAGGGTGGGGGTGAGGGATCAATACTGTCTGTCCCATGTCTGTGACCTCTGTGGGGCACAATTTTCCATCACTTGGTTGGGAAGCTCTGACCTATACTTCACTGAGGTCTGAAATATTTTATATTTATGGCTACAAGGCCATAACACTTCCCCCATAACAAGGTGCCAAGGTCCACCTTTAGTGGACCTAGTCCTATTAGTCCTTTAGTCCTATTTCTGAATCTTCTGTAAGGAAGCGTATAGGTGGGTGGGAGCTCCAGCATTTCCCCAGACTCCTCACAGCCTAAAACCACCTCTCTGGTCGGCTGTAACTGGTGGTCACAGGACCTTGAAAAAGACCAGCTTCTGAGGTATGGGACAGTACTAAAGATGATGCCATCCCTCCTACAGTTCTTATGGAGGAACCTCTGGGAGATTAAGGAGATTTCAGAGAAGCTTCTCTCTTCCTGATTTAGGCTCAACACTAGTCTATTAAGGCTGTTCTTGAATTAAAGAGGAAAGACAACAGACTGTGATCATCATTTACAGAAAGAGTTTCTTGAATTGGGCAGTGTGTTGAGAGTTCTGGGCTAGGCTGAATATTGGAGGGGCTACAGAAAGGTATAATAATACATGATTCTCACCCACATAGGATCACGATTTGCTGCATAGAAATAAGGAGTAAGATTTTTCACACAATTCACTTAGGTAAAATAATTGAAAGGAAGCCCGTGCCAGAGGAAATGGGGAGTAAAGATGGTACCACAGAGTCCCTGCCCTCAGAGAAATGAGTGCCTGTTTGCAGAGTTGGCTCTGGATTTGAACTTATTCAGTGATGAAAGAAGTTAACAGTAGGCATTACCGCAGCAATTGCATCATTCTCATCCTGAGAATACAGAAGAAGTGGGACCAAGCTGTCCAGGACCTGGCTCTCTACACCCTTCTTATCTGTGTATTTCACACACTTTACGGAGGCTCCAATGAGGGCCATGGAGAAACGATGAACATCCGGTCTTACCTATGAAGGATGTTCAAAGGGAAGCAACTCACTGAATATGTTCACTCTAGGTTGGCTGAAATGCCAGTCCTAACAGCAGGATATTTAGATGTTGGTAGCTGAGGGCAAGAAACCAAATATATGTGGAGACACTCACATTTGCTGCTTTGCATGACTCATTCTCTCACTCTAAGAATGGGTTGTCACCACTTGTATCTCCTCCTAGTATTAACCGTCCACTGAAGCTGGGCTTCCCAGGTGGTGCTATTGGTAAAGGACCTGCCTGCCAATGCAGGAGATGTAAGAGATGCTGCTTTGATCTCAGGGTTGGGAAGATCCCCCAGAGGAGGGCATGGCAATCCACTTCAGTATTCTTGCCTGGAGAATCCTATGGACAGAGGAGCCTGGCAGGGTACAGTCCATGGGGTCACAAAGAATTGGACACGATTGAAGTGACTCAGCACATACACAGCACATGCTGTTTTGCTGAGATTAAAAATTCCAGCCTTGGCATATTTGACTCTTCAGAATATGGTTCATTGTGCCACATATATTTCTCTTTTATTTTTGGCTGGGCCACTTAGCATGCAGGATCTTAGTTCCTTGACCAGGGATGAAACCCACACCTCCTGCAGTGGAAGCGTAAAGTCTTAACCACTAGACAGCCAGGGAAGTCTCCCCGTGTATTTTTTTTTTTTTTTTTGACAAATCTTTGGGATCTGGGATGGAGACTTAAGTTTAGTCCACTATCCTGACCCAGTCCTGATTGTTCCTTGAAAGAAAAGACAATGTCTTTTCTTATAGAAACTCCTTCTTCATCCCAGGAAGTAGGGGAGTACCTTGGCAAGTCTCTATGCCTCAGTTTTTTTTTTAATTTGAATAACAGTAACACCAGCCCTACAACATCACAAATTACCTAGAAGGGTCTTAAGAGATTTGAAAGTGCTCTTAACAAAGAAGTGCGATCTAAAATAGAGTTATTACTATCCCAACTTCGGTTTGCTGTTTTGCCAGTTACCTCCCCCCTAGGAAAGTCTCTCCTCTCCCCTCATCTCACATCACCAAATAAGGAGAAGAGGGTCCTCATCATGGCAGTCAGGGTGGTGAAATCCATCGTCCTGACGAATTGCAGGAGTATCTGAATGGCTAACAAAACAATCTTCTCGTCGGATTCACATAAAAGGTCTAGGATGCACGGCAGCAGGCTCTTGATGTCTTCTCTCTGTGTGCCCAAAACAGCGAATCACCACCCCTCCTGATGGCACTTCCTTTGTTACCAGAGTAGGGCTTCCCGCCTGTGCTCTGTCCTTGGTGCTTGTTGAGCTTTTGGTTGTCTTGGCCAGCCCAGAACAGAGAATTAAAGAGGGCCTTATGCCATCTCTCAGTATTGGCAGGACTGATATGTAGAGAAGTCAAAAGAACTTACGTACATATGTATACCTACGACTGATTCATGTTGATGTATGGCAGAAACCAACACAATATTGTGTAGCAATTATCCTTCCATTAAAAATAGATAATTTTTAAAATTAATTAATTAATTAAAAAATAGAATCGGTGGTCTTACCATTTCCTCCTGTCTGGTAAGATAGCACAGTCCCCGCAGGGCAAGAATTTTAAAGGGATTACTTTCAAGAAGTAGCCAGTCTTTCAAGCGAGCAACACAGTATATGCTGGGTAATCTCCAAGCCACTGGACTCTGAAGAAGCTGAAAGAACCCAGAAAGTGGCCAAAGAAGTTATCTTTTAGCCCTTTTTCATAGGGAGAGCCAGCTTCCCATCAACTCCAAAACACCTGTTTTCCTTTGAAACTTCTGCTCTACAGCACATATATTACAGGATGATGCTTCCATTGCAGGGACCTAAGGAACACTGAATATGTGGACAAAAGAACTTCAATAAGGTTAAATTTGGACCATTTCTATCCTATGTCTGAATTGGACTTGGACATGGCCTAGGAAGGCTGGTACAGCTGCCTTATAGGCTTCCTGAATACATACAGTCTCTGAAGAAGTCCTACCTCCACAAAAAAGCCTGCCGATGTGAGCTTATGTTTATCATTCCCTCGGTTAAGAAAAGGCACTAACAAGTACATGACTTTATGTGCAAGGTGATTTCTCTCCAGCAATGCACTGCAAAACAGAACACAGAACAACTCTCAGAAATGCTCTTATTCAGACAGCAATGTTCCCAGGGCAGGGGTGGTGGGTGAAGGGGCTCTCAAGTTTTTCCTCAGCTTCAGGTGCACAGGAGGGTAAGTTCAGTTCAGTTCAGTCACTCAGTTGTGTCCGACTCTTTGCAACCCAATGGACTGCAGCATGCCAGGCTTCCCTGTCCATTACCAACTCCCGGAGTTTACTCAAACTCATGTTCATTGAGTTGGTGATGCCATCCAACCATCTCATCCTCTGTCGTCCCCTTCTCCTCCCGAGGGTAAGGCAGGGCTGAAAAATTTAGCTGGAATTATGGGCATTTGCCCATTCTGGGATGAGAAGGTTATTCAACTTTGGTGGCTGTGATAACTAAAAGGGGGGGGGGGAAATTACATTAAAACACAGCTGATTTAGAGCAGGGATGCATGGCAAGGAAGTCTTACTTGGCAAGGAGGGATACTCCCTGAAGATGGCAATCTTTTCCTTCCAGAAGGGTCCATCCTTTATTCTTTTCCATGATGTTGAATTCCTGCCAGCAGAATGTTCTGAGGAGGAGAGTCTTTGTAGCCTGTATGGCAAAGCTAATCCAACAAAAATAGTACAAGTAAATATAGTACAGATCGCTTCAACTGAAAAGCATAAAATCACCTTCTCTCACCAAGGAGGGCCATGTATTGATAGCTGCTGGACTGTAATTCTCTTCTTTCTAGATTTTCCTAAAGATTCTCAGTGCTTTAATACTTGAAAGGCCCTTCACACAAACTTTAAGCATAAAGAAATCCAATAAAATTGTGTTTCCCTGGGAGAATGGAAAGAAGTCTATGATAAAATAAATGATGTAGGATGCTAAACTGAGATTCACTGCTTTTTTCTTTACAGCTTTATTTGGATAGAATTTATACCCCCCTAAAATTTACTCAATGGCTTTTGAAAACTACTTATTGAAATAGTATTTTGGACATAACATCAGAGAATCTTGAAGCTGGAAAGATCCTTGGAGAATACGTAGTCTGACCTCACTTACAGATAAGAAAATAGGCACAGAACAACAGAAAGATTTGCCCAGAGTACAGAGCTATTTAAAGGAATGAGAATCAGACTTCCCTCGTGGTCCAGTGGTTAAGAATCTGACTGCCAGTGTAGAGGACAAGGGCTTGATCCAAGCTCCAGGAAGCTTTCACATGCAGCAGGACAACTAAGCCTGTGCATCACAACTGTGGAGCCTTGCACTCGAGCTACCACAACCACTGAGTCCATGCACCTAGAGCCCAGGTTCCACAGTGAGAAGCCATGGCAATGCGAAGCAACTAGAGAGTAGCCCCCAACTTGCTGCAACAAAAGAAAGCCTTCATGCAGTGACAAAGACCCAGCAGAACCTAAAATAAATACTTAAACAAAAAATGAGAATCAGAACTCAAGTTCTTCTGCCTCTTAATCAGGCATTCTTAAATATTCCACATTAGAGCACTTCCTCAGAAAGAAACCCATGTGCCCCAGAAATATTGAGAAATTTCTATTGAGACCCTAAAGGAAAATTTTAAAATACCTCCCTATACATGAAGCAGAAATGAGAAAATGCTCAGCTTTGGATCAGTATGGTCTTGGAGGTAGGTTTAAAGCTGTCTCGCTTGTCTCTGTCACTACCTGATTTATCAACGAAGGGCTGGCATGCTATTATCCATTATTTTGCAGGGCATCTGAACTCAGATATCCAAATTTGCCTTGACACCAGTAAGACTGGGCTTCCGTGGTAGCTCAGCTGGTAAAGAATCTGCCTGCAATGCAGGAGACCCCAGTTTGATTCCTAAGTAGGGAAGATCCATGAGAGAAGGGATAGTCTACCCACTCCGGTATTCTTGGGCTTCCCAATATTCCTCGGCTCAGATGGTAAAGAATTTGCCTGCAATGCAGGAGACCCCAGTTTGATTCCTAAGTAGGGAAGATCCATTGGAGAAGGGATAGTCTACCCACTCCAGTATTCTTGGGCTTCCCAATATTCCTCGGCTCAGATGGTAAAGAATTTGCCTGCAATGCAGGAGACCTGGGTTTGATCCCTGGGTTGGGAAGATCTCCTGGCGAAGGGTACGGCTACCCATTCCAGTATTCTGGCCTGGAAATTTTCATGGATAGAGGAGCCTCATGGGCTTCAGTCCACGAGGTCTCAATGAGTCGGACATGATTGAGCGACTTTCACCAGTAAGACCAAAGAGAGCCAGCGAGAGCACAGAATGATTTCTGGTCAACAAAATCACAATGGACAATACCACAAGGGGGTGACCTCTGAAGACACTTCCTGTTCTGGGTACAGGCCGCTGGGGATGGCAACATCAGACATGGTGAGGCCGATGGCGTGGTGAACCTGGACGAGCAGTGTCATGAGAAGCTGAGGAAAGGGCCGGAACGTAGCTGCTCGGAGTCTGTTCCCCACAAACACCTCATAAAGGGCATCTGTCACCTGTGGAGAAAAGCACACAGCGGAGCTGAACACCCGCTAGTCCTAAGTCTTGCTTTCGTCTTACTTCTGCTTGTTCCGGAACATGCTTTCTGGTTCTACTAAATCACAGGTGGAACAGCAGCGGTAAGCAATGCAGGGACATGAAAGTGACAGGGTAATGGGATAGGAGTGAAGTTGTCACTAAAAGTTGCCACAGTGAGGGGCATTCTGAAACCCAGAAGGAAACTATAAGGAAACCATCCATCTATTTGGCCACATACAAATTTAAAGCCCGGGCAAAAAGAAAAGTGTTCATAAACAAAGTCGAATGACAGATAATTTGCAGAAATGCGATAGTTTTAATATATACAATGCAATTATATTCAGGAGGAACAAATGAAAAGGCCTGCTACTCAGAGTGTGCGAAGTGTAGGCCACCTACCAGGAGCACTGGCGTCACCTGGAGCTGATTGGGAATGGAGAATCGCAAGCACCCCTCCTCCAGCCCAGAATGTCTGCATCAGAGGGTGTATTTCAATTAGATCCTTAGATGGTGGTGGTTTGCATGTATATTAAAACAGAGACGTACTGGTGTGTAGGACATGAAGAAAGAAGAAACATAAGTGACCAACTGAAAACCATACATCAATGTTGAACCTTGCCAATGACGGAACTGTAATTAGAATATGCTCCTTTTTCACCTAGCAGTGTTCGGTGTGGCAAGGCCATGCTCACACATGATGACAGAAGGGCAGTGTTCTAGAGGATCATTTGGGAACAGTACCCAAAGTTTAAAGGAGCCCACCATTTGGCCCAGAAATTCCCCTTCAATGGACTTTATCCTATGAAAATAATTGGGTATGTACAACAAAATTGATGCAAGCATGATTAAGTTTGCTACAGCACTGTTTTCATGACAAAAGTTTGAAAAGTGTCAAATGTTCACTAATAGGAAACAATAATGAAATAAATGGTTCTGCGTCAAGTATTACCTATTTTTTAAAGGTAATTAAAACCAATTACTATGCAGCTATGAAAAGGATAACAGAGAGCCCTGCATATTGATATAGAAAGTAGTTTGTGTATGGTTAAATGAAAAACAGCAGGTCATCAAATGGTATGTACTGTGATGTTATTAATACACTTACAGAATTTTATAGACTAATCAGATTAAATATATACCTTTATCTGCCCTAACATCTAAAATTGCACTAAAAGGACATCTTAGGGATTTTTTAAAAGGAATAAACCCACAAGAACAGAGAGCATAAGAGAGAAGACAGTAGCAGATTAGAGACTTCAAAATAATTCTGAAAGCTAAAAAAAAAGTATGATAATAACTTAGGTCATAGAAAGCAGAACTATAAACTGGTAGGGAATAAAATAAAGTAAAAAGTAGTTGTGAAGTAGGGTGGAAGAGGGGTGGATTAAAATTTTCATTAGTTTGGAGTTTGCTTTAATAATATAAACTATTATATACAGGATGGATAAACAACAATGTCCTACTGTATAGCATAGGGAACTATATTTGATATCCTGTAATAAACCATAATGGAAAAGAATATGAAAAAGAATATACATATATATATGAATAACTGAATCACCTTCCTATGTAGTAGAAATTAATACATTGTTAATAAAATGAAATAAAATAGACATGGATATGGGGGAGGCTGTGTATGCAGAGGGGCAGGGAATATATAGGAACTCTCTGTACTTTCTTGCTCAGTTCTGCTGTGAGCCTAAAACTGCTCTACAAAAATTTATTTAAAAGGAAAAATGTAGAGGGAAAAAGTATCCCAAGTACATATGCAAGAAGTTTATAAGTTATAAACACTTGCAGAAGGCTCATTTTAGGGACATGGTATATCCATGAGCTAAGAATAGTTCATTGATTTTTAAAGGATTATTTAAAAATATATCCAAAAATATGTGGTGGAGACTGGAGACTACACGTGACCTGAAAAACCTGAAATATTTACCACCTGGTCCTTTACGGAAAAAGTTTGCCAACCTCTGCTCAAGGTGGGCCTTTGGGAGATATCCCTGGTGGTCCAGTGGTTAAGACTCTGCCCTTTCATGTAGGAGGTATGTGTTCGATCTCTGTTCAGAGAACTAAGATCCTGCATGCTGTGTGCTGTGGCCAAAAAAAATAGAAAATAAAAACAATTTTTCAAAGGAGGAGCTTTGGTTTCTATTTTATATTCTTCATAGAAAATAAAAACAATTTTTCAAAGGAGGAGCTTTG
>SJYV01011725.1:63346-88546 GCA_006410875.1 Neotragus pygmaeus
AGCTAAAAAAAAAGTATGAAAATAACTTAGGTCATAGAAAGCAGAACTATAAACTGGTAGGGAATAAAATAAAGTAAAAAGTAGTTGTGAAGTAGGGTGGAAGAGGGGTGGATTAAAATTTTCATTAGTTTGGAGTTTGCTTTAATAATATAAACTATTATATACAGGATGGATAAACAACAATGTCCTACTGTATAGCATAGGGAACTATATTTGATATCCTGTAATAAACCATAATGGAAAAGAATATGAAAAAGAATATACATATATATATGAATAACTGAATCACCTTCCTATGTAGTAGAAATTAATACATTGTTAATAAAATGAAATAAAATAGACATGGATATGGGGGAGGCTGTGTATGCAGAGGGGCAGGGAATATATAGGAACTCTCTGTACTTTCTTGCTCAGTTCTGCTGTGAGCCTAAAACTGCTCTACAAAAATTTATTTAAAAGGAAAAATGTAGAGGGAAAAAGTATCCCAAGTACATATGCAAGAAGTTTATAAGTTATAAACACTTGCAGAAGGCTCATTTTAGGGACATGGTATATCCATGAGCTAAGAATAGTTCATTGATTTTTAAAGGATTATTTAAAAATATATCCAAAAATATGTGGTGGAGACTGGAGACTACACGTGACCTGAAAAACCTGAAATATTTACCACCTGGTCCTTTACGGAAAAAGTTTGCCAACCTCTGCTCAAGGTGGGCCTTTGGGAGATATCCCTGGTGGTCCAGTGGTTAAGACTCTGCCCTTTCATGTAGGAGGTATGTGTTCGATCTCTGTTCAGAGAACTAAGATCCTGCATGCTGTGTGCTGTGGCCAAAAAAAATAGAAAATAAAAACAATTTTTCAAAGGAGGAGCTTTGGTTTCTATTTTATATTCTTCATAGAAAATAAAAACAATTTTTCAAAGGAGGAGCTTTGATTTCTATTTTATATTCTTCTATATTCTTTGAAATGTTTGTACTCTCTTGACTATGATGATACCTGTTTTTTAAAAGATGAGAAAAAGAATGTTTAAGACAGATGAACCCATACTGACTCCTTCACTCATCTCAGCCTCCTCCACATCCATCACTTGGTGGCAACACCGGTGGATTTATCAATGGATGAGGGAAACAAACTTTGAGAGGAACCAAAAGGAACACTCTCCAGGTGGGGCCGGGTCCATTATCCAGGAAGGCCACGGTGGGCTAAAGCTGGAGGGGCAAAGCTCAAGGGCTTACAGCAACAGCCACATAGGCCATCTTCTCCTGGGTGCCAGAATCATGGCATTTCTGCAGCTTCCTTAGGAGTCTCCAGAGAATCCAGGTCGTTTTGGGCAGCTCCACCTCCAGAGTTCTCCACAACTCAGCCAGGTGCCTAGAAATCCCAGAGGAAGAGGGTTCAGAAGAATGGCTTATCCTAGGCCAACCATGACCATGAGCTTCCCAGAATCTGTCTGGAATCCAATCTATAAGGTGTTTTGGCTCAATTCTTCAGAATTGCTATCTGATTTCACAACAGTAACTCCCAAGGTTTCATAGACTCAGGTTCCCACAACCTCAGCATGGACTTTAAGACCATTCACAAACTGGTCCTAATATATCTTTTCAATCTCACAACTTCCCTATCACATACTCTGTACTCTAAGTTTCCTACGTCATTTTCATTTCTAACAGAGTCTACAGTTCCCACTTGACCTAAAGCAATAGTTTTCCAAGAACTAGAACAAACACAAAAAAATATAATAACGCTAAAATTACATTTAAATTAACAGAATATAGTTAATACTTTATACCAAATCATATATTTTACATAAGAATCTAGTGTATTAATAGGTAAGCTGAACCAAGTAGTAAAGATTTAAAAACAATGTTCCAGAGAAATACACAAAATTAAGACCATTGAACAATCTGTCTTAACTCATTTTTCTTCTGGATGAGTAAAAGTTCTCCTTTATTCCTTTTCTGGTAAGTGGTCTGAGGTGACCTCTAAGAATGGTGCGCTATTCACTCAACCCAGAAAATGCCACAAAATCATGCAAATCAAGAGGTCCAAATCTTCGTGTTCACTTTAAGAACACTCGTAAAACTGCCCAGGCCATAAAAGATATGCATATCCAAAAAGCCATCAAATATCTGAAGGATATCACTTTAAAGAAGCAATGTGTGCAATTCCACTGTTACAACAGCTGAGTTGGTCGGTGTGCACAGGCCAAACAGTGGGGCTGGATGCAGGGTTGGTGACCCCCAAATTTACTGTATTTTTTACTGAATTTTTACTGTACATGCTCAAAAATGCAGAGAGTAATGCTGAACTTACGGGCTTAGATGTAGATTCTTTGGNCTGTTACAACAGCTGAGTTGGTCGGTGTGCACAGGCCAAACAGTGGGGCTGGATGCAGGGTTGGTGACCCCCAAATTTACTGTATTTTTTACTGAATTTTTACTGTACATGCTCAAAAATGCAGAGAGTAATGCTGAACTTACGGGCTTAGATGTAGATTCTTTGGTCATTAAGCACATCCAGGTGAACAAAGTCCCCAAAATGTGGTGCAGGACTTATAGAGCTCACGGTTGGATCAACCCCTACATGAGCTCTCCCTGCCACATTGAGATGATCCTTATTGAAAAAGAACAGATTGTTCCTAAACCAAAAGAGGAGGTTGCACAGAGGAAAAAGATATCCCAGAAGAAACTGAAGAAACAAAAACTTATGGCCCGGGAATAAATACTGCAAAAAATAAGTGCAAAAAAAGTTAAAAAAAAAAAGTTCTCCTTTATTTGATGCAGTGGGGTAAAACATCTAAGTTCAGCTTCCCTGGTGGCTCAGACAGTAAAGCGTCTGCCTATAGTGTGGGAGAGCCAGGTTCGATCCCTAGGTCAGGAAGATCCTCTGGAGAAGGNAGTTAAAAAAAAAAAGTTCTCCTTTATTTGATGCAGTGGGGTAAAACATCTAAGTTCAGCTTCCCTGGTGGCTCAGACAGTAAAGCGTCTGCCTATAGTGTGGGAGAGCCAGGTTCGATCCCTAGGTCAGGAAGATCCTCTGGAGAAGGAAATGGCAACGGACTCCAGTACTTTTGCATGGAAAATCTCAATCACACAGGAACCTGGTGCAGGCTACAGTCCATGGGATTGCAAAGAGTCAGAAACGACTGAGCAACTAAACTTTCTTTCAGCTTACAGAAAACATTAGCACTACACCAAGACATTATATGAAATCCATTCATTGAAACCAGTTTTGAAACAATTTTCAAACAGTTTAAAGCTGAGAAATCATCAGCAAGTGGTGCTGGGAAACCTGCATGTAAATCAATGAAATTAGAACTCTCCCTCATACTATACACAATAATAAACTCAGAATGGCTTAAAGACTTAAATATAAGACATTAAACTCCTAGACCATAAAGCTCCTAGAAGAGACCATAGGCAAAACATTTTCTGACATAAATCTTAGCAATATTCTCTTAGATCAGTCTCCCAAGGCAAAAGAAATAGAAGCAAAAATACACAAATGAGACTTAATCAAACCTAAAAATTTTGCACAGCAAAGGAAACCATAAACAAAACAAAAAGACAACCTACAGACTAGGAGAATATATTTATAAACAATGCAACTGATAAAGGCTTAATTTCCAAAATGTATTATATGAACTGGTCATACAGCTCAGTATAGAAACAAACAATCTGATCAAAAGATGGGCAGAAGACCTAAATACTCATTTCAAAGAAGATATACAGATGGCCAACAGGCACATGAAAAGATGTTCAGTATTGCTAATTATTAGAGAAATGCAAATCAAAACTACAATGAGATATTATCTCACACCTACTAGTCAGAAATGCTGGAGAGGGTGTAGAGAAAAGTGAACCCTCCTTCACTGTTGGTGGGAATGTAAACTGGTGCAGTCACTATGGAAAACAGTATGGAAGTTCCTTAAAAAACTACAAATAGAGTTGCCATATGATCCAGCAATTTTACTCCTGAGTGTTTATCTGAAAAAGATAAAAACTCTAATTCGGAAATATATGCATACCAGTTTACAGTGGCACTATTTACAATAGCCAAGACATGGAAGCAACGTAAGTGTCTATCAACAAACAAACTGATAAAGACGTGGTATAAAAACACAATGGAATATTAGTCATCCATAAAAATGAATAAAATATTGCCATTTGCAGCAACATGGATGGATCTAAAAATTATCATATTATGTGAAGTAAGCCAGACAAAGACAAATATTATATAGTATCATTTATATATGGACTCTAAAAAAATGATACAAATGAACTTTTTAATAAAATATAAACAGACTCACAGACATAGAAAACAACTTACAGTTACCAAAGGGAAAAGTGGGGGGTGAGGGATAAATTAGGAGTTTGGAACTAACAGTTACACACCACCATATATAAAATAGTTAAACAACAAGGACTGACTGTAGAGCACAAGGAACTATTAATATATTCACTATCTTGTAATAACCTATAATGGAAAAGAATCTGAAAAGAATCTAGAAAAACTGTGAATACAAACACTGAATCACTTTGCTGTATACCTGAAACTAACATAATACTGTAAGTCAAATATACTTTAATTTTAAAAAAGCTAAGAAATCTTTCTTTCAAAATAGTAATTACCCAGAATCACAGTATATAAAGCAGATAAATAGAAGGGCTGCTCTGGTTAAAGTGGGATGGGGCCTGGATGCCTCATTGCCTTCCCCATAAAGCATTTTCTGGAACTTCCAGGGTGCCTTGCCTCCAACTCAAAACCACTAGTCATAAAAAAGCTTCTTCTTTGTTCCTCTCTGTGATTCTACTCTTATTTATGTATATATTTATACTTTATTATATATATTTATTTATACTTTATTTTTTACATATATATCTATTTTTTGGCTAAATTTTTCTCAAATGTATTGCAGATATCATGACATTCACCCCTAAATCTCCCTTAAATTATCTGTCTCTTAAGAATAAGGAAATTTTCTACATATTATTATTTCACAACTAAAATTACATTAATTTAGTAATTAGTATATATATTTAAATCTCTTGAAGATTTTCTTTTATAGCTTTTGCTTTTCCTTCAGAATCCAATCAAAGTCATTTATTGCATTTGGTTATGGCATCATTGACTCGATGGACGTGAGTCTGAGTGAACTCTGGGAGCGGGTGATGGACAGGGAGGCCTGGCATGCTGCAATTCATGAGGTCGCAAAGAGTCAGACGTGACTGAGTGACTGAACTGAACTGATGTCACTTTAGTGTTTTTTTTTTTTTAATCATTTTTTAATTTGACTTTACAATACTCTATTGGGTTTGCCATACATCGACATGAATCCACCACAGGTGTACACAAGCTCCCAATCCTGAATCCCCCTCCTACCTCCCACCCCACGACGTCTCTCTGGATCATCCCCGTACACCAGCCCCAAGCATCCTGCATCCTGTATCAAACATAGACTGGTGATCTAGAACAGTGCCTTCGGCACAATTATTTTCTTTCATGATAATTTTTTTGAAGAGTTCAGTCCAACTATCTTGTAAAATGTTCTTCATTCTGGATTGTTTCCTTATTTTGGGCTTTATGTTCTGATTTACCCTGCAGACATCTGTCTATATCATATCTCAATAATAACATCCTTAGATTTTTGAGGACAACCCTGCTCCACAGTACTCAGAGGTGTAGCACACACCCCTACTTGATTCAGAGGCTGTACCAGATTCCATTACCTGTCATATGGTACTGGGTGACACAGAAGGTGGTCGATCACTGTATCTGTGTACTTGGGCCTGGACATAAGCAAACTCACAATATTTCTGATTTGTTGGCGAACATTAGGCTGGCTGCTTGTGGAGAGCAGGGCACAGATAACGCCCATAATTTCTGGCACCTAAAGAAGGAAAAGAAATCGCTTAAGACCTTTATAGTTACTGAGGATACTGTAGTTATTTTGAAGAGGTCCTGGGGGCGACTTTTAATACAGAATGTTTATTATTTTTCAAAAAGTATATTATTATCAAAACTACTTAAAGTATACCTGTATGAATGTATATGCACATAAAAAGATTTGGAAAAACATATATCCAAACATATTAATGTGTCTTTGAGTGATGGGATATTTACATTTTTGCTTATATATTTTTTCTAATTTTTCCTTAAAGATTATGTGTTGGTTTTATAACAAGACAAACTAATAAAAGCTGGAAGGAGGCTGGTTTTTCCCCACTCTGGCTCTGAGAATGGCAGGGGAGTCATAGCTGCCTTCCTCCTGCAGAAGTTTATCATATTCAGGTAAATTAAACAGGAGCCACTGAGCTTGATCCATTTCTCTGCTTGGACTGCTCTTCCTGCTCCTAGACTTGTGGCTCAAGGTCTCTGTGAAAATCTCAGCTTTTCAAAGGCAGTCCTTAGTAGCCTTATATAAAATAGCCGTTCTTACCACCAGCTGCCAGAAACGGTTTGAGGATAGGCATGTGATGGCATTCTGGCCAATGAACATGGAGGAAAATCACCTGGGGGCTTCAAAGATTTTTCTCTCTGATTAAAGGCAGGCAACCTCTCTCTTCTTTGCTGGGTAGTCTTATCTGCTTAGAGAGTTGGAAATTGTGGTGGCTGTCTTACTTATGAATATATGAACAGATTAAGTGGGAATGATGGAAAAACCCCTGGCTCTCTTATAAAGCTGTTGAGTTGCTGGACCCATCCTAGAAAATATACCCTACCTCTAGACTTCTTAATATATGAGCTGATAAACCCTTTGTATAAGCTTCTCACAATTTTTTTTTTTTTACAGCTGAAAGCACCCAAAAGATACAAATGCCCATTTCATCATCTTCCAAAATAGTACTGATCTTTTTGTATCTTTGCTATTTTAATAGATTAAAAAATGGGTTTTAATCATTTTAAAATTATTTTAATTTTTATCAAAGTGCAACCTGCACACAATTTTAAAAGTCCAGTGGTATTCAAGGCTCTCTCCAGCCTATTCCCCAGGTCCACACTCCAGAGACAACTACTTTCATCCATTTCATCTCTTCCAGTATGTCCTTCCACATTTACAGATGATATAACCATATTGTTATTTCTTCATGTATCAATTTCATTAAAATAAATTCTCTTGATTTTAAATTTACTAAGTTAGCCTCCCTCTAGGATCACTGATGGCTTGATTTTTAAAATGTTGGTACATTTAACTAACCCAAATGAGGATCTAAACTGGAGTTACCATTCTCATGTATGTTAATTATATTTTCCAAAAAAAACTACAATCTTTTGGAAACTAGGGGCCATATCTCAGATTAAAACAATAAAAACGAAAACCTGGCATCCCTAGCTGCATAAACAGTGGTTGTATATGCTTGTTGAATGCATAATTTTTCAGCATTAACTAAATAGACTAAGGCTTTGACCATGGTCCCTTCAGTGGTTGTTCTCAGTTGTATTCTGCTGAATAGGAACAGCAGGAGAGACCGAAGCATCTGTAGGTGGGGACAGGTCTCTGCCTGCATTTTAAACTCGGGAAATGTCCGCTGAGTGCTTTACCTTCTCAAACCGGGACTGTGCTTTCTTCACCAATGTTATCAGCAATTCCCCCGCTGACCACTGTGTGTGCGGATGTTTCAGGCCATCCAGGGTAGCCATTACAAACTGGTAGAGCTCGTTGGAACTGAGAAAAACTTCAAAGACCTGAGATGATTTAGGGAGAATGAACTTTCAAGATGGATGGTTTAACAGGAAGAGTCCTGAACAAGAAACAATTCTAAGTCAACAATCAGAGAAGCATACAAAGACGTTCAGGGATCTTTAGTTCTATACTGTTTACAGAAGTGAAAAATTGGAAGCAAACCAGTGTCCCAAGGGACTGTACATGGTTTCTTACAACTCTGACTTTTAGAAAGACGCTTGGATTGGCTTCTCTGACAGTCAGGTGGTTAGGACTCTGTGCTTCCACTGCAGGAAGCATGTGTTTGATTCCTGGTTGAGGAACCAAGATCTTGCAAGCTGTGGATCATGGCCAAAGATAAGAAAGCTTGATTACTGAGATCCTCAGAAAGAGTGACACATGATACTTTTATAGAAATAAGAATTAAGGAAAGGCCCTAAAGCTCTATGGCTGACAGGGACCCAAGCCTAACTAAAATAGTTTGGAGATGATTTATTAAAATTATGTGTCATTCTGCTTCTCATGTACTTTCAGTTCAGTTCAGTCGCTCAGTTGTGTCCCACTCTTTGCAATCCCATTTAGCATGCCAGGCTTCCCTGTCCATCACCAACTTCCGGATCTTACTCACTCAAACTCATCCATCGAGTCAGCGATGCCATCCAACCATCTCATCCTCTGTTGTCCCCTTCTCTTGCCTTCAATCTTTCCCAGCATCAGGGTCTTTTCCAGTGAGTCAGTTCTTCGCATGAGGTGGCCAAAGTATTGGAGTTTCAGCTTTAGCATCAGTCCTTCCAGTGAATATTCAGGACTGATTTCCTTTAGGATGAGCTGGTTGAATCTCCTCGCAGTCCAAGGGACTCGCAAGAGTCTTCTCTGACATCATAGTTCAAAAGCATCAATTCTTTGGCACTCAGCCTTCTTTATAGTCCAACTCTCACATTTATACATGACTACTTGAAAAACCATAGCCTTGACTAGATGGACCTTTGTTGGCAAAGTAATGTCTCTTGCATTATAATATGCTGTCTAGGTTGGTTATAACTTTTCTTCCAAGGAGCAAGCTTCTTTTAGTTTCATGGCTGCAGTCACCATATGCAGTGACTTGGGAGCCCCCCAAAATAAAATCTGTCACTGTTTCCATTGTTTCCCCATCTATTTTTTGGGCTCCAAAATCACTGCAGATGGTGACCGCAGCCATGAAATTAAAAGACGCTTAGTCAAAAAAAAAAAAAAAAAAAGACGCTGAGTCCTTGGAAGAAAAGTTATGACCAACCTAGATAGTATATTCAAAAGCAGAGACACTACTTCACCGACTAAGGTCCATCTAGTCAAGGCTATGGTTTTTCCAGTGGTCATGTATGGATGTGAGAGTTGGACTGNTGGGAAATAGATGGGGAAACAGTAGAAAAAGTATCAGATTTTATTTTTGGGGGGCTCCAAAATCACTGCAGATGGTGATTGCAGCCATGAAATTAAAAGACACTTACTCCTTGGAAGGAAAGTTATGACCAACCTAGACAACATATTGAAAAACAGAGACATTACTTTACCAACAAAGGTCAATCTAGTCAAGGCTATGGTTTTTCCAGTGGTCATGTATGGATGTGAGAGTTGGACTGTGAAGAAGGCTGAACACCGAAGAATTGATGCTTTTGAACTGTGGTGTTGGAGAAGACTCTTGAGAGTCCCTTGGACTGCAAAGAGATCCAATCAGTCCATCCTAAAGATCAGTCCTGGGTGTTCATTGGAAGGATTGATGCTGAAGCTGAAACTCCAATACTTTAGCCACCTCATGTGAAGAGTTGACTCAATGGAAAAGACCCTGATGCTGGGAGGGATTGGTGGCAGGAGGAAAAGGGGACAACGGAGGATGAGATGGCTGGATGGCATCACTAACTTTATGGACATGTATTTGAGTAAACTCCAGGAGTTGGTGATGGACAGGGAGGCCTGGCGCGCTGTGATTCATGGGGTCGCAAAGAGTAGGACATGACTGAGCAATTGAACTGAACTGAACTGAACCATATATTTGGCATTTTAAGGGACTGCTTAAAGTATAGTTTTAACATGTGAGTAATTTCTATCAAAATAAAGCAATTAAGTAAAACTAGGTAGTTGAATCAATGTTTATCATGAAAAATTACTGATTCCATGAAAAATTGCCTGGATAAAGATCAAATTCACAGGTGTAGAAAGTCTGTCACCAAGAGGAATGTGAGAGATGACATCAACAAAATGGCTAAATAAGATGTCCCAGCCTATCTATACACAGAAACACTGATTTAACAACACTATATGGATCAAATACCCTTATGAGAGAAACAGATTCCAGTTAAGAATTTGTCATTCCCCAGGTGAATACAGCACTAAGAACAGCTGAATCGAAATGGGTAAAAAAATAATTTTACCTGTTTTACCTGTGCCAACCCATCTCACAACTTAGTACAGTTCAGTACCAAGAGAGATCAATTTGGTCCACAATTTTGCCTTGGAGGGAAAGAAAGAGTGAAGTGTGTTTTCAATATCCTATGCTTTTTAGTCAACTGGCTAAAGACTGGTCTCTGTCTTACTTCACACAGAGCACTGACGGAACTGGCTAGGTCCAGATATCTGGAGGAGCTGAGAACAACAACAACAAAAGGAGGAGGACCACTTACTCCTGCCAGTGAGGCTCTGTGAGATTGCAAGAAGATGCACAACTCTGAATATTCCCCTCATGAGTGAGAGAGGCTTGAAGATCCATAGATAATCTTTGAGAAGTTCCTAGAATTTCTTGCTAGAAGCTCTATATCTGCTAAAGCCAGCCCTTAAAAATGAGGAAAAGGTGGTTCTTTCTTTACATGTGCAGACTCCAACACAATGCTAGAAGTAACATGAAGAATCTGGAATATATGATGCAACAGAAAAACATAACAAAGGAAATCTCCAGTAACTAACTCCAGAGCAATGGGCATCTGTGAATGACCTAACAGAGAATTTAAAATAATTGTCTTAAAGTTCAGTAAGATACATGAGAACATAAGTAGACAACTAAATGAAATCAGGAAATGATAATCTGAACAAAATGAGAATATCAACAGAGAAAAGAAAAGAAAAAGAATCAAACAGACATTCTGGAATTAAAGAATGCAGTAACTGAGTCGAAAAGTTCAACAGTTTCAACAGTAGGCTAGGTTAAACAGAAGAAAAAAAAATCGTCTCCCTCAAAGACAGGTCATTTGAAACTTATTCAGAGAACAACAACAACAACAACAAAAAAAAAAACCAGAATGAAAAAGAAGGAAGATCCTGTGGAATTTATGGGAAGCAATAGACTCATGGGAGTTCCCCAAGAAGAATAAATGGCAACCCACTCCAGTATTCTTGCCTGGGGAATCTCCTGGACAGAGGAGCCTGGCAGGCTGCAGTCCATGGGGTTGCAAGAGTCGGACACGACTTAGTGACTAAACCACCACCACCACAAGGAGAAGAGTGAGAGAGGAAGAGAGAGAAGGAGACAGAAAGATTGCTTAGATAAATAATGTCTGAAAACTTTTCAAATCTAAGGAGTTACAAGTAGATATCAAGGATTCATAAATCTCAAAAAGAAATTGACATTAGGACACATCATCAAATTGTTAAAAAGGCAAAAGAAAATTTTGAAAACAGCAAGGGAAAAGTGACTTCACATACAAGACAACCCCCATGATATCTTCAGTGGACTTTAAAAAAGAAAATTTACAGAAGAACATGGGATGATATATTCAAAGTGCTGAATGACAGAAAAAAGAAAAAAAACTGCCAACCAAAAATATTATATCTGATAAAACCGTTCATCAAAATGGAGAGATAAAAACTTCTCCAGATAAGCAAAAGCTTAGGGAGCTCATCACCACTAAACCACTAGACTTGGCTTACAAGAAACACTTAAGTTAGTTCTCCACGTTGAAATTAAAGGACACTAATGAGCAATATGAAAAACAATGAAAATATAAAATATATATATGAGTAAGTAGACAAAAATTACTGTAACCCTGTAATGGTGGTATGTAAATCAATTTAATTTTAGTGTAGAAATCGAAACCAAAATATTTAGATAACTATAACTACAAATATCTGTTAATGATATGAACATGCAGATTGTGATATTAATAATATAATGTGTATGAGGGTCTTTAAAAGTCAAGAATTTTTGTATGCATGTTGAATAGACTGCTGTAACTATAACATGTTTTATGTAAATCTCATGATAATCACAATGAAAATACTTTCAGAAAATACACATAGGAAAAAGGAATCAGAGCATATCACTACAAAAAAGAAAAAAAAAATCAAAGAAACCATGAAAAAAAATACCATAAGAAAAAGGGAATGAAAGAATCATAAAAAAGAAAAAAATTAACAAGCTGGCAAAATTNACATAGGAAAAAGGAATCAGAGCATATCACTACAAAAAAGAAAAAAAAAATCAAAGAAACCATGAAAAAAAATACCATAAGAAAAAGGGAATGAAAGAATCATAAAAAAGAAAAAAATTAACAAGCTGGCAAAATTAAGTACTCATCTATCAATTACTTTAAACACAAGGGGATTAAACATCCCTTAAAATATAAAACATAGAGTGGTTGCATGGACAAAAGGACAAAACTCAACATACATTCTCTATAAGGGACTCACTTTAGATTAAAAGACACACAAAAAAGCTGGACGTGAGAGGATAGAAAAGAGTATGCCACTAAAATGGTAATTGAGAGCAAGGCCAACTATATTTAATTTATATTTATTATAAGAAAAATGCCTTAAGTAAAAAACTGTGACTAGAGACACAGTAGGACACTATATAATGATAAACTGATCAATTTATCAGAAAGATATAACAATTATAAATAAATATGCACCCAACATCAAAGCACCTAAAATAGAAAGAAAACATTGACAAAACTAAAGGGAGACACAAACAGCAATTCAATAACAATAGGAGATTTTTAATACTCCACTTTCAGTAGTGGATAGAACACATAAACAGGAACTAAAGAAACTGAGGACTTGAACACTATGTCAAATGTACCTAGTACATGTACATAGACCAGTCCACCAACAGAATAAACCTTCTTCTCAAGCACCCATGGGATATTTTCCAGACTAGATCACATATTAGGTCACAAAGAAGTCTTAACAAAATTTAGAAGATTGATATCAAATATCTTTTCCAAGCACAATAGAATAATGAAAAATCAACTATAGGAGATAAGTTAGAAAATTCACAAACACATGGAAATTAGCACTTTAATGAAAAGTCAACAAATTTTAAATTTCAGTTTTTAGAAAGAGAGATTTGAGAGTAGAGGAAGGCAATAATCAAAGTGTTAGTGACATAATTTTTCAAAATTTCAACCTAATTCCTCAGAATAAATAATTAATAAATAAAGTGACTCTCAAACAAAATAAATAAAAATAAACCCAGACTATATCAGTCATCTTAAGCTAAATTGCACTGCAGTAAAAAATTACTAAAAAAATTAGTATCTTACAGCAACAGAGATATATTTCTTGTTCATGTTACATATCCATTATAGGTTTACTGTACTTCAGGTTCATGTGTGCACTCCGAAATCTAAACTGATGGGCATTTCTTCCCTAGGGCATTGTTAGTATTGTCACAAAGGGAAAAGAAAATAGTGTAAAACTGTGTAATGACTCTTAAAGTTTCCACTAAGCTATTGTACACGTCAGTTCTGCTTTCATTTCACTGGTTGAAGCAAGCTACATGACTAATACTAATTACAAAGGGACAGGGACGTATGATCTTCCCATATTAATATAATCTACTATGTTCCTACCTGTTGCTGCTGCTGCTAAGTTGCTTCAGTCATGTCCAACTCTGTGCAACCCCAGAGACAATAGCCCACCAGGCTCCCCCATCCCTGAGATTCTCCAGGCAAGAACACTGGAGTGGGCTGCCGTTTCCTTCTCCAATGCGTGAAAGTGAAAAGTGAAAGTGAAGTCACTCGGTCGTGTCTGACTCTTAGCAACCCCATGGACTGCAGCCTTCCAGGCTCCTCTATCCATGGGGTTTTCCAGGCANGATTCTCCAGGCAAGAACACTGGAGTGGGCTGCCGTTTCCTTCTCCAATGCGTGAAAGTGAAAAGTGAAAGTGAAGTCACTCGGTCGTGTCTGACTCTTAGCAACCCCATGGACTGCAGCCTTCCAGGCTCCTCTATCCATGGGGTTTTCCAGGCAAGAGTCCTGGAGTGGGGTGCCATTGCCTTCTATGTTCCTATCTAGAGTGTATTAATTAATATCTGGGAAAACGTAAATAAAACTAAATATTTCAAACAAAAGTATATAATATAGACAATTATTTACAGTATGTTTGAAAGCTAGGGGAGCCACAGGGAAGGTAGTGTTATCCAGGTGTTGCTGTTTCTGTTGAAAGCGCTAAGATACAACCATATTGCAGGAATCCAACAACCCATCCTCCTAAGGACACACACTGAAATATCTGGGAGCGCACATCCCTACTGTTGGGGCCGCCAAATCTATACCATAATCGTTGTTTGCTACTCTTACTGCTTGGAGAAGGCAATGGCACCGCACTCCAGTACTCTTGCCTGGAAAATCCCATGGACGGAGGAGCCTGGTGGGTTGCAGTCCATGGGGTTGCTAAGAGTCAGACATAACTAAGCGACTTCACTTTCACTTTTCACTTTCATGCATTGGAGAAGGAAATGGCAACCCACTCTAGTGTTCTTGCCTGGAGAATCCCAGGGATGGGGGAGCCTGGTGGGCTGCCGTCTATGGGGTCGCACAGAGTCGGACACGAGTGAAATGACTTAGCAGTAGCAGCNTTTTTTTTTTTTTTCTGGATTCTTTGAGAATAGAACTATAACGTCATAATAAAATCCTTAATTACTAGAAATGCATGTTTATAAGGAAAGAGGATGAATCTGGAATATAAGACTAAAAACAGGTGTTAGGATTAAATGTCCACCATAAGAATAAACACATCATGGCTTGCTTCCAGTCGGTAAAGGAAAACATTTGCCAAGAAATAAAACCTCAGACGAAGTATCTGCCTTCCTCCATACTGTAAACTGAAGGCCGCTGTGTCCATGTCAGCATCCGTAAGCAGGAGAGTGGTTCTTTGTCAGCTACACGGGTGATAAGAGACCTGGCCTTTGACCTCAAGGAATCTACAGTTCGGTGTGTGGAGGAGAGAAGATACCTGGGTTGCTGGGGAACATCCAGGCCATTCGCTTGTATGTTCCTGAAATTATAGCCTTGACTGTTCATGCAATCATAGAGACCTCAAAGGCCACAGCTGAGAGAGACAAGCTTGGGTTTCCTCCTCGTCTGTAGGAGCTCAGTGTGTAAGGTCACGTTCCTATTCAGTTTGACCCCAGGCTAGAGCTCGAACTACTAGGGAGATATGTCTGAAGTTTACAAGTTGGAACTAAATCTAGCCTTTCAGGGTTGTATTGATGATGGTTTGGAGAACGCTATCTTGTTTAGCGCAATGACTCTGGGCCCCAGGACAGTCTTCTCACCCCTTCCCTCAGCCCTGGAGGGCTGCAGAATGCTAATGAAAAGGGCACTCTGGACCAAATGCTAATGAAAAGGGCACTCTGGACCAAAGGGATTTTTGTCGTTTGCTCTGTTTTGATGATTTTTATGAAGATTATGTGGAAGAGAAAACACGGTTTCCCAGGCATTTTTCTGCCACAGCCTTTATTGACTCATGGCGATGCTTTGCTTACGGGTGAGGTCCTCAAGCAGAGCGGCGGTGTGACTCTCTTTGTGCCCCGGAAATGCCCAGCGGAGGCCTGAACTAGCAGGGCCTCCAAACACGTTGGTGGAGCTGGGAGAACTCCAGAGGCTGGTGGCGCTTAGGACATGACAGGGAGACCCTGTCTCCTTGAAGAGTGAGTCCACAGCACCCTTTGTTTACCCAGTAATCTAAGCTAGATCTCAGCCTCCCCTGTGAGCAGAGAACGGAGGCACCCCAGAAGTGTCTTGTCAGACATCTCCGGAGTGGAGCTGTATTTTAAATTTGAACTTGGGCCCTGTGGCTATCAGGGGCCAGAGTATCCTTAGGGAGGAAAGAACACTGTCAGCTGAGAGACACTTAAAATCCTTCCCACTGACTCACCCTCCAAATCCCACTTCAGAAGCAAATGCCTCCAATTACAGGTGTATGGTCCTTCAAACGTCTGAGGACTTTCTAGGTGGATGCACCCAGGTTGCTGATACTGCAGTCTCGGCCCGTGCTTGTGGGTTCGGGCCTGTCTCACACCATTGCCAGAGCCAATGCTTTCAACGTGCGGTTCTTTTAGTTTATCCTATTAGCTTTATTTTTTTGACTGTGCTGGGTCTTCGTTGCTACTCAAAGGCTTTCTCCAGCTGCGGTGAGCAGGGGCCACCCTTCACTGAGCTGCGCAGTCTTCCCCCTGCAGGGGCTTCTCCTGTTGCAGGGCATGGGCTTTGGGCACATGGCCTTCCGTGGTTGTGGCTCGTGGGTTCCAGAGCGCTGGCTCAGCGGTCGGGGTGCACAGGCTTAGCCACTCCANGGACAGACCCGAGGACAAGAGGCACAGGCAAGGATGGAGGGCTACCACAGCTGGGCGCAGGCGGGCACGCGGAGGCCCCAGGACGGTCAGGCCCCAGGAAGGGCCTGGCAGGGCTTGAGGGGTCTGGATGGCATAGGTGCCGCTGCCCCACCAGGGACCTGACCCCAGCATGCCAGCCCTGCAGACGGTCGCTGGGCCCTCGTCCACCCCATCGGCCCCTGGCTGCACCAGCTGCTCCCTGAGGACACTCTGTGGCTCTGGGGTCCGTGTCCAGGCCTCTAGCCAGCGGTGGAGGAGGCAGCTCAGAGCCTTCATGGTTCTCACCAGTGCCAAGCTCTTGTTTGCTGCCGTTGTTTCGTCGCTCAGTCGTGTTCGACACTTTGCGACCCTGTGGATTGTAGCCCACCAGGGATTCTGTCCATGGGACTCTCCAGGCAAGGATATAGGAGTGGGCTGCCATTTCCTTCTCCAGGGGGGGATCTTCCTGACCCAGGGATCGAACCTGAGTCTCCTGCATTGTAGAAGGATTCTTTACTGCTGAGCCACCTAGGAAGCCTGGGTTCTTGTTCACCCAGTAATTTTTCTCATCCGTTCCTTCTACAGCCAAATATCTCAGGCCACGACCAATTCTAGAATTACCTGCAAATTGCTGGCAGGTGTTGGGGAGCCATGTGGCTCCCAGGGGACCCAGTGATTTGCTAGGAATGCTTCCAAGCAGGAACATAAGTCTCCCCCAAGCTAAGCTGCACCCAGCTTAACCTAGGAGGACAGATAGAATTTCCCAGGCAGGTGGATGGACAAGAACCATACCTTCCAGTTGGCTTCTGAGTGCTGCATGAACTCCAGTCCTTCCTGGACCTCCGCTTTCATCTCGTGAATATGCGCAACGGTGTGCACCGACCACGCGTCCGTCGGGTTAATGGATAAAGCCTACGTGGGTGAGGAGGGGGAGGGGGAGGACAAAGCAAGATGATGTGTGAGTCAGGCCACCTGGTGACGAGGCGTCCCAAGGGCAGGGGCGCCAGGGGCCTGGGCTCTGCCTCAAAGTAACGACCCCAAAGACCAGCCTGTGAACCAAACACTGGATGCTGCCAACGAGGGTGTCGGTGTCCACTTCACAGATGAGGAAACTAAGGCTCAGGGAGGCTGAGTGACTTGCCCAGAGCTGCATAGTGGGGCGGTAGTGGGGTCTTTCCAAAGCAGGGTTTATCCAGCCCCTTCGCCCCAAGCCTCCGGTACACAGCTGAGTCATGTGCAATGCACCGCCCAGCACATTCTCCACCTTCCTCTCGGGGCTGCCGTGGAGGCCAGTGGACACTCAGTGTGTATGGACTCTGGAGGCTCTCAGCTGCCCCTCCCGACTAGTACACATGCAAGGACCACACACACGCAAGGACCACACACACGCAAGGACCACACACACGCAAGGACCACACACACGCAAGGACCACACACACGCAAGGACCACACGTGTGGCTTTCCAGGCTCGTTCTGATACTGCTAATAAGAGCGACAGCCACTCCCAGGACTGGTGGACTCGCCAGTGACACGGCAGAGCGGCGCGAGGCTACTAGCGCCTACTGAACCCGGCGCAGGGCAGTAAGCCGAGCTTCCCCACGACCCTGGGGACCACCCACACGGGTCTAGGCCCCGTCACCTGACCATGGGCCCCCCCTGGCCCTGCTGCCTCGGTTCCCCCGTGCCTTTCACCTCTACCCCTGGCCTGGCCCCTGCCAGGTAGTCTGCGTTGCAGCAGGCGGCATGAAGCCCCACTGCACCGGCCCGTTCAGTCCGCATGGGGACAGAGAAGGGGCCCGCCTGCAGGGACGCCAGGGGCCTGGGGCGGAGCCCCACAGGACCAGGACGCTGCAGGAGACCCCGGGGGTGCAGCGCGGGGCCGGGGCTGCTCTCCCCCGCTGTGGGGATTGTGGCCGCCCTCCCCGCTGACCTGCTTCCCTCACAGTTTCCGCCTGGCCAGGGCAGACTGCTCCCCAGATTTTGCTCCCAGCACCCGGCCCGCCCGCCTCTGCCGTAAGCCTCGGTCTATCAGCGCTCAGCGGTCTATCAGCCACCCCGGGCCTGCTGCTCCCCTTCCCCATGGCTGCCCTTTGCTCTTTCTGCCCTGAGGGTTCAGCCTGCAGATGAGGCCCGGGTGTCATCATCATGAAGCCTCTCCCGATCCCAGAGGAGCCTGTGGCGCTTACTCTCAGTTTCCGAGAAGCCTGGCTTTGCCCAGTAACTGTCTGTAGGGGGCTGGTGCTGGGGTCCGCGTGTGGGCGCCCTCAGGAGAACAAGTGTGAAGGGAGGGAAGGGGTCCCGCCACTTCACCCTTCCTGCTCCCGCGGTTGTGACCCTTCACCTTTTGGCCGCCCTCTGACTTCCCAAACCATACTGCCACCCACAGTTGCCCACATAGATGCCGCCCAGCAGGAGGGCCCAATGCCAAGGTGTCCAGGGGAACTTCCTGTAGCTGGCCCCTTGGGAGGTGATGCCTGGTCCCCCAGCACAGAGCCAAGTCCCACCTCTATTTCTGTAGGCCCAGAGGTCTGCAGAGACCCATGTGCCCTGTGGCCCCAGGAGGGCACCACTTCCTCCTGGAGAGGGGGAGGGTGCTGGGAGCCCTCCAGGGCAACGTCTGGGGGAAGAGCCCTGCTGGGAGCTGGGGAGCAGGTCTGTCCAGGAAGCATGGATGATGCTCAGGCAGCCTGGGGAAGCCTGGCGCTGCCGTCTGTGGGCTGGGCGGCCTTGGCCTTGGCCTCCCAGAGCCCGGCTGCTCTCCTCTGAGTGATGAAGGGCTCACTGCCTCATGGCATTGCATCCGGCAGATGGAGCGGGCACGTCCAAGTGAGGGCCAGCCCTCAGCCAGGCCCAGGAGCAGCTGTCACCCCCGGGTACATGGCGGTCCCTCCCTGGGCCTCAGTCTCTGCTCCTGGGAGGGGTGGCNTCTCTTACCTTGGGTGTGGGGTATCTCTTTATGGCTGCTCCAGCAAAGCACAGCCGCTGCTCCTTACCTCGGACGAGGGGTATCTCCCTACCGGCACAATTCCTGACCTTCAATGTGGGATAGCTCCTTTAGGCCCTCCTGTGCCTGTGCAGCCCCTGCTCCTCAGGTTACTCTACCCAGCTGCCGCCCCTGGCCTGGGGGCTCGGGGTGGCTCCTCAGGGTCCCTGCCCCTGGCCTTGACCGCAAGGTGGCTTCTTCCAGCCGCCCCTGACCTCGGACGCGGGGTGTCTCCTCCGGGCCGCCCCTGACCTCGGACGTGGGGTGTCTCCTCCGGCAGCCACTGGCCTCGAACGTGAGGTACCTCCTCCTGGTTGCCGCTCTGACCTCGGACACGGGGTGTCTCCTCCTGGCTGCCACTGACCTCGGACGCGGGGTGCCACTCACTGTCATGATCAAATGCTCAGTTCTGTGTTTTCTAACTTCCCTGGTGGGAATTAACGGGTGTGGCTAGGTTCTGGTCAGCTGGTTCTGGGTGAAGTGCACAGCCTGCACAGCACTTCTCATTGTCACCCAACTGCCACTCATACCTTTTTAGAACCATGGCCTTCCCCAGTAACCGTGTGGGCTGGTGCTGGGGTCAGAATGTCCAGCTCTTGAGAACCCAAGGACTGTAGCCTGCCAGCCTCCTATGTCCTTAGGATTCTTGAGATAAGAATCCTGGAGTGGGTTGTCATTTACTTATCTAGGGGATCTACCTGACCCAGGGATTGAACCTGGGCCTCTAGAGCTGCAGGCAGATATTTTACAGCTGAACCATCAAGGAAGCCCTCAGGAGAACAAGCGTGACAGGAAAGAGAAGGCCCCCACGTCACCCCTTCCTGCTCCGGCGGTTGTGACCCTTTTGGCCGCTATCTGACTTCCCGAACCATCCTGCCACCCACAGTTGCCCATACAGATGCCGCCCAGCAGGAGGGCCCAATGCCAAGGTGTCCAGGGGAACTTCCTGTAGCTGGCCCCTTGGGAGGTGATGCCTGGTCCCCCAGCACAGAGACAAGTCCCACCTCTATTTCTGTAGGCCCAGAGGTCTGCAGAGACCCATGTGCCNAGATGCCGCCCAGCAGGAGGGCCCAATGCCAAGGTGTCCAGGGGAACTTCCTGTAGCTGGCCCCTTGGGAGGTGATGCCTGGTCCCCCAGCACAGAGACAAGTCCCACCTCTATTTCTGTAGGCCCAGAGGTCTGCAGAGACCCATGTGCCCTGTGGCCCCAGGAGGGCACCACTGCCCCCTGGAGAGGGGGAGGGTGCTGGGAGCCCTCCAGGGCAACGTCTGGGGGAAGAGCCCTGCTGGGAGCTGGGGAGCAGGTCTGTCCAGGAAGCATGGATGGTGCTCAGGCAGCCTGGGGAAGCCTGGCGCTGCCGTCTGTGGGCTGGGCGGCCTTGGCCTTGGCCTCCCAGAGCCCGGCTGCTCTCCTCTGAGTGATGAAGGGCTCACTGCCTCATGGCATTGCATCCGGCAGATGGAGCGGGCACGTCCAAGTGAGGGCCAGCCCTCAGCCAGGCCCAGGAGCAGCTGTCACCCCCGGGTACATGGCGGTCCCTCCCTGGGCCTCAGTCTCTGCTCCTGGGAGGGGTGGTGCTGGAGGAGGGGCCTCTGAGTCAGAGAAGCCCAGGCCCTGGGGCCTGCAAGCCAGGGTGTCCAGGGTGCGGCCAGGGTCGCGGCCAGCCAAGGTGCCCCAGCACAGAGGGAGGGCCCAGGCCTGCGGGAAGCACTCAGCATCCCACCCAGCTCTGTGCCCTTGGCTGCGGCTCCCTCTGGTGGAGGTGGCACACAAGAGAAGGCCTGGCCAGCAGGCCCCAGTGCCAGGACAGGGCCCACCCGAAGCAGCCTGATGAGATAAAATTTATATTTCAAGGCAGGACAAGAAAAATTAAGCATGAGATCCTCTCTGTGCTTGTTCGGGCCTCCTCCCTGGCTCCCTGATGTGCAACGCGCGCCTGCATCACACATTGACCAGAGCTCCTCAAAGAAGCGCGCGCCTGCTCAGCCCTAGAGATGGAGTCTTCCCTCTCTTCCGACGCTAGCAGTGTAAGTTCTCCAGAGAACACTGCCCTTTCGCGGCTCTGCAGCGGGGCATAGTGACTCGCTGCTCACTTTTTATCCAGACTGTGTGTCCTTGGTGTCCTTTAGGGAAAATATCAGGATGTCATTTTGATGCTTGGTCCTTCGTCTCACAAAAGTAAGCGATTGTACCTTCAAGTTCTAACAGGCGGAACAGTGCTGAGAACTGTCTGCTTCCCGGTTTACAATCCTCAGTTTGGCTCGAGTAAAATTCCCTTTCTTTTCTTCCTAACTTGAGAGTTCAGTGGATTTTTGGCGACAAGTCTCACTTAGCACCTAAGGGTCCCCTCCCAGAGGCTTGGTGCTATCAGTGACGCTTAGAAACCTGCGGTTCAGGTCGGGGAAGCAACGCTGACACCCGCCCCCCACCTACACAGTCTGGGTCCAGGACACACACGGGGGGCCCTGGAGACATGGAGCCGGGGGCGCACAGAGCCGCCACACCGCGCAGCCCCGAGGGGGAGGGGCAGACGGAGCCGCACGGGCCTTCCCCACCCGCGCCAGGTAGCCCTGCAGACTTGGGGGGCACAGGCGGCCAGAGGGAGCCGCCCTCTCTGCTAATACAAGCCCTCCCAGCAGGAAATGGGGTGCAGAGTCGGGGGCCGAGCCTGGCCTGCTCTGCGCCCCCTGACACCACTCCCCCAGGGCTCCCGCACCTCGCAAAGGGCCCGCCTACCTCTTTGGCGAGCTTTTCCGCCCGATCGTAGAGGTTGGTTTCCATCAGTCCGAAAGAATAGATGCCTTTCACATAGCTGGAAACAAACAAAAATTATTATTTGTTAAAAATGGATGGGAGTCATTCCACCTGCGACACGGCGGGTGCAGGGCTGTGTCTGGACATACGCCGTACGTGGAATTCGAATCTTTGCAGCTCATTGTCGGATCAAGTTAAGATGAGGTCATCATGGATGAGGGTGGACCCTAAACCTAATGACTTGTGTCCTTATAAAAGAAAGGAGAGGGAGGTTTTGGATGCGGAAGACACACAGAGACACACACACAGAGGAAAGACAGTCACGTGGAGACGAAGGCAGAGACTGGAATGGTTTCAGACTTGCCCGTCCCCACAGTCACTGGAGCCAATTCTGTAAAATAAATACACCTCCCTCCCTCCTCCGCCCTCTCTCTCCCGCTCTGTGTGTAAATAACATAGCTATAGATATACACATCCTGGGTTTCCCTCGTGGCTCAGTGGGAAAGAACCTGCCTGCCAATGTAGGAGACTCAGGTTGGATCCCTGGGTCGGGAAGATCTCTTGGAGAAGGAAATGGCCACCCACTCTAGTATTCTTTCCTGGAGAATTCCATGGACAGAGGAGCCTGGCGGGCTAAGTCCATGGGGTCGGACACAAAACTTAGTGGCCAAATAACCGCAAACAGACATCCTATTGGTTCTGTGTTCTGGAGAACCCTAACACAGCCCTTCACTCTCTTAATCCACTTGCCCTTCACAACAATCCTGTGACACAGACGCAGTGGAGGCGCGCCCGTGTGGACATGCCTTGGCCTGCTCACAGGTAGCCCACGGCCCCCTCTCCTTCCAGCCCGTGGGGGCGCTGTGCTTCCTGGCATCCTGGGGGGGGTGACTGGATCTGGCCAGCGACTCAGAGCACTTCACTCTGCGCGCTGATGCCATCGTGAGTCCCCCAGCAGAGCTCGCTTTCCTCTTAGCAGCTGGCATGTCCAGAGAGTAGTGGCTTCACCAGCTGGGATCCCAGAGGGAGACAATGGCATGGCCCCAGAGCCTCCACACGCCTCTGACGGACACCTATCAGGAGGGAGAAGCTCGCCTTTCTCGCGATAAGAAGTGGAGTAAAAGATCTAGAGGATGTCTGCTACTGCAGCAAAAACTACTTTGTGCTGACTGATACATAATGGCATTACTTCATCCCCAGGATGGGATAAAGATCAAATGAGACGCGAAGCCTTTTCACTTTTTTGTTTTCTGGCTGAGACTTGTGGCGAAACCATAGTTCCCTGACCAGGGGTCCAACCCAGGCACAGAGGCCTGACCCCTGGACCACCAGGGAACTCCCACCTTTTCACTTCGGAGAAACAGGAAATAGCAACGGCAGTCTCACGAGTTTCAGGGCAGAGGAGAGAGGCTGAGACAGGAATGATGTGACTCCTCGCGGGCACTGACCTGCTCAGGGGGATGTCGGGCGTCCAGAAGGGATAAACTCGAGCCACAGAATCTCGCATCTGCTCCTGGTAGCCCAGGTAAAAGTAGGCATCGTGGGAAAACTTCAGGGCCAACATGTCTGTTGGGTGGTCCTGGAGAATCTGCTCCCACAGCTCACAGGCTTTCGGGAAGTTCCTGGAAGCCAAGAGAGGCATCTCAGCAACCCCGAACTCAGTTCACACACGGCAAGTGGAAGAGGCTCCACCTCCTGCCAGTGTTACGGCTCGCACTGAGCTCCTTAAAATACACAGGCACGCTTCTGTGTCGGCTTGTGGCTCAGAAAATGCAAAAGCCACTGGGAGGTTTTACTTTCTAATTCAAGCAAAAAAATATAAACAAACTGGTTGCCAATTCACCTGAGACCGTGTACCAGCTGTGGGGAGTCTGAGAGGTGGAACTCCACCCCTGCGCTGACATTCACACTGATTCTCCAGGGAGACAGTGAAGGAGAGGGGAGCCTGGTGTGCTGCAGTCCGTGGGGTCACGGAGAGTCAGACATGACTTAGTGACTCAAGAGCAGCAAGGACACCAGGGAGACCGGGACGTCACGCTTCAGAACTCTTATACTCTCAGCTCTGGTCACCCAGGAGCACCTCCCCCGCACGAGCAGACACACGGGCTGTCCTGGGGCCACAGGACACACAGGGGGACAGGAGGGAACCACGGGGGCAGGGGGCAATGGGCAGATGCTCACTTGGTGTGTTGGGACCAGGAGTCTAAGGGCAAAGGTCTTCCTCTCTCTTTTATCTATTTCTTTACCGTGACCCTATTATTTCTGATGTTGTCATCCAGTCGCTAAGTTGTGTCTGACTCTTTGGGACCCCATGGACTGTGACAATTATTTTGGTAACAAAAATAATAACCAACTTATTCAATGAAACCAAATAAGTTGCTTTGAATGTTAAGACTAGGAATGTGAACCAACCGTGTCCTCAGTCAGCTGAGGATACAGTGGCAGACAAGGTGCGGTTCTCAATCAGACAAGCATGGGAGGCAGGGTGGGCATCGCCCCTCAGCCCTTTCTGCACAGCGCTGGGGAAGCCTGTGGCGTCGGCCAGCAAAAGTGGCCCTCCCTGGAGCGCCAGCCCCTGGCCCAGGGAGGCCCCTCACCCCTTGGCAAAGGTCTCTACTGCAGACACATGCAGCTGCTCCCGGTGGGTCAGGGGCTGGGTTTTGGAAATCTCCACCATTGTCTTCACAGCCGAATCCAGCTCTTTGTCCAGCCGCACGGAGCTTCCGGTGCCAATCAGCACGAGGCCATTAGCAATGGCGTGGCCCATGGCTGGCGAAAAGTGGGAAAAGAGCTGGTGATTCAGACTGTCCTGCCCAGCCCAGGCAGGCCCCACAGGTGAAATAAACACCCCACGTCCCAGGAGGGGCAAGTCAGGTGGCCTTAGGCTATGTCCCCACCAACAGTGCAAAGCTCAGATCCTCACCATGCGCGTGGAGGTGCAGCGACCCTAACACATCCTGTACCCCCCCAGAACACTTCTCCAGCCAGGGCACTCCGGGGAGCACAAGTGTGTGGGTCGCCTGTGCCCCCCCTACCAGGTGAGCGGGTCAGGGGCTGCCTCGGGGCGCTTTGGAAGCCCCTCTGCTTCCTTCATCAGCTGCTACTATCCCTTCCACCAGCACAGAGCCTCCCAGGGCCCCCCAGTAGACGCTGCCGGCGGGCTGGCCCCTAGAGCACAGAAGCCACGATCCTGTCTTGGCTGCCTTCCTGCGCTGAGAACTTGGAGGCTGAGAA
>SJYV01011725.1:99566-130150 GCA_006410875.1 Neotragus pygmaeus
CTGACTTCCCAGGTGGCTCAGTGCTAAAGAAACCGCCTGCCAATGCTGGAGACGTAGGAGACTGGGTCGAGCCCTGGGTTGGGAAGATCCCCTGGAGGAGGAGATGGCAACTCACTCTAGTATTCTTGCTGGAAAAATCCCATGAACAGAGGAGCCTGACAGGCTACGGTCCATAGAGTCACAAAGAGTTGGACGTGATTGAGCACAAGCATGAAAAATAGTGTCAAGGTCTGTTGTGGCAAAGATTAGTATCCATCTGTATAAAGGTCCAAACAATTAATAATAGTTTAAAGGATTATCCCTTTCTAGAATAGCTACATCTTAAAAAGGAGAGAGTAAGACGCTTAAGACGCTTAAACTGCAGTGAATGCACTCCAATGAGTAACACCCTATTGGTGGAATGGCAGCTACTGGAACAGGTACGGGTGATGGCAGGTGGCTATGAACAACCTTGCCTGGTAGGCAGCTGCCTATTTACTCCTTCACGAGGCTGACTCTGTTCTCTTGATCACTGATTGAAGCCCTTCTATAGTAATGAACAAAAATAATTTAAGGAATAATTATAGCAAGCATTTAAACCATTTTTGAAGGCCATTTATTCAATACTCATAGTAATTATTATCTCCATTTAAAGGTGAGAAGACAGATCTCCTTGGTGGTGCAGTGGTTAAGAACCCGCCTGCCAACATAGGGGACACAGGTTTGATCTCTGGCCCCGGAAGACCTGACATGCCTTGAGGCCCCTAGGCCTGTGTGCCACAGCTACTGAGTCCATGTACCTAGAGCCTGTGCTTTGCAACAAGAGAAGCCACCTCAGTGAGTAGCCTGTGCACCGCAGAGCAGACCCGCTCACCACAACTGGAAAAAGCCTGTGCTTTCGAAGAACAAAGACCCAGTGCAGCCATAAGTAAATAGATAAGTATTTTTAAAATGTGAAGACTGCAAGATTAAATTCCTTGCTGAATGTCTTTAACCAATGAATGGCAGAGAGTCAGAATTTGAACCCAAGTCTGACTCAACACAAAGAGCTANCAGCTGCTGTTGATTACCTGGCCAAAAATGTGAGCCTGTCCACACAGCGTCGCATGAAGCTCGGGGAGCACTCGGCTGTGCTGGGACTCCTGCCTGTGGAAACTGGCCAGGCTTACTAGGGCCCCTGGCGCGACTTGCTCCAGCCTGAGTCCCAGCCTACCTTACTGATCCCTGAGCCTCCCATCCTCAGTCCCTCCATCGCCCTGGGGTCTCCGGAGGCCAGGGAAGGAGCCCATTCCCTTCCTGTGGCCAGCCCTCTGGAGACAGGCAGCCTGCCCACCGTTCATCTGTGGTTAGGGACCTGGAGTGACCCCCTTGGAGTCTGCCCCTTCACTCTCCCCACTGGAGGGTCTCTAGTCAACCTGCCCTCTTGCCCCAGCCAAATTCTGACATGGCCTCTGTCATCTCAGACCCAGAGATCACAGCTCACCCTGAACAGAGCACCTTGGGCAACCGAAGGAGGATGCTGTCTGGGATGAGGTCCAGGAGCCCTTTGACCCCAGTGCCTGTGGGTCCCCTGGACAGAGGTGGGGCCCCCAGGGCTGATCTCGGTGGAAGTGCTGGGAGCCAGCCCCTCTGGTGGGACTGTGGCTCAGGGCATGAACCACAGCTCCTCCTCCTTAGCAAAGGAGGGGGGACTTTGGCCCTGGGGTGCTCCCGGGAATCACCCACGAATTCTGAGGACTTCAGGACCTATCCATACACCTCTGCTGGGTGGAGGGGGATAATCTAGCCCAAGCAAGAGGATTGGGAGGACCAGGAAGAAGCTTAGCCGGGGTGCAGGGCCACGTGGGTGGGGCTTGTTGGCAGTGGGCTGGTCCAGGGTACCAGGACCCAGCCCGGGTATCTGGAAGCAGCTTTAGACTCTAACACTGAAGCTCCAGTTCCAACCTTGCCCACCCCGGTGGGGTCTGGGGAGCACACAGACCCTCCGGTTTTCTCATTT
The DNA here is from genome assembly GCA_006410875.1 of Neotragus pygmaeus. Taxonomy (NCBI): domain Eukaryota; kingdom Metazoa; phylum Chordata; class Mammalia; order Artiodactyla; family Bovidae; genus Neotragus; species Neotragus pygmaeus. Next base: position 101,545 of record SJYV01011725.1, read on the forward strand.
GCTGAATCAGATGACAGGGGAAGGAGACCAAGTCTTGAGAACATGTGAGTGACGAGGCAGGCTCAGAGGAGGGGTTCATAACTGGGGTTGCTCTGANCCCCATGGACTGTAGCCCTCCAGACTCTTCTGTCCATGGAATTTTCCAGGTAAGAATACAGCAGTAGGTTGCCATTTTCTACTCCAAGGGATCTTCCTGACCGAGAGATCAAACCTGTGTCTCTTGAATTGCAGGCAGGTTCTTTACCATCTGAGCCACCAGAGAAGCCCATACTCGCCTATCATGTTGCCTCCTAAAACTTAACCCTTCCATATTTTTTCTTCCACTTTCACCAGCTAATAGGAATAGTTACCCATTCTCTCCTAATATCCTGTTTACCTCAAAAATGATGTCAAGATTTTCCAAATGTCGGTCTTTTATCACCAAACTCTGGAGCATCTCAACAAACGCCTGAAATGTCTGCCTGTAGAGACACTGCAAAGGCACAGGGTTAGTGAGGACCCAACCGGAAGTTCTCCCACACTGCACACTTTAAAGCTCTCCTGGTTATCTTAGACCTTGCTGCTGCTGCTAAGTCGCTTTAGTCATGTCCGACTCTGTGCGACCCCATAGACGGCAGCCCACCAGGCTCCCCCATCCCTGGGATTCTCCAGGCAAGAACACTGGAGTGGGCTGCCATTTCCTTCTCCGATGCATGCAAGTGAAAAGTGAAAGTGAAGTCGCTCAGTCGTGTCCGACCCTCAGCAACCCCATGGACTGCAGCCTTCTAGGCTGCTCCGTCCATGGGATTTTCCAGGCAAGAGTACTGGAGTGGGGTGCCATTGCCTTCTCCATCTTAGACCTTACTCAAAGATAAAGGACCTTTGGGTAAAGCACTAGCAGGTGAAACAATAAATCTTCATTTCAAATGGACATCTCAGCCCTACCAGGAACCCAGTTAACTGATTCTCACTACATGTGAGAATTACTTATGGGGTATCAACATACTTTTAAAGCTTGACTTGTGAATCTTTCCGATACCTTCAAACCCAAAGTCCTCTTTGGCAACTGCTTCACCTTCCAGTTCAGAAGGAAGTCCAGCCTTGGCCCTTCCCTTCCTCTTTTCTCTGCTTGAAACCTTTTCTTACAGAGATGTTTACACATCCTCTCTGCAACTGTCACCTCATCAGGAAGCCTCTGTATGGCCACCTGATGCATAGGGCTGGCCAATAAGTTCAGTTTGGTTTTCCCATAAGATGTTATTGAAAAACTAGGCATATGAACGTTCCCATCTTATTGTAAAGCCAAAAGCAGGAAAAGAAGGAATGAAGGGAAGAAAACAAAATAAAGTGGGATTAAAAAAAAAAACTATTTAACAACCTATTTTATTCGTTTCCTGCATTGGCAAGCAGATTCTTTGCCAACTGCGCCACCTGGCTGCACCACCTATTTTATAAAAAGCCAAAATCAGCTGACCCTGTGGCTGGCGAATTACTCTAGCAAGGTGTGAGTTACCTCTGAATTGCAGGATCCACCGGGCATGATTTCCTGTGGATGAGTAAGGGTCTTGATAGAGGGCAAAGCGATTACACTTTTGGTGACAAGACTGAACAGGTCAGCCCGATCTTCAGAACCAAACAGCAAGTAGACATCTTGGCAACTAAAAAAAATACAGTTTGGGAATAGCTAGCTGGGAAGAATCTGATTTGATGTTGATAAGCAGGAATCAAAGTAACCCCAAAGAGAAGGAGAGACTGCTTGGTATATCATTCTAATGGAGGAGACCAATGGCACGTTTGTCAGTCTGTCTGGACAAACCTCGCAAAGGTTAAGAGGAGGAGTTTCCTTTCCAACCACAGAAGGAAGCCAGCTAGAGTCTGATACAGCAAACCACAATTTTCCAAAGTGTGTTGTGCTGAATGCTTGTTAGTTTTTGGTTTTGAGTTTGGGGACTGGTGAGCAGACCCAAGTTTAAAAACATTTTAACTAAAGGACTTCTTGGGACCTTTAATCAGTTAATGTGCCATACTAATCTCTAAGAGAGGTAAATAGCAGACAGCCCTTCCAAATTTCTCAGGCCATGGACTTCTGCTGTCATGAAGCATATATGGGAATACCTTTACACTGAATATACTCTGGACACAACTGAGCTCCACAGAGGTTCTAGTAGGTCTTTGAGATACAGATGGGAGCACACACGAAAGCCAACTTCTTACACAGAAACATGGATCTGACTTCCCCTTCTCTTTCTAAATAGTTTTCAGGAGTTAAAAATAGGAAGCACGTCTGTTGGCTCTGGCACTGGCCCTGAATGAGGAAGCAAGATGCACGCATAGGGGGCATGCGGGCCTCACCTGAAGTCAGTGATGGTGATAAAGACCTCTTGGAGCACAGGGCTGAAGAGAGACTGCAGGGGCTCCTCCTCCACCAGTGTCTGCAGTGGGAGGGAAAGAACTTAGAGAGTTGAGAATGGGCCGAGCCATTAGGCCAGATGGCAGGAGGCGTGAACGGCCGGGAATAACCATGGCAGGTCCTCTGGCGGGCCTGCTCCTGGGTTCCACCGGGCTGGCAGCAGGACTGTGGCCAGGCTAGGAGTTTAGTCTCTGAGGCCTGGCTCTGCCTCTTACTAGCTGTTTGAGTGGATGCCTGCCTGCACCTCAGTTTCCTTATCTGTAAAACAAGTTAACAGTACTATTTACCTTCATAAGCTGGTTGTGAGAATTAAATGAGCTAATTCATAATACTCAGTGTGTGTGTGTGCTCAGTTGCTTCAGTCGTGTCCAACTCTTTGCAACCCTACGGACTGTAGCCTGTCAGGAATCTCTGTCCATGGGATTTTCCAAGCAAGAATACTGGAGTAGGTTGCCATGCCCTCCTCCAGGGGATCTTCCCAACCCTGGGATCAAACCCACATCTCCTGCGTTGCAGGTGGATTCTTTACCCACTGAGCCAACTGGGAAGCCCATAATACTCAGTAGCCCTCAGTAACTGTGAGATAGTGTCTGTTAGTCATTATTTTCCTGACTAGTGATTATTTCCAGTTTAGGCTTCCTAACTCTTCTTTCTACTAAACCAGCCTTCTCTACTCTAGTGCCTAATCTTATTCTAAGTTGCTTGTCCTGGAAAACAAATAACTTCATGGATTCCAAACTGGCAGAGGGAAAGCAGCTTTGCACTACTGAATAAACCTGCAGAGTGGTAGGAAAAAAGAGGCTCCGGAGCTGGATACACCTGGGTTTGAGCACTGGTTCTGACTCTCTCGCTCTCTGTGACCCTGTGTGTCATACTGAACTTTCCTGTGCCTGAGTTTCCTTATCCGGATGGAGAAGATGAGCTCTGCCTCAGGGAGTTGAGCTGAAGAGCAGATGTAAACGGTTGTAGGGGCCTCCTTACGGGACCATCTACCCAGCCTCTCTGACAACCGCCTTCAGCCATCAACAGTGGGTGTTCCACAGCCACGTTTCTTTAATATTTATGTATTCGGCTGTGCCAGGTCTTAGCTGCCTCCAGCGTGATTTTCGATCTTCATTGTGTCACGCAAGATCTTTAGTAGCAGCATGCAGGATCCTTAGTTGCGACACATGTCTAGTTCCCTGACCAGGGATCGAACTGGGTCCCTTGCATTGGGAGCGCAGAGTCTTAGCCACTGGACCACCAGGGAAGTCCGCACACAGCCATGTTTCTGCTAAGTCCTTTTGTTCCACTAACCACAACTCATCTGTCTAGGAGTACACACCACAAGGTCAACTCACTAGATTCTCTCTCTTAGGAATGCTGAACTGAGACAAGGAGCCTCAATCTCTGGCTGGCTGGTCTATGAAAAGGAGAAAACTTAAGATTTGGGAGCACTGCCCTACGGATGGGGTAACCAAAAGAGCAAATTTTGGCAGGACAGAGGTGGGAGGAAAGGGGAGGAGGTGGGAGAGGGAGGGAGATGGAAATGCACACAAAGGAGGAAAAGAGGTGGAATGTTCTCACTGGGCAGGAGGAAATTATTTTGTGTGTGTGTGTGGTTTCATTTCCTTTCTGGAGCAGGATGCTCTTCCTATTACAGGATTCTAGGGAACATGCAGTGATCGTAAGAATAGCTCTCCCCTTTTAGGTTTCTCTTTCCTGCCACCCAAAAGATCTCATCTAGAACTTAGGACGGTGCCCAGGAGGCAGTGCTCAACAAACATGCCTGGGCTCTCTTTTGTGTCCTTCTCTGAGTTTTCTCTTTCTCTTTTCTCGTCTCACTTTCCAAGTCTGGTCAGATCTTGCAGATGGACTACTTCTTTCTGATTTCCTCATGGAGCTTTCTTACTTATTTGTATTGTTCACAATCTGGAAGGGACAAAGCATCAGACTTGGCCTTCAGGCTGACAGTCGGCCTCTACTCACTCAGATCTACTTCTCTCAACAGCATCTAAGGTCACAGGGACAACCTGGCATTTGGGTATTAAAAAGTGAGCTCATCATTCTCCCATGCAAAGGACAGGACTTCTCTGCCTCCAATTACCGAGGACAGCATCCTTTCCCAGGCTCGTAAGAGAGATGGTTTGTGGTTTCTTTCCTCTATTTACTTCCCATGTCCAATCTATCACAGTGATAGCTCTTTCCTGCTTTGCACAGATTCTGACTCTATATCCCTGTACCCATATTCCTACATATTCCTGTAGCCACTCCCACACGGATGAAGGCAGTGCTTTTTAGCTAAAACACCAGGCCTGCAGTTCTGATTTCAATCTACCTGACCACTTTTGTCAGAATAATCTTAAAAAAAATTTTATTTTTTGGAGAATAGTTGATTTATAGTGTTATGTTAGTTTCAGGTGTACAGCAAAGTGAATCAGTTATACACACACACACACACACACACACACACACACATCTCCACTCCTTTTCTCATAAAGGTCATTATAGAGTATTGAGTAGAATTCCCTCAGTAGGTTCTTAATAGTTATTGATTTTATATAGTGTATTTATGTCAACCCCAATTTTCCAATTTATCCTTCTTCCCTTTACCCTCTGATACCATAAGTTTGTTTTCTGTATCTGTGATCCTACTTCTGTTTTTTAAATAAGTTAATTTGTATTCTTTTATAGACTCCGCATATTTGTATCTTTTGTCTTTCTCTAACTTACTTCACCCAGTATGTCTTTTCTTTTTTTAAATCAGTAAGGTATGAATGGCTTATTATATATTCACAATTATGCTAACCACTATGTGGAATCAGAAGCTGAGAGGCTTTTTGATTGTAAAGTATCTGTGTAGCAGGGACCTCCCGGGGTGACTATCCAAATCACAGCACTCACCCTTTCTCTGAAAGCTGGCTCTAATACACAGGGAGGGAGGGATGCCCAGAAGTCATGGCCTCATGATACCATGCCACTTCCGACACGCCCGATTGATGCAGGTGTGGAGAAGACACCCAGCTTCGGCCAAGCAGACTCTCTCCTCCAGAATGTGGAATTAAGGACTGGCAGACGCAGACAGGTTGGGAGCTGCGAGAGGTTAGGGTCATAGTGACGGCACAGCAGTCCCTGCCTTTGAGAATCCTGGAAGTGTACTGGAATGGGCTCTTTTGCAGGCTTGATAGGTAAACATCTTCCTTAGACTCTAAGCAAGATATTCCAGCGTCCTTTGTTCGTTTTAATTATATATATAATTATTTGGCTGTGCCAGGTCTTTGTTGTGGCATGAGAACTCTTAGCTGTGGCATGTGGGATCCAGTTCCCCGACCAGGTTGAACCGGGGCCCCTTGCATTGGGAGAGGGAGGCCACTGGACCACCAGGGAAGTCCCCATCCCTCTGTTTTTAATGTGAGCCAGAGTTGATCTTCGTTGCTTGCCTCAAGAAGAATCTTAACCAATCTTAACAAAATGAGACATTTGGTCAAAGGTTTTAATGAAAGCCATATAGATATTACTATCTCCATTTTCCAAGTGGAGCTAGAGGTTCAGAGAAGCAAAGTGGTTTGTCTAAAATCACAAAGGTTGTGCCTAACAGAACTAGAACTAGAAACTGTGTCCTTTGATTCCTAAAACAGGTCCCTTTCTTCTTCATCCTTCTGCTTCAGGGAGCTCAAACTCTCACTTGGACAACAGGACAGATTATTTTCAGTCTACCGTGAACTGCCTGTCTTCCATACTCCTTCAGCATGCATGATTCATATCATAGAAGAGTCTTCTTAAAACATCACTCTCATCCATTTCTTACCTTGCTGCTCAAGTAACACAGTGCTTCTTCAATGTTGAGTATATTCTTTACCAGATGGCATAGTAGTAGGGTTTTGTGGAGGACCTCGAGGCAGAATTAGAGGGTGGAGTCTCAAGCTGCCAGAGGAAAACTGAGAGGAATTATGGACAAGTCCAGCTACATTAAAATTCTGCAACAGGAGGACGTTTCTGGTTATCCACTGGTTAGGAATCCACCTTGCAATGCAGGGGACATGGGTTGGAGAACTAAGATCCCAAATGCCAATAAGGCAAGTTAGCCTGCATCCCACAAGAAGAGAAGCCCCCAGGGTTATGAAGAATTCTGCCATAACTCAGGATTACTACTTTGCATGAACTGAACTGAAAGTCGCTCAGTCGTGTCCGACTCTTTGCAACCCCACAGACTGTACAGTCCATGGGATTCTCCAGGCCAGAATACTGGAGTGGGTAGCCTATTCCTTCTCCAGGGGATCTTCTCAACCCAGGAATTTAACTGGTGTCTCCTGCATTGCATAGCCAGATCCTAATTTACCCCTCAAAGCCCCTACTCACTGGTTCTTTCTTTCAATCCTATTTATCACTACCTTTTAAGATTAGATCAGGAGATCTGTCTGGATTAATTTCATTCAAATCTTGTCATTATATCTTGATTGTCACTGTAGTTCTTCTCTTTTCTATTAAAGTTCTCCACATATTGTTTACATCTTTTTTTAAGTAACTGACATAAAATAAACTGCACATATTTAAAGTGCATAGTTTAATGATTTTGAACATAGGTATGTATGCATGGAATCATCACCACAATCAGGATACGGATCACTCTCAAAAGTTCTCTTGTGCTACCTTGTAAATTCTCCCTCCTGCCTGTCCCCACTCTACTCCCACCTCCAGGAAAGCACTGATGTGATATCACCATAGATAAGTCTTAATTTTCCAGAATTTCATGGAATCACAGGGTATATTCTGTTTCTATCTGGCTTCTTTCACTTAGTATAATTATTCTGAGATTCATCCAAGTTGTACAGTGTATTAACAGTTCACCCATTTTCATTGCTGAGTAGTATTCCATTGTATGGATATACCAAAACTGGTTGATCCACTCACCTGTTGATGGATCTTTGGGTTGTTTCCTGTGTTTAGTTTCTACAAATAGAGCTGCTATAAAACACTGGTATACAAATCATTGTATGGACATATGTACCTAGGAATGGAATTGCTGGGTCATATTGGCTCAGAGGTTAAAGCATCTGCCTGCAATGTGGGAGACCTGGGTTTGATCCCTGGGCTGGGAAGATCCCCTGGAAAAGGAAATGGCAACCCACTCCAGTATTCTTGCTTGGAGACTCCCATGGACTGAGGAGCCTGGTGGGCTACAGTCCATGGGGTCACAAAGAGTCGGACACAACTGAGCAACTTCACTATCACTATCACTATGGTAAGTATATATTTAACTTTTTAAGAAACTGCCAGTTTTCCAAAATGGCTGTGGGGTACATGGGAGTCTTAGCTGTGCCACATCCTCCTCACTAACATTTGGTATCACCTTTCTTTTTATTTTAGCCAGTCTAGTTGGTGTACAGTTGAATCTCATTGTGTTTTTTTTTTAAATATGTATTATTTCTTTATTTGGCTGTGCTTAGTTGCAGCATGTAGACTCTTAGTTGCAGCATGTGGGATCTAGTGCCCTGAACAGGGATTGAACCCAAGTACCCTCCATTAGGAATGTGGCATCTTAGCCACTGGACCACCAGGGAAGTCCCTCTTGTGGTTTTAATTTGCTTTTTCCTAATCACAGTGATGGAGCATGTTTTCATGTGCTTATTTGTAAATCTTCTCTGGTGAAGTACTGTAACAGACTCTTTTCCCCCTTCTTTTCCATACTCTGCTCTCAGCTTCCTTTGCTCTTTTTATTTGGATACAGAAAAGCCATGCTTTGTCATGGATCAAGAGAAGACTGGCAAATCCCATAAATTTCTTTCTTTAGAATGACCCTGGTTTTCTCCTCAGAACTCTTTTAGCTCCGGCACATGGTCTTGAGCCAATGATGTACTGACCCCTGGAGTTTTCTGGTGGACACTGTTTCTCCTTAACTCTTTGGGGCTGAACCCCTTGCCAGCCCAAACTTGGGTTGATGACTGACGGTAGGTATTTTGCTACTGGCTGGACAGATTCAGGTGCAAAGCATGGGGAAATTCAGCGTGCTTTTGCTTGTGGATCTTCTGAGCTGATGGGTTGAAATATGTGTCAACCCACTGCTGCCAATTTTTGTAGAGGTGGGACTGTGGAATCATGCCATTTTGGCTGAGTCCTGTGGCTGCATATAACTCTTTCCATGGAGTAGAGCCAAGTTCACTCACCCTTAAATCTGCATCATATCATTCTGTTCTACTTGATCTATTACTTGGAATTTTTCTCAACCTATTTATGAGGTGTAGTCACTTCCAAACTAAACTGTATACTCTTGAAGGGCAAGGAATAACCCTTCCAGGAAATTTGTAGTCTTTTCAAAGCACCAAAATATTCTGGGTACAGAAGATCTTTGATATAGTCTGGCGTGCCTATGGCCTCACTCACTCGGTTGTGTCTGGCCCTTTGGTTCCCCATGGACAGTAGCCTGCCAGGATCCTCTGTCCATGGGATTTCTCAAGCAAGAATACTGGAGTGGGTTGCCATCTCCTCCCCCAGGGGACCTTCTCAACCCAGGGATTGAATCCATGTCTCCTGTGTCTCCTGCACTGAAAGGTGGATTCTTTACCATGCCTACCACTTAACAAACCTGTTAGCAGGTTAGCCTTCAGTTCTGAAAACTAATCATCAGTCTAATCAGCCTTACAAATCTGTGTACCTACGGGTATACCTGTGGCTGATTCTTGTTGATGTATGACAGAAAACCACAAAATTCTGTAAAGCAATTTTCCTTCAATTAAAAAAATTTTTTTAAAAAGTTAAGTGCTTGTCTAAGTGCTTCTGGATTCTTCGACATGGAACAGACCACTCACTTAATCCTCTGTGCCCTTACTAGACTTATTTAAACTTTTGTTATAGTCTCGGTGACACTTGATTGGCTGCAGGAACAGAGATTATATCTTTGTGGCCTCAGTTCCTAGGACACTGTCTGGAACTGTCAAGTACATAACAAGGCAGTGAATGAGTGAGTTAGTGGCAGAGTGTGGCTAGAGTTAAATATAAACAGGACAACAATAAAAAGGATACCATCATGTGTCTCAAATGCAAAATATGTGTTAGGTACTGTGTTCTGTGGCTGGCATTTATTTATTTAATGCTCTCAGTAGCTATGTAAAAGTGCTCAGTTGGCCCCAAACTTAATAACATCGTATGGAAAAATCCAAACAAAATTTTTGGCCACTCCAATAGATACAGCTATTCTCATTTTATAGATGAAAATACTAAGGCACGGAGAAGTGCAGTACTTTCCCAAAGTCACACAGCTAGAAAGAGGCAGAAGCGGCACTGAACTTAGGCATTTGATTATAGAATCTGCCTCAGTACTGCTTGCCTATTTAAATGCCTTCCCTTACTGCTGCTCTTTTAATTGGTTTTCAAGGCTGATTATCTTAGTGGAGTACCCTGGGTATTTCTCCTCTATGCCGAAATACTGATATGAAAAAGAAGTTGAGGGAATTGATAACATAGATGCAGCCACTAAAAATTTTGTTGTCACAGAATTTGCAGGGTCACAATAATCTGGGATAAGGTCGTAATACTTACACTTAGCAGATGCACAATGTCTGCTATGTGGCTGTGAATGAATGACTCTGCAGTTTCATCAGAAGGTAAAGTTCGGCTGAGAGAAGACAAGGATCTCAGGGCTGTCAGCTTCTCAAGTTTACTCTGAGTTTGTGGGAAAATGATAAAAACACAATTCTACATTGTAATCTCATTTGATAATTGTCAAAGGCTTTTGAAAAGCTTCTTGGAATGTTTTAAACGACTGACCTATCATTCAACCCAAGATTAGCATTTTATTACAAGGAATAAAGAAGTTACAGAGGAATAAAGTTTCTTGTCCAGTGGCCCTGCCTGAGTTTGGGTCTTCATTTTCCCTCTCAGCTAGGTTTTGCTAAGTACTCCATGATGGCTCTATCCACCCTTAGTCTGCATCTCCACCCACCTTCCTTGTTTGTGTGCTGTGTGCTTAGTCGCTCAGTCGTGTCCAACTCTTTGCAACCCCATGGACAGACCTGCAAGATTCCTCTGTCCATGGGGATTCTCCAAGCAAGAATACTGGAGTGGGTTGCCATGCCCTCCTCCAGGGGATCTTTCCAACCCAGGAATCGAACCCAGGTCTCCCACGTTGCAGGCAGATTCTTTACTGTCTGAGCCACCAGGTAAGCCCTCCCTGTTTACTGTTTCTTAAAGGTGACCTCTGATACTGTTACGTCCAGCTCTCCTGATGTCATTAAAAATTCATTATTTTGAGTCTTTGTTTTCTATTAAAATACAAGTTCTGATTTGAAGACTAAAATCTTTTGTATTGTTTCCTTTTCTGATTATAAAAGCAATATCTATCATACAAACTTTGAAAAAATAAGGTATTAAGAGAGCAAAAGACACCAATAATTATACATATCATGAGAAAATTTCTTCCAGTCTTTTCTCGCCTACGTGTAGATGGTATAAACTGGTATAAGCCCTCTGGATAGCAAGTGGCAATAGTAGCAATATATAGCAATGGCCTGATTTTCTATCACCTGTATTAGTAGAACAAGCCTACACTGGGTTGCTCTGCTCCAGTTTTGTCCCCTTCTAAAATAGATGGGGAAACAGTGGAAACTGTCAGACTTTATTTTATTGGGCTCCAAAATCACTGCAGATGGTGACTGCAGTTACGAAATTAAAAGACACTTACTCCTTGGAAGGAAAGTTATGACCAACCTAGATAGCATATTCAAAAGCAGAGACGTTACTTTGCCAACAAAGGTCCATCTAGTCAAGGCTATGGTTTTTCCAGTGGTCATGTATGGATGTGAGAGTTGGACTATAAAGAAAGCTGAGCAAATGAAGAATTGATGCTTTTGAACTGTGGTGTTGGAGAAGACTCTTGAGAGTCCCTTGGATTGCAAGGCGATCCAACTAGTCCATCCTAAAGGAGATCAGTCCTGGGTGTTCTTTGGAAGGAATGATGCTAAAGCTGAAGCTCCAGTACTTTGGCCACCTCATGCAAAGAGTTGACTCATTGGAAAAGACTCTGATGCTGGGAGGGATGGGGGCAGGAGGAGAAGGGGATGACAGAGGATGAGATGGCTAGATGGCATCACCAACTCGATGCACATGAGTTTGGGTGAACTCCAGGAGTTGGTGATGGACAGGGAGGTCTGGTGTGCTGCACTTCATGGGGTCGCAGAGAGTTGGACACTACTGAGCGACTGAACTGAACTGAATCTATTCACCCAGATATTACCAGTTTCATGTCATAAAATGCAAATTTGATCAGGTAACTCACTCTCTACTGATACTCTTTTCAACAGCACCCATTAAAGTCAAGGCCCTTCTCAAAGTGACCGCAGCTAACCTCTGCCATTTCATCTTCCGCCTTGTCTGGTAGCATACTGAGTTTTAGCCCAGTTAAGTTTCATGCTGCCCTTTCTTGCTTTTGGACCTTTCTGCCTTCTCAGTTGTCTACAGTTTTTGTTTAGTGATGGAAATCTATATATGCTTTAAGACTTAGATCATGCATTCTCTCCTGAAGTTGGGTCAAGTACCCTTCTAAGGGTAACCATAAACTACATATATATATTGCTAACGTGGTATTTGTGATACTGTGATAAAATTGCCTTCTTACTCATATATTACCCTGACTAGCTGTGGATTTAGGTCAGGGCAGTGAATGGGCTTTTTTTTTTTTTTTCCAATTCGCTGCAGTAATCCAAGCTCTTTATTAATTACAAAGAAATCCTTTAGAAAGCTCTACTGACATGAAGTACAAAGAAAAGTCCAAGTCAAAAGTGAAGACCAACACTCTGGCTTTAAGTCTTAAAAAAATTTTTTTTTACTGGCATTATCTATAGAGAAAATATAAAACTTGTTGAATTTTCACAAACCCCAAACATCTGTGCACATATATTCAAGGGAAATGAAAACTGGATCTCAGAGAGGTATCTGTACTCCCATACTCACTGCAGCATTATTCACAGTTAGGTAGATGGCACAGTGGTAAAGAATCTGCCTGCCAATGCAGGAGATGCAAGAGACATGAGCTCAACCCATGGGCCGAAAAGCTCCCTTGGAATAGGAAATGGCAACCCACCCAGGACTCTCGCCTGGGGAACTCCACGGACAAAGGAACCTGGTGGGCTGCAGTCCACAGGGTCGACAGGAGTCAGACACAACTGAGCACACATGAACGTGGAAATGACCCAAGTGTCTGCTGACAAACGGCAGAGACCTTGGACCCTGGTTTAGACGTGCCAGGCTTCTCTGAGCTCATCAGACATTCTTTGACCCTTTCTGCCACAAAGCTGTTAAATGTTTCATTTCCTATTTCTGGAACGTGCGTGCGTGTGTGGTGTCACTTCAGTTGTGTCTGACTCTCTGCAACCCTGTGGACTGTAGCTCGCCATGCTCCTCTGCCCATGGGATTCTCCAGGCAAGGATTCTGGAGTGGATTGCCACGTCCTCCTCCAGCGGATCCTCCCAACTCAGAGATCAACCCTCCAATTTTAACTTCTCCTATTTTCTCCTATTCATTCCTTAGACTTGAGCTGATAGGTTACTTCCTCAGGAATGCCTCCCTTTACCCCCAGGTCAAGACAAATTCTTTTGTTATATGCTCCCACAGAATGAATGAATATTTCACTTAAATAATGAATACTGCATTATTAAGTAGGATAATACAGATTATAGTTATTGACCAAGAAATTTCTTTTTTCTCCCACTATCTCTGATGTGTGCTTTTCTATAATTACATGCATTTGTATGCACAAGAAAAAGTCTGAAAATACATACACCAAAATGTTAACAGAAGTTATCTTAGGAGGAAAACTAAGATAACTTAAATCTTGAGGGGATTAGGGAAGATTAACCTGTACCTTTTATTACAGTTTTCTTTGTTTTTATAGGAAATTTAAAATTTTAATAAACATGATTATAAACATAAAAATAATTTAGAAGAATATGTAAATGTATTTATTATAAATACAAAATACAAATATAAAAGTATTGTGGATAAAGAATGGCACCTGCCATTTCAGTGAACAAACGGTGCTGTGCCCATCAAGCCATCAGCCACTGGAGCTGCTCCATACCTTCTCACACGCACTAAAATGATTAATTTGAAATGTCTGCTTTTGTGATTAGCAGTCCATCTTTGAGTGCTTTCACTACATAGTTTTTTTTCCCCATCAAAAACTCCTTTTTATCCTGACTCCTCCCTTACCAACAGTCCTTCAGAGCTATCTGAAAGACTGTCATTCCAGTCCTTAGTGTTAGCCACTCAGTCCTATCCGACTCTTTGTGAGCCCAGGGACTGTAGCCCGCCAGGCTCCTTTGTCCATGGAATTCTCCAGGTAAGAATACTAGAGTGGGTTGCCATTCTCTTCTCTAGGGCATCTTCCCAACCCAGGGATCTAACCTGGGTCTCTCACATTGCAGGTAGACTCTTTACCGTCTGAGCCACCAGGGAAGCCCTTTAGTCCTTAGTAACACCTCTGAAAAAGCCGAACTCTTCATTTGCAGGTTATGCTTTTTTTTTTTTTTTTCAGTTGACAGTATACATATAAATCAATTTTATAGCCTATAGTATAAATCTTTTATATAAAATTTTAAGATATTTGGTAGATGAATAATTGGAATGACTTGGAAGATTGCTTGTGCGTACCTTTAGTTCACCATTAAAAAACTTCTGGATGGATTGGATCAGCTGCTCAACAACGACTTCACCAAGAGGGCCTTGGTGGGTCAGGTGTCTGGAGGTGTCTGTGAGGGATTCACTGGGGAGTCCGGGGATTTCTGAGATGTCCGAGTCTAACACGGAAAGAAAGACATTGGATGTTGCCTCTGTACTGTGTGAAGTCATACAGCTTAGTGGGGAGAACCCCTGGACATCAGGATAGATAGGTCCTGTTCTCACCCTTCCTATTTCCTCTGCAACCCGGGACAAGTCTCTTCCCCTCCTGAGTCTCAGTTTTCTCAATTACAAATCCAGTGTTCTCCAGTGAGTGAGTGAAGTCGCTCAATCGTGTCCGACTCTTTGTGACCCCATGGACTGTGGCCTAACAGGCTCCTCCGTCCATGGGATTCTCCAGGCAAGAGTACTAGAGTGGGTTGCCATTTCCTTCTCAAGGCCTCCAAGGGCCAACGGCCTCCAGTTTTCTCCAAGGGCCTCCTAAACTACAAACACATTTAAGGGTGGGATGAGGCAGGAGGGTTATAAGAGCATAGATTTTTCTGAGACTAGTTTGAATCCTGGCTCTACCACTTACTAGCTATATGACATTCATTAAATTAGTCTGTCTCTTAGAAGCTTAGATTCCTCACCAATAAAACAGGGTTATTGTTGGGGACTGAGTGAGGTAGTACATACAGAAGACTTTCCCAGTATGTGGCCCACAGTAAGCACTTCAATGGTAGATATTCTTCTGTAAATCGAAAAGTCTTTGACCATGCAGAGACTAGAGATTAAAATATAGTGGCTTCTTGTGCTGATGATCTCTTTCCAAATGGAGCAGGTAGCTGAGTAAGTGCTTAAGGTGTCTCCTTCTTAACCTGAGTTATAGTGGGTTGGCCAAAAAGTTAGTTTGGGTTTTTCCATACTATCTTATGGAAACATCTGAACGAAATTTTGGGCCAACCTAATACTTTAAGAGCACAGACTCCAGAGTCTGCCTAGGCTCACATCCCTGTTCTGCCTCTTTCTAGCTTTCTGACTTTATGCAACCTTAGTTTCTCTGGGCCTATTTCTACATTTCCAAAATGGGGATGATAACAACCTTCTTTATCGAGTGACAAGGATTCTGCTGGTATCATTTTCCTCTTCATGTAGTTTTTAAGATTATAAAATACACCAATTCTGTTTAATAAACAAACTTTTCAGGAAAAAAGGAACACTATGATACCAATTACAGTGATTATAAAATAAATATATCATGATTAGAAATGATACAATGTGATGATGTGTATCTTATAATTGAGGAAATACAATAATTTTATTGCCAGTGAGGAACATAGCATTTTCCTTTGGGCCTTCCTAGATTCAGGTCATTTTATATCCTTGCTTCCTCCATTTCTGATACCAAATTCCTTATTCCTATTGGGCAAACAGCCTTCCTAGTTCCTCCCTAACACACCTATCAGCTGAGGGCTTCTCTACTTTTGTTCACTTAGTGGTTTCCTGACTACTGTCTTTTGTACATTTCTCCCACTTCCTGCCATGTATCTGTCGTCCATTGGAAGCCTATGATCTTTGCACAGGCTTTCCTTCCGCCTGCCTGTTTCTTCTTCCTCTCCCCACATTCCCTTCCTTTCTTTGCCCAGCTTTAGCTAACCCCTACTCATCCATCAGAGCTCGACTCCAGGATCCCTTTCCTGAATCCCCTCTTTGTCCATTTTGGCTAAGTATCCTCTGAGCTGCTAATAAACCTTTCTCTGTCTGCTCATTACTTCCTCCCCAACCCGTAATCACACACATTATACTGAGCTCCAATCATTTGTTTATAAGTACACTGTTCTATAGCTAGATCAGTGTTGAGAGAACAATAGGGCTTCAATAAATATTTGTTGAATGAATGTACAAGTGAATGAATGTAGTTCCTCAAACACACTGTAGCTGTTTGACTTTTTCATAGTGCTTACTACAACTTGTAATTAGTTTGTTGTCTGTTTACTTTTGGGGGGTCATTTTCAAAAAGCACTATAATGTAAATTGTATGAGGGCAGGGGTCCCATTGGCCCTGTTCATTGTTGTATGCCCAGCAACTGGTCCTCAATAAATGTTTGTAGAATAAATGAAAGATAGTTATGCTGTAACCCAATCCAGCAACCATCCACATCTACCTCTCCCTTCTCAGAATCCTAGACTCTGTACGAGCCTTTAGGATGATCTGTTTCAGGACCAAGTTTAGATTTCTATATACCTAGAATAATGTATCATCTCATTTTACCAATCACATTCCAAGGTCTTAAAGTCAGGGACCAAACTCGCTGTCAAAATCTAGTTGACAGCTGGTCATCCTGAAACGTCACTTGACAAGAGATTCCCTGTTCCCAGCCCCACTCCTTTATCTTTCCCCCATTTCACCTGTAAGTTCAAGGCTACTTGGTTGCTTTTTAATATCCTCTAAGTTGCCCAGCTGCAAATCCACACTTCCTGAATCACTGTCAGAAGCACAAGGCATCATTACTTCTTCTCGACTACAGATTCTAGAAATGAAGAGGGGATTGGAAAAATTAGTTTTTTCAGGATGGCTTCTGTCTCAGCACTCAAGTGAAACTTTAAATGTCCCCTTCTCAGAGAGGCATTTATTGATCACCAATCTAGATTAAGTAGCTTCTCCCTACCCAGTCTCATATTTGTTCATCTCTTGAATAGTATTTAATTATTACCTACAATTATCAAGTTCATGTGTGTTTGTTTACTAACCATCTCCCATCAGACTATAAATTCCACGAGGGAAGAAATCTTGTTGACGTGGTCACAGTTGTATATTTGATATGGACAGAGTAAAGGGACAAAGTAAGTGATTAAATAGGTAATGCCACTAAGGAATCATAAGTAATGAAAAAAGTATGGGAGACCCCTAAGTTAACAGTCACTCAAGAAAGCAGGTTTACTTATGACAAAACCAAGAACAAAGCTAAGCAACAAAACTGTGCAGCAGGGAACTTTCCTGGTGGTCCAGTGGTTAAGAATCCACCTTCCAATGCAGGGGATGCAGGTTCCATCCCTGGTCTGGGAACTAAGTTCCTACATGCTGCGGGGCAACTAAGCACATGTGTTGCAACGAGAGAAGCCCTTGCAACCCAGCACGAGAAGCCCACTTACTGTAGCTAGAGGAACCCCCATTAATAGCAACTAAAAAAAGTTCACACCCTGCAGCAAAGAAGCAGCAGAGCCAAAAAAAAAAAAAAAAAAAACCCACCAGAAATCTGTGCAATAGAAGCATGAGGTAGACCTATGCACAATAAAACAATAGTGGAATGAGACCCACATCTTGTCCAATGAGGTCAGTAAGTTAATGATTCCTATTTCATGCTCCTCTGCACACACTACAAAAGGGATAAGGTGACATTATACTGAAACCTGAGCTGATTTACCATTTATGGGGTTCGTTACCATCTTTTTGCTCATTTTCACTGTACAGTGACAGTCTCAGTTTGAACACATAGAGATGAGAAAACTCCACTCCCCAACCTGATACAGAGGAGGAGCTGATGATGGAAGCCTGATGTCCATAAAGAATGAGGGAGAAGGTGGTCTTCTCCCCCTCCCCAGATTTCCTTTGAGTATAAAACTGTAGGGCAGTAGGTTCTGAGCCCTGCGCCCTCCTGCCCATCTGCTTGTAAACCTCACAAGCATCCTATTGTAATAAATCACTTCTTATTTATAACATTGCCTCTCAGTCATTTCTTTCTGTGTTGAGACATAAAGAACTGGGGCTCTTCGGAGCCCCTGAAACATATTTCTGTGGTTTCATCCTCAGTACCTAACATATTGTCAGTCTCATGAGAAGTGAATGGATAAGTAAAAGATACTACTCCACTGATAAAAAAGAGACTGAGGCAGAATACTGCCCCTCTCTCAGCCCCCTTTACCCTTTCCTACTTTTTCTTTCTTCTTATCACACAGTACCATCCATCATTCACTTATTAATGATATTGTTTATCATCATTATCCTTCTACTAAAATGTCTTGAATATTCATTGGAAGGACCCATGATGAAGCTAAAGCTCCAATACTTTGGCCACCTGATGCGAAGAACTAACTCACTGGAAAAGACCCTGATGCTGGGAAAGATTGAAGGTAAAGGAGCAGGAGGTGGAAGAGGGTGAGTGGAAATGAATTTAAGCAAAGGAGATAATAGAGGACAGGGGAGCCTAGCGTGCTGCAGTCCATGGGGTCGAAAAGAGTGGGACATGACTTAGGGACTGAAAAAAAACAATAAACATGTAACTGANGAAGGTAAAGGAGCAGGAGGTGGAAGAGGGTGAGTGGAAATGAATTTAAGCAAAGGAGATAATAGAGGACAGGGGAGCCTAGCGTGCTGCAGTCCATGGGGTCGAAAAGAGTGGGACATGACTTAGGGACTGAAAAAAAACAATAAACATGTAACTGAAATTTTAAAAGTAACTTCTTTTCTGAATTAGATAACAATTTTCAAACACAACACAAATATTTTCAAGTTTTTGTGCTATTTATAATGTAAACTTTACAGATGCAATATTTTTTAAGTTTAATCTCAATTAACATTATTTCCAACATTAAATTTACACAATAACAAAGCAATAAGTCAAGCCCTGGTTTGTAGCATTTGCTGACTCTATGGTATAAATATTCCATTTGCAGCCAAATCAAGCTACCAGTGTTACTGGGAAGAGATGTTTAGTAGCACAGCATGATATAATATTTCCACCATTCATATACAGTAGATGCAAGCTACCACAAAAGCACAGACAATGGTAAAATAAAGGAAATTAGGAAATGATGAATTTTGTTTTTAATATACTTTATTTCAAGTATACACAATTTAATTCTTCTAATAGCTGTATTTAACAACCAATTTGCAAAATTCCTTTCACTTATATATTTTGTATTTAGGTATAGTTGATTTAGGGAGAAGGCAATGGCAACCCACTCCAGTACTCTTGCCTGGAAAATCCCATGGGCGGAGAAGTCTGGTAGGCTGCAGTCCATGGGGTCACAAAGAGTTGGACTCAACTGAACGACTTCACTTTCACTTTTCAGTTTTATGCATTGGAGAAGGAAATGGCAACCCACTCCAGTGTTCTTGCCTGGAGAATCCCAGGGATGGGGGAGCCTGGTGGGCTGCTGTCTATGGGATTGCACAGAGTCGGACACAACTGAAGCGACTTAGCAGCAGCAGCAGCAGCACGGTTGATTTATGGGCTTCCCAGGAGGCACTAGTAGTAAAGAACCCGTCTTGACAAAGCAGGAGGCATAAGAAACTCGGGTTCCATCCCTGGGTCAGGAAAATCCCCTGGAGGAGGGCATGGCAACCCACTCCAGTATTCTACCCTGAGAGTCCCATGGACAGAAGAGCCTGGAGAACTACAATACAGTCAATGGGGTCACAAAGAGTTGGACATGACTGAAGCGACTTAGCATGTATGCACACATAGTTGATTTACCATGCTGTGTCAGTTTCTGGTGTACACCAACGTGAGAGAATATACAGATATATCCAGAAAATACATATATATTCTTTTTCTTATTCTTTTTCATTGGTTTACTATAGGATACTGAATACAGTTCCCTGTGCTATACAGTAGAACTTTTCAGTTCAGTTCAGTCGCTCAGTTGAGTCCTATTCTTTGCAACTCCATGGACTGCAGCACACCAGGCTTCCCTGTCCATCACCAACTCCTGGAGCTTGCTCAAACTCATGTCCATCGAGTCAGTGAGGCCAACTAACCATCTCATTCTCTGCTGTCCCTTTCTCCTCCTGTCTTCAATCCTTCCCAGCATCAGGGTCTTTTCCAATGAATCAATTCTTGGCAGCAGGTGGCAAAAGTACTGGAGTTTCAGTTTCAGCATCAGTCCTTTCAGTGAATATTCAGGACTGATTTCCTTTAGGATTGACTGGTTTGATCTTCTTGCAGTCAGTCCAAGGGACTCTCAAGAGTCTACTCCAACACCATAGTTCAAAAACATCAATTCTTCAGCGCTCAGCTTTCTTTATAGTCCAACTCTCACATTCATACATGACTACTGGAAAAACCATAGCTTTGAATAGACACTTTGACTATTTCAAATTTGGCAATTTAAAAAAACGCACCAGAGATCAAATTGCCAACATCCCAGTAGGACTTTGCGGTTTATCAAAATTCCCGAGAAATTTAACAGTTGACTCTCACAAGCCAGTATGAGGCTTCAGCACACCACTGGTTGTCTTAGTGTTGAGTTGGAGGAGTTTTTTATATATTCTAGATCAGTGCTGTCCAATAGAATATTCTGTGACCACGGAAATGTTCTATATGCTCTACAATTGTGCGCAGTTCAGTATCATCTCCACCAGCCACGTGGGGCCACTGAATGTTTGAAATATGGTTAATACAAATGATAAACTGAATTTTTAATTTTAATTAAATTCAAATTAAAATATCCACATATTTAATGGCCAGTATACCATACAATAGCACAGTACCAAACAGAGAAAGAACTGACTCTTCCTTGTTTGGGACAGTAATAGACGGTAATATCCAGGACACTAATGATTGTAAAAGTTATATCGCATTGTGAATACTTTGTGTTCGTTTAACAGTTAAAAGCAGATTATAGTCAGACTGTCCTGGTTCACATTTTTAAATATTCTTCTCAACAAAATGGAAGTATTAATAGTACATATCTCACAGACTGGGGATGAGCAGTGAGTGAAACAAAGTACATGGAGCGTTTAGTACCCTGCCTGGCTATCCCGTAAACGCTCCATAATCTGAATTACCTAATTAATAAATTCTTAGATGAGTCGCTTTCATTAGATTTATATTCTCCTCACACAAACCTATGTAGATCAGTTAAAAAGTCACTTATAAGTCAGTTACTAACAACCGAAACAATCTTCAGGGAAAGCTGCCATAATTTTCTTATAAAAAAAACAAACCCGCAAACCGCTCAAATGTTGCTGGCCCTTTTCCAGCAGTCGCTTTCCATTCCTTTAAAATCGGCCGGGTTGCCCAGAGACGACTGAGTGACAGTGCGATCGGCCAATCACAGGAGGCCCCGTCTCGTGCCCACCCCGAGGCCTCGTCCAACCGCCTGCCGGTGGCTTCCGGAATGGGACCGTTGCGAGGAGGTCGGTTCCAAGTGGGCCGGGGCGCGGGGGGGGGAAGCGGACCTGTACGCCAGGGCCGTGGCGCACTGCGCGCTCAGCGCTGTGCAGCTGGTGAGCGCCGCTCGGCCCAGCGGAACGGCGGGGACTGACCTGTGCCCGGAGCCCATCCCAGCACACGGGGTCTGCCGCGAGTCCCTGGCGTCCCCTCCGGGGCCCTTTTGGAGCCACCTTCCCGAGCGGAAGTCCGCCTGCGGCTTGGGCCCTGGCGGGACCTGCTCGGAGGAATGGCGCTGCCGGGTGAGGCGTTGCGCAGGGCTCGACAACGTGGTCCCGCGGCCCACACGCCTTGGCGAGTGGGCCGTCGCCCGCGGGAGGCTAGTGTTCGCCATTCGGGGGCCGGCCAGGAGGGGTCCTCTTCCCCTGCGGGGCAGGGGCAGGAGCTCGCGCTCTTTGGGGGTCCGGCGTCTGACGGGGGGCTGGCCAGCGGTTGGGACTGCGGGCGAGTGGAGGAGAGGGTGGCGGTGGGTGCGGCGCGGGCTACGGGTCCCCCCGAGACCGAGGCGGGGACCGCAGCCGCGGAGAACCCGCGGTCTGGCTTCACCCATTCATTTGACTCGCGCGGGCTTCCGGGCCAGGTGGCCTAAGAGGGCGCTTTTGGCTAAACCGTCCTTCTTTGGACCATATTTTCCTGTTCAGTGAAAGGAGTGAGAATCACACCTCTTTGAGAGCTTACGAGCGTGAGTTCTCAAGTTAAGATGTCTCCGGGAACAAACTTGCAGTGTGCCACGTTTCCGTAAAGTGCCCCTGTGCAAGTTACTTAACTCCTCTGCACCTCAGTTTCTCATCTGTTAAATAGGTTAGTCTCGTAAATTACGATGGGAGTTAAATGAGATCATCTCCCTGCATAGTGTAGAACAGTGCGCGGCAATCAGTAAGCACTCAGTAAACTGAACTGTATTGCCAGGTATTGAGAGGACACTGCAGGATGCAACCTCGTGTAGTCTCACAGCAACTTGGGAAATGGGGACTATTTTATTATTTCCACTTGACAGACAGAATCTCAGACAAGACAGGTAACTTGCCCAAGGTAACAATGAATAAATCTGTGGGCTCACTGCTCCATTATTTGACAGGTTGAAGATAATAAGAGTTCCTGCAGTTTGATTCTCAACTAGTTAACGTGTCTTAGGGCAGGTAACTATTTCTGAGACTCAGTTTCTTGGTCTGTAAAGTGCACAGACTTAGGTATTGTGAGGATTTAATGACTAAATGCACACAGAGTTCTTTAGTATTGTGTGGGCATACCAGGCATGTGTTAAGTGCTCAGATTACAGTCCCCAAAGATGTATGGTTAATATCGTTGATATGAGGTGGGAAGATCAGGATACTGGCACAAGTGCTGTGTTAGAGGAACTTGCAGTGTAGCTGGGAAAATGCTAGTCCCAGTTACTAGATCTTAATGCACTGAGTACATGCATATATTCAAGGCACTGGGTCAACATTAGTATCTGGATCCCTCTTTTACATCTTTACATGTATCAGCAATTCTAATTGAGTTCTAGCCAGACTCCAACCAGTTGGTCCCCTGGCTTAGATCACCACCACCATCTTTTTTCTTGAGGTATGGCTGTGGTCTCCTGACTGGTGTCTCTTTTTCTATCCTTGCTCCTCTGTAATCTCAGCACAGTATTGTTTGTTCTCAACACAAAGTTTCTGTTAAAATGTAAGTCAGATCACTCCTCTGCTCAAAATTTTTCCAGTTAATAAAAGCCAGAGTGCCCACAGGGTTTGACCTTTGCTGTGTCTGTCACCTTGTCCTGCTCACCCCTTGCTTAATCCTTGCCAGCCATGTTGTCCTGGCTAGTGCAGAAAGTCCCGTCTGCACTCCAGATTCAGGGTCTTTGTACTTGCTTTTCTTCTTGGGATAGTTTCCCTCTGGATATCTTCATGACTTGCTTCTTCTTTTCCCTCAGGTTTATACATATCTCTATTTCTTAGGCCTTCAGAGGCTGCCATGTTTAAAGTTGTAGCTCTTCCCAGATATCCCTTATGTTCTTTATTTTTCTCCACAGCACTTTTCACCTTCTAAGATGATGAATAATGTTTCTTAGTTATTTTGTGTCATGTCTTCTCCCACTAGAATGTAAGTTCCATGAGGTTAGGGGTTTTTGTTCCATTTCATGTTGTATTAACACCCAAAATAGTTCTTGGTACATAGTAGTTATTCAGAAACATTTGATAAATGATGATCCACATTACAGATCTCTTTCTAGTTTTTTTAAAGAGCTTTCACATTCTTTAGGTTATTTAATACACACAAGGGCTTAAGTAGCACGAACACTTAAGTAGCATGATCCCTAATGTAGGTATCCCTTCATCAACATTCTACCAAAAATAGTGGCGGGAGAGCTTTTTAGATGGACCTGGGTATGAGTCCAAGATTGGCTGTGTCTAGGCTGTTCTGGTTGTCTTTCTTATTTGTAAAATACCTTTATTAAGGGGTTCTAGTTCAAACTGAAGTAGATGATATAGGCAAAGGGGCATTAATTATAAATGTTAACCTTGTGATTACTGTTACTTGGAAGGCAGACTGTTCATGAAGCTGCCCATTTGAAAGGATTTTATTCCAATGAAAAGTAGAAATGTTCGTCTCCTGGCATTCATGAGGACTGATTTTTTTCCCCCCATTTATTCAGCAAATATTAATTCAGTACTACCATGTGCAAGGCTTGGAAATACTGGGATGAATAAAAGCAACAGTCTATCCTCGTGGAGTTTATAGTTTAGCAGAGGAATCAGACATTACTAAATTTAGTTGTAAAAATTACTACATAGAATTGCAAGTTGCTTTGAGCAGATATAGAGACAACAACAATGCAAATATAAAAGAAGGAGTAGTTAACATTTATGTAACCCTTATTTATATATATGTCACTAACTAAGATATTCTAACTTAATGCACATAATCCTAACAACCTTGAGGTAGATACTGGTATTATCCCACTTGAGGAAACTGAGGCACAGACTGGTCACATTGTAACTGCCACGGCCACCTGGCTAAGAAGTGACAGAGCTGAGATTTAAACTTGGCCCCCCAGACACCTTGTGTTTCACCATAGAACTGGACCCAATCCAGAGGAGGGCTGCTGGGGGGCTTCTTAAGGAACAGATGCTGCTGCTGCTAAGTCAGTTCAGTCGTGTCCGACTCTGTGCGACCCCATAGACGGCAGCCCACCAGGCTCCCCAGTCCCTGGGATTCTCCAGGCAAGAACACTGGAGTGGGTTGCCATTTCCTTCTCCAATGCATGAAAGTGAAAAGTGAAAGTGAAGTCGCTCAGTCGTGTTCAACTCCTAGCAACCCCATGGACTGCAGCCTACCAGGCTCCTCCATCCATGGGATTTTCCAGGCAAGAGTACTGGAGTAGGTTGCCATTGCCTTCTCCGAAGGAAGAGATACTTGACCTGAAATCTGCAAGTTGAAATTAAGCAGGAGAAGACATGCCATAGAGCTGAATAGGAAAGAACACAACTCGTTAAAGGAACGGAGAGGAGGGCAGAGAGTCACTGATGAAAGAGTGGGGGAAGCGATCCCACTGGGAAGCAGGCAAGGCCACGTGAGGACTTGGGTTTGGATTTGTCGTAGGAGACATTGGAGCTACAAACATACGTGAGATGGGAATGGTGTGATGAGCCCCTTGCTTTAGATGCCCAGAAGCTGCTGGGAGGACTGTCATTCAGATAGTTGAAGACTGTGCCCACCGGTTCCCCAGGTGGAACCTCCCATTTCCTCACCTTTCCTCACATGACTTGGTTCCCAGACCTTGGTGTGCCTCATCACTGGAACTGTGTATAGCACTTTGAATAGTGTGGAGTGTATTTATTTAACAGTCATTTCTCCCTAAGGTTCAAGCACTGTCTTCCTGTTGGCCCTGACAATCATAGCCAGTGCCCAGGCTTTGACGCCCACTCACTACCTCACCAAGCATGACGTGGAGAGACTGAAAGCCTCGCTGGACCGCCCTTTCACAAGTTTGGAGTCTGCTTTCTACTCCATCGTGGGACTCAGCAGCCTTGGTGCCCAGGTGCCAGATGTAAAGGTGAGATCACTTTTGCCTCGGTGGCCTCATTCCTTCACTGTCTTCCTTTTGTGTACTTCAAACCTAACTCTTGCTTATTTGAGAATACCAAGGCTAAGCCAATGTCATAAATATTTATATCAATCTGACAGATCCTCTTTTTTTTCCCTGAATGACTAATGTATGTTAGTACCATGCCAGTTGTTTTAGTAAAGTATAAAGAAGACCAAGTTATAAATCCTTTAGGAACTTTCTGTAGCTTTTATTGAAACTTTTATGGTAAGGCTGGGCTTTCCTGGTAGCTCAGACGGTAAAGAATTTGCCAGCATGCTAGAGATCGCAGTTTGATTTCTGGGTGGGGAAGATCCCCTGGAGAAAGGAATGGCAACCCACTCCAGTGTTCTTGCCTGGAGAATCCCATGGGCAGAGGAGTCTTCACGAGCAACAGTCCATGGGGTGGGAAAGAGTCAGACAAGACTGAGTGACTTCTATTTCATTTCACTTCACTTACAGTGAGGCTATACTGGTTAAGTGCCCCGTGTGTGTTGCTAATAAGTATTAAAGGAGTTCAAGATGGGGAGCATTCACTTTTGTTAAACACTGACAGAGCATCAGGCAATTCTGATACACTTTTTGGGTCTTTGATCAGGAAAAATGCATCATGACTAAAACTTTTCCTGGATTTAAGAAAAGTCTTAAGTTGTGAATTTGCGTTTTATTCATTCCAGCAGCTTGGACAGCCTAGGGCAGGGAGTTAGGGCCCGGTTTCTCACATGAGCCTTGTGTGTCTATTTCCTATAGTTGTGTAACAAATTACTGTGAACTTAGGGGTTTAAAACAACACCAGTCCAGACAGGCTTGGCGGGGCTCTCTGCTTGGTGTCTCATAGGTCCCTTTGAAGGTGCTGGCCAGGCTCTTAACCATAGGCTCTTGAGGTTGTTGGCAGAATCCAGTTTCTTGTGGTCGTAGGTCTGAGGTCCCCATTTTCTCGCTGTCAAGCCAAGGGCTGCTGTCCACTCCTCACGGCCATCTCCTCTCTCCTCATCTTGCCCTGTCCCCACTTAGGTCAGTCATGGCATGTTGAGTCCTTCTTGCTCTTCAAATCTCTCTGATCTCCTTTTCTTCTACCAGTTGGAGAAAACTCTCTGCG
Organism: Neotragus pygmaeus; assembly: GCA_006410875.1. Classification (NCBI taxonomy): domain Eukaryota; kingdom Metazoa; phylum Chordata; class Mammalia; order Artiodactyla; family Bovidae; genus Neotragus; species Neotragus pygmaeus. The sequence goes on from SJYV01011725.1 coordinate 127,912, forward strand.
ATTAAAAGGCTTACCCTTTAGGTCAGGCCTACCTGGAAAATCTCTAAATTTTAAGGTCTGCTGTTTTGGTGGCTTTAATTACACCTAAAAAATCTCTTCATAGCAATTCTTAGCTTAGTGTTTAAATACATAATCAACGGATGGAAATCTGACGATGACATCTTTAGAATGCTGCCTTTCTTATACTGGCATAGAAATGGCCCCGCATTTAAGTGGTTTCTGACTAAAGTTTATTTTTCACTTGTACTATAATATGGCCATCAATGGTCAGCTGGGGCTTTCCTTCATATTCTTCAAGCTAAGATTTAGCCTGATGGAGTAGTCTCTTTCTGGACTAACGTAGAGCTGAAAGTGTGACTTTTACAACTTCTCTTCAGAAGAGATACTTGTCACTTGTTTTTTCTTTCTCATTTCTTTGCCTAAAGCAAGTCCGGTAGCCATGCCTGGGTTCAACAGATTAGGGCAATGTAATCTTCAGAGCACAGTGCATTTTAGGGAGCGGTAACATGTCCAGTTAGCCGCTTACTCCCTTTGCTAAGGCCTGTCTTGGCATCCTCCCGGACTCTCACATCCTTTGCATCTTTAACAGTCTCCCTCCACCCCCATCTTTTACTTATGGAACGAGCCAGGTCACTTGTCCTGGAGAATTTTCCACATTCTGCCTTTGATTGATTATATCCTCATGTTGTTTTTGAACATACTTTCTTACCTCTTGGATTCTTATGAACGGATAATTCTTTAAGGCTTATTTATATTCAGGGTCAGTTTGTAGGCAGTGCTGTGTACCTTCTATTAGTGGATGCATAATACCTGATTCTTTCATTTTTAGTTACGAAAAAGTTAGATTCAGGTGTTGTCACACTAGTTTATCTCTTGTACACAGTATATAGCAGGGATTTGGTTTTTAATCTATCTCAGTCTCTTAGTTGGGGATTTAGTTCATTTATATTTTTTGTTAACTATGCTGTTGAATTTAAGTCTACCATTTTGTTATTTTCTATTTGTCTATCCATCCTTTCCTCTTCCTTTCCTTTCTTAGTTTGAATCTTTTTTTAAAAAATAGTTTATCTCTTTTATTGACTTTTTGCTTACTTAGTTTTTTAGCAGTTGATCTAGAGATTGTAATATACATCTTTAAAAAAAAAACTTATTATTTAATTGGCTGTACTGAGTCTGGGTTGCTGCTTGTGGGCTTTCTGTAGTTGTGGCGTGTAGGGGCGACTCTAGCCGTAGTGGACAGGCTTCTCATTGCGGAGGCTTCTCTTGCTGGTGAGCACAGGCTCTAGGGAGCACAGGTTTCAGTAGCTGCAGCTCATGGGTTCTAAGCTTAGTATTTGTGGCCTGGGCTTAGTTGTCCTGTGGCATATGAAATCTTCTGGACCAGGGGTTGAACCCATGTCCCCTGCATCGGCAGGTGGATTCTCAACCACTGGACCACCAGGGAAGTCCCTGTAATATGCATCTTAACTTATCACAGTATATTTTGAATTATTTTGCACATCATGAATAAGGAAAGGACCTTATAACAAAATATTTCTCTTCAAACTCCCATCATTTGTACTACTGTCATACTTTTTACTTTTTTTCAAGAATCACAGCCTTGTGCTGTCTGGTGTCTCAGCATCTCATTTTGTTCAGTAGTTACTCTGTGGCAGTTTAATATTTTAATTCCGTCCTGGTCAGAATAGGTAGTCCCAATTGATGTCTTGCAGTCCATTGCAATTGTTTTTTTTTTTTTTTATGCTCAAAATGTTCCATTTTTGCCAGTGCGCCAGAATGTTTCTGTATGTGTGTGTTTTTGTGAACTGGTAGTCTTTGAGAATTTCTGATGTCCTTGGTTTAGCCTTCCTGGCTGGGACTAGAATCAGTAATTGCTACTATCTATTGAATATCTGATATACACCAGATACACTGGACATGTTATCTTGAGTGTTCTTAATTCTCAGTTCAGTTGCTCAGTGATGTCCAACTCTTTGTGACCCCATGGACTGCAGCATGCCAGGCCTCCCTGTCTATCACCAACTCCCGGAGTTTACTCAAACTCATGTCCATCAAGTCGGTGATGCCATCCTATCATCTCATCCTCTGTCGTCCCTTTCTCCTCCCACCTTCAACCTTTCCTAGCGTCAAGGTCTTTTCAGATGAGTCAGTTCTTCCCATCAGGTGGCCAAAGTATTGGAGTTTCACCTTTAGCATCAGTCCTTCAAATGAATATTCAGGACTGATTTCCTTTAGGATG